>CM064487.1:48665395-49265395 GCA_032716605.1 Paralithodes platypus | reverse complement strand
ACAAAATAAAACCCTCCCCTTAAGCCCCTTTCCCTCAGTCAAAAACGCAATGCTGCATACCGGCGCATCCGTGTTTGGGCTTGGTCTTGAGAAATGTGGCACCGACTGCATTTTTGTTATGCATTCAGCAGACAATAATCGCATACAACTGACCGAGAACCGTCCAACAACCGACCAGCATAGGCATGTCACCGACCATGAACCGACCGCCGAAAATGTTGAATGTAACAGCCATTTTCGAAAGCCGACCGACACCAACCAATCACGACCAATGCAGACCAACAACCGACAATCCCGCATACATCTGCATAACCCTGACCATGCCTGCATTGGGACGCATATGGCTGCAGCCGCATATGGTTGGTGGAATTCTTTTGTGTGCTACACCCAGACTGGCATTGTATGTTCCCAACCACTACCGCATGTTACAGACCAACTTCAGACCGCATCTGCATGTTCACGACCATGAACCATATATTGAAGACCACCAACCGCATGCGACCGCATGCATTGCATGCGGCCTCAAATTTTGAGCTGGCTCTACTTTTTGGGGCCCACCCACGCATGTCCACGGCCACGCATGCAGCCTACTGCCGCCGACCATCTACGACCTTCGGCCGCATCTTGCAAACCACCTTGCCGACCATATCCTGCATACGTGTTCGCCGTTATGCGGCATTGCGTTCTTGACTGAGTGAAAGAGGCTTTAAGCATTCTTTCTTTAATCTTCTTTTCCTTCCTTCCTGCCTTTCTTCCTTCCGTCCTTCTCTCTTTTCTTCCTCTCTATTCTTCCTTATACTATCTCTTCTTTCCCTCTTTTTTGTCTTAATTCCTTGCTTATTGTTTCCTTCCTTCCGTCTTTGTCTCTCTTCTTCCTCTCTCCTTCTTCTTAATGCTATCTCTTCCTTCCCTCTCTTCCTCCATTTCTTTCTTGTTCTTTCTCTTCTTCACCAATGTATCCTGTTTACCTCCCTCCCTCCTGCCACCTGCTCTTCCTCCATTTGTCCAACATTCATTCATGTATCCATTCACTCATGCATTAAATTTTTCGTTTTTTCCTTTCTTCTTCCCTCCCTTTTCTTCCTTCCCTTCCTCCATCTCTTCCTTCCTCCTTCACTCTCTCTCTCTCCTCGTTTTGTCTATGGTATCTCCCCTTTTCCAAATTCCTCCATCCTTTTTCATTCGCAGTGCCCTCTACTTTCATTATCAGTCCTTTCCCCACTATTTTGTTTTTACGTGTCTTCATTCCTCCCATTTCCATCTCTTTTCATCCTTACTTCATCTTCCATCTTCACCCCTCCCTCTTTCCAGCAATCCTCCCCTTTCTACATCTCTTTCTTCCTCCTTCACACCTTCCATCTCTCCTTCCCTTCCTCCATTTCCTCCTTCACACCTTCCATCTCTCCTTCCCTTCCCCCCTCCATCTTTCACCCTCTCCCCTCTCTGTTGTTTCTCCCGGGTGTGCAGTCTCTTAAAGGGGTAGGGTTTATATATTAGTTAATGTATATTTTATTGTTTTAGTGTCCTCCCTATACCTCCATTAAGCTTACTAAAATATCCCCAAGATTCCCTTTCTAGTAGAAATTGTAAATTTTTCAGTAGAAAAATGTCCCGGCCGAAGGCATGTCCCTCCAAAATTACAGGCTCGCTATCGCTCGCCAGGAACAAATCGACACCTAAATGTCACGAAAGGTCTTGATATTGATAAAGATATGGGACGAAAGGTCTAATAATCGACAAACTAATGGGGCAAACATTTTAAATTCTGAAAACTAATGGAACTAAGTATGAGGAAGAAGGGTGTCCGGAAATACCAACCATCTCCCCTTAACACCAAATGCCTCTGTTCACCTCAGCAGCCAATTAGGTAGCTAGTGTTAGTGGACAGTTGTTATGTCCCTTTTGAGGAAGTAAACATGGGGTACCCTCAACAGTGCAGTATTGGGTTAAGGGGTCTATTTATGTACCGTAATCTATATATTTATGTACCGTAATCTATATATTTATGTACCGTACCTACCTACATCTATATATTTATGTACCGTACCTATCTACATCTATATATTTATGTACCGTATATATATTTATGTACCGTATATATATTTATGTACCGTATATATATTTTAGTTTCCTCGCTAGACCTTCATCAAGTTTAATATAACACTTCCTATACCCCACTTCAAAATATATTTGTAGATTTTTTGATAAAAAAATTCCCTGCCGAAGGCCGGTATCTCTTAAAATTACAAGCTCGCTATCGCTCGCCAGGCAAATATCGAGATCTAAATGGCAAGAAAGGTCTTGATATTAATATAGAAATGAGACGAAAGGCTTTAAAAAAGGAGAGAAGCGCCGCAGCTACGCGTTGTTGCAGCTTAAGCCCTCAACTTTAATGTTATCCCTCTATTTCTCCCTCCCTCTCTTCCTTCATTTCTCTCTTTCCCTCCCTCCCTTCCTCTCTCACCTTCTCCCCTCCCCCCTCACTTCCTCTCTCATGTTCTCCCCTCTCCCCTCTCACGTTCTCCCCTCCCCCCTCCTTCCTCTCTCACGTTCTCCCCTCCCCCCACCTCCTTCCTCTTTCACGTTCTCCCCTCCCCCCTCCTTCCTCTCTCACGTTCTCCCCTCCCTCCCTCCTTCCATCCCGCACCTTCTCCCCTCCCATCCCTCCATTTCTTACCTTCTCCCCTTCCTCCCTTAACCCTTGACCTTCTCTTACCTACTCCCCTCTCACGTTCACCCCTCCTCTCTCTTCCATGCCTCCCTCTCCCTTTCTTCTCTCCTCCCTCCCTCACCCTCTACATCTCTCTCTCTCCCCCCCCCCTCTCTCCTCACGCTTCCTCTCCACAGCCATCAGCATAAATCCAATATCGTATTAATTCGGATTCGATTAAGGGTTTGACAGGCGGCCCGACTTCCCTCCGTGTGGCTTCGACGGCTACCCTTACTCCTGTTGGTAGAATTTAACCCCATACTTTAATATGTATATATTATTAAACATATACAGTATAATATATATATATATAATAATAATAATAATAATAATAATAATAATAATTAAAGTTGCAAGCAACGTTGTGCGGGGTTCGAGCGGGGTTGCACGCAGGGTATTGTATTGGATACAAGGGCTGTGCCACATATATCAAAATATCATGTATCTCATCGGGCATGGAGAAAGTACAGAAGGAATATAGTGTAGCCATTTTGGCTATGGCCACTTAGACCATTAAGGAGTGTGACCATTTTGGTTAAAGCTATTAATCCTGTACGAGTTGTTGTTTTTGTTATTGTTCCCTAAGCTGCCTGGCCGAACAGCACCGAGACCCTGAGGAAGGCCATGGCCACGATCGGGCTTTCCCACAGAGCTCTCATTGAGTGTAGATTGTGTTGTTGGCGTAAGTGGTTGTGTGAAATGCAGTCTTCCATTATGTGTTTAATGGTATGGGGTGCTGTGTTACATCCCGGGCAGGCATCGACAACGGAGTCATCCAGTCTCTTCTGATAGCTCAGGAGAGCTGGATGGTGTCCGCATCTCAGCCTGGCCAGGTGGACTCTGTCCTCGCAAGGAAGGGAGGATTCGGAAGGATGGATTTCGGGAGGTCGTGCTTGCAGCTGCGTGTTGTCTGTGAGTGAGTGGATGGATCGGCGAGAGATATGAGTATGGATGTGCTTCTGGAAGGTGGTTCGGGATGGGAGAGAGGACAGTAATTGTGTGTGATACCGTGTGCTGCATTGTTGTTTTGATATTTCTTGGTGTCTGTGCGTGTGTTGCCATGTAGTTTAGTGGGTGGTCTTGGTTCGTGGAGGCTACTGCCAGGAATTGATTGCCTCTCATGATCACTGATCTTATGTATTGTTTATATACTGTGGTGGTAGTTTCTTTGTTGTGTCCAAATTCTGTGTGAGCAAGTGACCTGAGGGCATTAAGTCTGGGTGTCATTTCTTTTTCATGTTTGTGGTGTGCTGTTTGAATGTCATATGAGTATCATATGTTACTCCTAGGATTTTGTGTGTTTGTGTATGTGTTAGGGGTGTGTTGTTTATGGTGAGTTGAGGGATGTATTTGTGTTCTCCTGTCCAGCTTGTGAGCAGGGTTGCGGTGGATTTGGCTGGGTGTAGATTAAGTCTGTTTGTAGTGCACCAGCCATGTAGTGTGTTGAGATAGGGTTGAAGGAGATCTGTTGCTCTTTTTGGGTCATGGTGTGTGCATGTGAGTATTATGTCATCTGCATAGGAGGCTAAGTTTATTTGGGGCATATTGGGTGTAGTTATATCGTGCATGTCCAGATTGAAGAGTGCGGGCGATAGGACGGATCCTTGTGGGACTCCGTTTGGAAAGTTTCTGATTTTAGATGACTGACCGGCAAAAGATACGTGTGCACATCTGCCTGCTAGGAAGTTGGCCAGCCACCTTTTTGTGTTGTTGTGCATGTTTGTGTTGTAGATTTTGTTTGTTAGGTTGTGGCGGGGATGGCATCGAAGGCTTTACTAATGTCGAGTGTGGCTAATAGTGATCTGTGTGGTGGTCTAGCTGAGTTGATGCCGTCAAAAGCTCTTTGTGTAAGGTCTGTGAGAAGAGTGTTTGTGGAGTGCAGTGGCCTAAAGCCATGTTGTGTTGGAGCTAGGGGTAGGTCGGGTGTAATTTGTTGTAACACTAGGCGTTCCATGACTTTGGAGGGGGAGCAAAGGAGTGTGATGGGGCGGTGCGAGGAGGGTAGCGTGGGGTCTTTGTTGGGTTTGGGGAATGTGGTGATGAGACCATGCTTCCAAATGTCTGGTATTGTGTTGTGTGAATAACTGTAGTTTGATATGTTAGTGAGTGCTTGTATGCCTTGTGGTCCCAGGTGTCTGAGGTGTATCTTGCTTATGTTGTCTAGGCCACAAGCGGGTGAGTGCTTGAGATTGTTGATGATATGCTTTGTCTGGTGATTGGTGAAGGGTGTATAGTCAGGGTCTGTGGGGAATTGTCTCTTACGTCGGATGACACGTCGGTCGTCTTTGTGAGGTTTTAGGTGACTGACATGTGAGAAGTGATTGATGAGAGTGTTTGCTTGTTGTTTACATGAAGGAGTAGAGTCTATTGTTGTGATTGCAGCATGTGATTGTGTTGTGTTGCTGTTGGAAAGTGTGATGCTGTTTAGTGTTTTGTAGAGTTGTTTGGGGTTTGTTTTGTGATCAAGTGTTTGTAGGAAGTTATTCCAATTTAGTTTTTGTTGTTGTTGTATTTTGTTGTTAGTTTGGGTGTTGAGTGCTTGGATTTGTTGTGTGATGTCTTGTGTGTGGGGTGCTGGGGAGTGTTTCAGTATGTTGCGTTGTCTGATGAGGTTTTGAATTTCTGGTGTGAAGTTGGGGTTGTGTCTTTTTCTGTTACCTCTTGGAATGTGTTTCTTGTCAGTGTTTTGGATAGTTTTATTGAGTATGGTGTACAGCATTGTTGATGTTAGTGATGGGTGTACTGTTTAGAGTTGTGAAGTGTTGTTCTGTCTCATTTGTGAATGCTTCCCAGTTAGGTCTTTTATAATTGGTGTATGTGTGTTTGTGGTTAGCTGGGGTGAGTCTGGTTTTGGTGGTGATAATGATCGGGAGGTGGTCAGAGCCTAAGGTTCTGACCACCCTCCAGGATGTTGTGGGGGCGAGTTCTGGGGAGCAAAAGGTGATGATGATGGAGATGATGGGTTATAGAGGGCTTGGTGAGGAATATGGGTATGTTGATGGATGTCGTTAAGGATGATGAGGTTAACAGTTTGGTTTTGTAGTACCAGCCCTCTGTCTGTGTCGGGGTTGTCGACAAACCAGGCCGACGTCTTGGCGTTGAAGTCACCACCCAGGATGATGTGTGGGGTGTTTGTGATGTGTTGTAAGTGTGGTCTGTATTCATTTGGTACTGTAGGGGATGTATGTGTTTATGATGGTTATGTTGGAGTTGTTGCCAGTGCGTATTTTAATTGATTGTATTTCTGTTGTGTTATCATTTGGGGGGAGGAGGGATTTGGTTTGTACACTGGTAACTATGTATGATATTTCTTTGTGTACCAGGGTGATGAGTCCACCGCCTCCGCCGACAGCCCGGTCTTGTCTGATGGTGGTGAAATCATGAAATGTGGGTGTTTTTTGTGTTGTGCGGAGTTTTGTTTCTTGTAAGATGGCAATGTGTATGTTGTGTTGTTTGATGAAGTGTGAGAGTTTCTTTGTGTTGATGCCATCTATGTTCAATTGGAGAATGTTAATGTTATGTGCACGATGTATGTTGGGTGCTGCTGCACGAGGATGGGGTGGGGGTGAGGGAGGGGGTGGGGGTGGGGGTGAGGGAGGGGCTGGGGGTTGGGATGGGTGAGGTGGGGGTGGGGATTGGGGAGCAGATGGGGATTGGAATGGATTAGGATGGGGTGTGGTATGTTGAGTTGAGGATGTGGATGGTATGGGAAGGTTAGGTGGGTTAGGGAGGAGAGGTGGACAGGTTTTAGGGGGGGCGGAGTGGATGATATGGGAAGGTTAGGTGGGTTGGGGAGGAGAGGTGGACGGGTTTTAGGCGAGGGATTTGACTGGGAGAGGGAGGGGCTTGAGGAACAGGTCCAGGTGTTCGTGTAGTGTTTCTTGGAGGCAAGTGTTGTGCAGGTGAAGTGGGTCCAGATCCTGCATGAATTGCAGTGAACTGAACCATTAGTGTGGCGACTCGAAGCGATGGGTTTTGAGCAAGTTGGACATATGTATGTGTAGGTGGGTCCTGGGTTGCTCTCAATGTCTCCGGCTAGAAGAAGTCTTCGAGAAATGACAGCCGGAGAGTCATTTCTCGGTGTAGGAAAAACTGTGTGATGTGTGTGTGTTGTGTGAGGTGTGGAAATTCCCGGCGCGACCGAAGCCGCTCCAAGGACTCCTGTACGAGTAGGCATAATTGCCCGAAATTGCCTTCATTCCCTGCTCATTTTCATGCATAAGCAAAAGCCAGAGCGTAATACAATTATGTATTCGTGAAAGTACGGTAATAGCTTTCAAATTACTCCTGAATCATCCCTGTACGACGTCTGGTTTTCTTGTAAGGATCTTGCAAACGAAGGGCAAAATTGCTAAAAATTACCAAATCCGATAGGCCTAGGCGAAATCGCTAATAATTACCAATTATTTTCTGTTTTCGCTATGTGTGACGCTGCACATAAGTGAACTCTCTCTCACACAAACCTCAGTGTCGTGGCGGGGCCTGTAGGCTCCGGCTGACGTCCATCCGTGCTGCTTGCAAAAGCTGGCCTGGCTCACAGGCTACAAAATAGCCGGAAAATCGTCTCCGTCATATGAGGGGCCCCGCGGGAATTGGGTTAAGAAGTGTGGTTGTTCATTATTTGATAGGGTCACCATAAGGATAATGGTGTGGCATTTGTTCTGTACAGAAGCTTGGCCTTTTTGGTTGGGGCTTCTTAGGAATGTGACCTTTTTCGTTAGCCATGGAGAAACTGCAGAGGTACAAATTATTATAAGCAACCTCATGTTAAAAATATTGTATTGATTGTATGCGTGTATGCCCCGACAGAGGATATACTTGAAAGAAAGAAAGAGGAGTTCTGGATGAATGTGGAGGCGTGCCTGGAGAAGTTTGACAAGAACGAAAGAATATTTCTGATTGGGGATATGAATGGTAAGGTGGGTGATAGGAAAGTTGAGGGAGTGGTGGGAGGGTGGGGGGTACCATCAGAGGTGAATGGGAATGGTAGTGCACTTGTGGACATATGTGTGGGGAGGAGGCTGAGGATAGCCAACACCTTCTTCCGACACAGAATGATCCACAGGTACACGTGGAAACGGATGTTGACGATGAAGGATAAGACAGTGGTGGAACGAAAGTCATTGATTGATTACAGTATGTATGTGTGGATGAACGAATGAAGAAATCTGTGATGGATGCTAGGGTGTATAGGGGTATTGGAGGGGGTCTGTCTGATCATTATATTGTGGTAGCTAAGGTTAGGATACAAAAGAAGTGGGTGAGGAGAGCTGGAGGGAGGCGAGAGGAGGGTGGAATGGTGAGGAGGGTGGAGAGGTTGCAGGAGGAGGAAGTCAGGGAGGAGTACAGGAGAGCAGTGGAAAGACGGCTAGGTGGGTTCGACCTGGAAGTTATGGAGGAAGTGGAGGAGATGAGCAAGGTGTTTAAGGATGAGATCTGTGCAGCATGTGAGGAGGTGTGTGGAGTGAGGAGAAGAGGGAGGGGAGTGAAAGGTACAGCATGGTGGACAGAAGAGGTAAGAATAGCTGTGGAAGAAAAGAAGAAAGCATATAGAGAGTGGTTGAGTAGTAGAGGGAATGAAGATTCCGAGAGACAGAAACGAGCACCTTTTATTTATTTTTATTTTTTTCTATGTGATTGAGGGAGGCAAAAGGCATAACTGCCTATAGCGAGTGCCTCCCCCATAGTTGAAAGAGTGACAGGGCCAAAATCAAGGGACGGACGGAGTTTGAAGCAATTTAAGTCATAGGAAGAGGGAAAGACTGATTCTGGGAGAGAGTTCCAGAGCTCAGATGTTGAGTAGAAGAAAGTTTGAGAGTAACGTTTCACTCTTGGGTTGGAGAGTTGCACAGAGTAGGGGTGGGATTGAGTTGCAAGACGGGTACCACGTGCCCTACGTAAAGGAGGTGGTATGCACTGGGATAGCTCTGAGGAACACTGATTATTATAGTAGCGATAGAATAGCGAGAGAGATGCAACATTGCGGCGGAGAGAGAGATTGCAGAGAGTTGGTGAGTGGACGGGAGTTAATGAGACGAAAGGCCTGAGTGTAATATGGAGGGAGAGTAAGAAACTGTTCTGGGAAGAAGTCAAGAAAGTTAGGGAAGGTAGCAAGGGAAACAGTAAGGGTGTGAAAGATAAGAATGGGAGAATGCTAGCCGAGAAGCAAGAGAGAGTCGAAAGATGGAGGGAGTACTTCAGTGAGTTGCTAAATGTAAGGAAGAAGAGCCAGCAAACATAGCTGGATATGGTATGGGAGGGAGAAGAAGAGAAGTAGTGGAGGAGGAGGTGGGGATCAGGAGGTCAGAAGTGTGGGAAGCCATGAAAAGAGTGAAGTTGGGGAAAGCACCAGGAACAGATGGAGTGTGTGGGGAAATGTTGAGGTATGGTGGTGAGATAGTGATAGAATGGGTATGGAAAATGTGCAAACTAGCATGGGAGAAGGGGAGTGCACCCGATGACTGGAAGACTGGCATAATAGTCCCCCTATATAAGGGCAAAGGGGAAAGAGGAGTGTGTGGTAACCACCGAGGAATATGTCTTCTAAGCGTAGTAGGGAAGGTATACAGTAGGGTACCGGTAGTGATTGAGAGAGTGAGAGTGAGAACGGAGAAATGGATAGGCGACGAGCAGGGAGGATTTTAGGAAGGGAAGAGGATGTGTAGATCAGATTTTGACCCTGAATTGTGTTGTGGAGAAGTATCTGGAGAAGAAACAAAAGGTGTATGTTGCCTTTATGGACTTGGAGAAGGCCTATGACAGAGTGGATAGAGAAGGTTTGTGGAAAGTACTTAGAATATACGGAGTAGAGGGCAAGTTGCTGAAAGCAGTGAAGAGCATGTATGAGGGTGTAAAGGCGGCAGTACGTGTGGAGAGTGAGCAGAGCGAGTTCTTTGACCTGAATGTTGGTTTGAAGCAGGGGTGTGTGATGTCCCCGTGGTTGTTTACTGTATATATGGATGGAGTCATAAAAGAAATACTATCAAGATTTCATGTTGGTGTATCGCTGAAAAGGGAGGGAATTGAGTGGAAGCTACCTATACTGCTGTTTGCGGATGATACAGTTCTGATGAGTGATAATGAATGGGAGTTGCAGGGTCTGGTAAATGAGTTTGGAACAGTGTGCGAAAAACGGAATTTGAAGGTAAATGCGGGGAAGAGCAAGGTTATGGTCTTCGAAAGGGGTGAAGTCACAGAGTGTGAGGTGAAGCTGAACGGTCAGGCTATGGAGATCGTCAACTCTTTTAAGTATCTGGGCAGTGTGTTGAGTAAAGATGGGACTGGATGAAGAAGTGCGGGAGAGGGTACAACAGGGGAAGAGGGTTGTAGGAACGCTAAAAGCAGTAACAAGAAATAGGGTGGTCAGTATGGAAGTGAAGAAGTCCTTGCATGACAGTGTGGTAATCCTGACACTGACTTACGGAAGCGAAGCATGGACGTTGGTTGAGAGACTCAGACCAAGAGTGAGAGCAGTGGATATGAATTACTTAAGGAGTGCATGCGGAGTTACATGGAGGGATAGACAGACTAATGAGGGAGTAAGAAGGAGGTGTGGTGTGGAGGTAGATGTGCTGGAAAGTGTGAAAAGGAACAACTTGAGATGGTTCGGCCATATGGAACATATGGAAAGCGAGAGAATGACTAAGTGGGTGTATGAGAACGAGGTGGAGGGACAGAGAGGGAGAGATAGACCGAATGAGAGGTGGAAGGATGGAGTGAGGAAGTACATGAACGAAGGCGGTGCTGGTTGGGGGGAGAGGCGTCGACTGACTGGGGACAGAGGTGCATGGGGGCGGTTCGTTCTTGGCCACCCCTTCAGGGATCACGGCGTCAGGCAATAGATGATAGATAGATGTTAAAAATATCTTATATATTTTTGTTTAGCTTTACTTGGCATTCCTCTAGCAATTTAACCCCCTCAAACTCCTTATGACGCAATGGTGTGGTAATTACCCCGGGCCAAAAAGCTCTAAAAGATGATAGAGTGATAACTCAAGCCAGCTTGAAATACGCAGGCGTTTCGTTCATCGTCACCCCTTCGGGGATCAAAGGTGTCCGGCATTATATACCGGTAGGCTATAGATAAATTCATTTTTGGGCTATTTCTTCCATTTTATTTATCCTGTTAAAGTGCTTGATTGATTTTTGTGCTAATGTAGTTAGTATTTGGTGTAATTTCACATATTTCAGCTAAATCTGGAGAGCACATGCAATTTATTTGTGCATGTTCAGTAAGTATTGCTGGGGAAAGGGTTAACGTATTCATCTTTTGGCGTATTTATTCTATGTTTGTATCCTGTTTCTGTGATTGATTGAGTTTTGTGCTAATGTAGTTGGTATTTGGTATAATTTTACATATTTTAGATACATCAGAAGAGCACATGCAATATATTTGGGCATTTTCAGTTAGTATTGCTGGGGAAACGGTTAACATACAGTATTCATCATAGGAAGGGAATAGGATGTGTAGCTCAGATCTTTGCCCTGAAATATGTTGTGGAGAAATATCTTGAGAAGGGACAAAAGTTGTATGCTGCCTTCATGGACTTGGAGAAGGCCTATGACAGAGTTGATAGAGAAGGTACCGGTATGTAGAAAGTACTTGGAATATACGGAGAAGATAGCAAGTTGCTGAAAGCAGTGAAAAGCATGTATGAGGGTGCAAAGGTGTCAGTATGTGTTGAGAATGAACAGAGCGAGTTCTTTTATCTGAATTTTGGGTTAAAGAAAGGGTGTGTGATGTCCCCGTGGTTGTTCAATATATACTGAACTGTATATGGATGGAGTCATAAAAGAAATGCAAGGATGAGCAGTGGATGTTGGTGTACCACTAATAAGGGAAGGCAACGAGTGGAATGACAGAGTTGATAGAGAAGGTATGTGGAAAGTACTGTACTGAGAATATATGGAGTAGATGGCAAGTTGCTGAAAGCAGTGAAGAGTATGTATGAGAGTGCAAAGGTATCAGTACGTGTGAAGAATGAACAGAGGGAGTTCTTTGATCTGAATGTTTGGTAAAGCAAGGGTGTGTGATGTCCAGATGGTTGTTCTATATATACAGTATATGGATGGAGTCATAAAAGAAATACAAGGAAGAGCAGTGGATGTTTCTGTACTGCTGTTTGCTGATGATATGAATGGGATTTGTAGGGTCTGGTAAATATTTTTGGAACAGTGTGCGAAAAATGGAATCTGAAGGTAAATGCGGGGAAGAGCAAGGTTATGGTCTTCGAAAGGGGTGAAGCCTCAGAGTGTGAGGTGAAGTTGAACGGTCAGGCTATGGAGATTGTCAGCTCATTTAAGTATTTTGGCAGTGTACAGAGTAAAGATGGGAGTATGGATGAAGAAGTGTGGGAGAGGGTGCAACAGGGGAAGAGGGTTGTAGGAATGCTGAAAGCAGTAACATGAAATAGGGTGGTCAGCATGGAACTGAAGAAGTCATTGCATGACAGTGTGGTAATCCCGACGCTGACTTACGGAAGCGAAGCATGGACGTTGATGGAGAGATTCAAACCAAGAGTGAAAGGGATGGAAATGAGTTACTTGAGAAGTGTGTGCAGAGTTACATGGAGGGATAGACAGACGAATGAGGAAGTACGAGAGAGGTGTGGTGTGAATGTACTGGAAAGTGCGAAAAAGAACACCTTGAGATGGTTCGGCCATGTGGAACGTATGGGAAGCAAGAGAATGACTAAGAGCGTGTACGAGTGAGGTGGAAGGACAGAGGGAGAAATAAACCGAGAGAGAGGTGGAAGGATGGAGTTAAGAAGTATATGCGTGAAAGCGGTGCTGGATGGGAGGAGGGGCGTCGACTGACTGGGGACAGAGGTGCATAGGGGTGTTTCGTTCGTGGCCAATCCTTCGGGGATCAAGGCGTCCGTCAATAGATAGATAGATAAATTCATCTTTAGGGCTATTTCTTACATTTTCTTTATCCTGTTAGTGTACTTTATTAAATTTCTTGGTAATGTAGTTGGTAATTGGTGTAATTTTACATATTTCAGATAAAGGATGTCAACAGAATAACAAATGATGAGCTGAAGAGACGTTTAGGTATAAAGAGTATTAGCGAGGAGATGCGTACAAGTAAACTGGGATGTTATGGACATGTGGAGAGAATGGATGAACAAAATTGGGTGAAAAGATGCAGGTCTGCGATTGTGGAGGGAGCTGCACCAAGGGGTGGACCGAGTAAGACGTGGGATCGGACTATACGTGCCGATCTCAAATCCAAAAACTTGACAAGTAAAGCATCCCTTAACAGGGTTGCCTGGAACGCCGCCATTAGGAAAAGAGACTGAAACTGCACATCTGTGTGGAGCACTCAGTCTTAAAATGTTATGTACGTATGTATGTATAAATCTGAAGAGCACATGCAATCTATTTAGGCATTTTCAGTCAGTATTGCTGGGTAAAGGGTTAACATATTAATCTTTTGGAGTATTTCTTCCATTTATTTATCCTGTTAGTGAGTTTTATTGATTTCAGTGCTACTGTAGTGGTATTTGGTGTAATTTTAATATTTTAGATAAATCTGAAGAGGACATGCAATATATTTGGGCATTTTCAGTCAGTATTGCTGGGGAAACGGTTAGCATACTGTAGTCATCTTAGGAAGGGAAGAGGATGTGTAGCTCAGATTTTTGCCCGGAAATGTGATGTGGAGAAACATCTGGAGAAGCGACAAAAGTTGTATGCTGCATTTATGGAGTTGGAGAAGGCCTATGACAGAATTGATAGAGAAGGTATGTGGAAAGTACCGGTACCGGTACTGAAAATATACGGAGTAGATGGCAAGTTGCTGAAAGCAATTAAGAGCATGTATGAGGGTGCAAAGGTGTCAGTATGTGTGGATAATTAACAGAGCGAGTTCTTTAATCGGAATGTTGGGTTAAAGCAAGGGTGTATGTGATGTCCCGATGGTTGTTCAATATATACCAGTACAGTATATGGATGGAGTCATGAAAGAAATACAAGGAAGAGCAGCGGATGTTGGTGTACCACTGATAAGGGAAGGAAACGAGTGGAAGTTGCCTCAACAGTACAGTACCGGTACTACTGTTGCTGACAACACAATTCTGATGAGCAATAGTGAATGGGAGTTGCAGGGTCAGGTAAATATGTTTGGAACAGTGTGTGAAAAACGGAATCTGGAGGTAAATGCTAGGAAGAGCAATATTATGGTCATTGAAAGGGGTACAACCATAGAGTGTGAAGTGAGGTTGAACGGCTATGAAGAATGTCAGCTCATTTAAGTATTTGGGCAGTGTGTTGAGTAAAGATGTGAGTAGGCCTATGGATTAAGAAGTGTGGGAAAAAGTGTAACAGGGGAAGAGCGTTGTAGGAACTCTGAAAGCAGTAAGAAGAAATAGGGTGATCAGCATGGAAGTAAAGAAGTCCTTGCATGACAGTGTGGTAATCCCGACATTGACTTATGGGAGGGAAGCATGGACGTTTCTGACTGGGATTGATCATTGATAATCATTGGTTATGCTAGTTGGAAAATTAGTTGGGTAGAATGTAGAGTTCGGGTGTACCGCCAGCCTTGTTTACACTACGCGGAGCGGCGGCGGATGCTGGCCATCATGTTCCCGTCTATTTGACTGCTTATGGATACAATAATAGGTTGAAGGGGGGTCACCCCCCCCATGACATATTGTCATCATCATATATATTGCCAGCAGGAGGCAAATAACCGAAAAAAACACCTTCAAAATAGACGCGAACTAAAGGCTGGTTCACACATAGCCGAGTCGGTGCGCGAGTCCAACACGAGTGATGAAATTTTGCTATTCAGCAATGACTCGTCGATACTCCTCAACACTCGTATAGACTCGTGCTACGCTCGTATATACTCGACACACTCGTGGGTACTCGCCACGGGGTCCAAAAATGTCATGCATGCATGAAATTTTTGGGTCCCGTGGCGAGTACCCATGAGTGTGGCCTAAATACGTGTAGACTCGTGTACATACGTGTTAACTCGTGTTTGACTCTGAATAACTCTTCATTATTCGTGTAACTCATGTTGACTCGTGTAAACCCGTGTAACACTCTTTGGTGATTCGCCGCTTTTCGTCATCATTTCGACGTTGACGAAGCAACACGTGTCTACACGCAACAACACTTATGTAACACACATGCAACACGTATCAACAAGAGTAGAAAGCACGAATGTGAGTGCCAAAATTTGGTGCCCCCATGATGCCAGAGTTTACACGATTCAAACACAAGTGAAAACACGAGTAAACAAGAGTAAACACGATCCAATGAGAAAAAAACACGAGTGGAACACGAAAAAGCAAGTGTCATTTGAAATACCGTTATTTCAAAAATGTAGGAAGAATCAACGAGAGTTTACACGGATGTAACACGAGTCAACACGTGTGCAACAGAGATCCAGCGAGAGTCAACGCGTTGTCTTTCGTGTTGATCCGTATAAAAATCGTGTTGATCCGTGTAACAATCGCGTTGACTCGTCCATACTCTTTGTTTACGTGCCCTGGAATGTGGCCATTATTTTTCAAATTTTTGACACTCGTGTTGGGTTCGTGTTACACTCGTTTTGACTCTCAGTTACTCGTACAGACTCTTGCATGAACACGTGTTGACTCGTATTGAATCGAGTTAACTCGTGTTACACTCTCCTTGACTCGGGAACAATTGCTACTCGCGGCCGACTCAGCCTCCAGCGACGGCGATAATCGACGAGTGTGACTCGTGTTGGACTCGCGCACCGACTGGGCTATGTGTGAACCAGCCTTTAACCACGGTGATCGACATATGTAAATATTACGGCGGCGGTGTCGGCGTCGGACACTTGCGATAATGTTCCTGTCTATTTTAAATGCCATTGGATACAATAATATGTTGAGGGGGGGCTTTGCCCCCATGACGTGTTGTCATCATCATATATATTGCCAGTAGGGGGCAAACAACCAAAAAAATTGCCACAAAGCCCTCCCCTCAACATATTATTGTATCCAATGGCAGTCAAAATAGACGGGAATATGATGGCAAGCTTCCGTCGCTGCTCTGCGCAGTGTAAACAATGGTGGCGGTACGCCCGAACTCTACATTCTACCCGGCTAGGCCTATATTATAGGCTACAATAAATAAGTAGGCTAGGCTATTTTTTCTATAGGCTATGCCTAGTCTAATATTACAATTTAAGGTAGCATTCAAGTTGACTACAGCAGGACTTACCTTTGACCAGGTATAGGCTATCCTAGTGTTTAATAGGCCTATACCCCTTTGAAAGGACATTAGCCTAGTCTAACCTAACAACCTTACCTAACCTATTATAGTAGGCTATTATGGGTGGGGGCTGCTGCCCCCACACCCCAATTTTTGGTGTATTTGTCTATTTTGTCTGTGAAGTGGGAATTTTTTCAATTTGTCGATAACGAAAATCCTCCATGCGGACTATAGCTTATGGAGAAAAATATGGCGAATCTATTGTTGTCTATTATCTCTAATAAATTGTTTCTCATAATGCTGCAGTAGTGTCGTTTAAAATACCAACCATTTAATTGTGTGCCTTTAAAAATGACCTAAATTAGGCTATAGGCTACTGGAAGATTAGAAGAATCTTTAAGAAAGACTGGGTTAGGGTTATTGTCGTGCCAAAGCTAGATTATAGCCTAAATATAAAAGGAAGTGAATAAAATGAAATATGCCGAAAAAAATCAACGTCAAAATAGACGCGAAGTTAACCGCGACGATCGCCCTATGTAAACATGACGACCGTACACCCGGTAACTACATCCATCCCATTAAAAGTTACTGTGGGACACCAAATATGTTGAGGGGGTCTCTGCGGCTCTGCCCCCCCATGTCGGCCCGTCACGTATTATGATGTACGGTAAGTCATCATCATCTGTGCTAATTCATAGGATCCCCAATTAAGGACAAAGTTACACGTCATTTTAAATGTTACTTTCCTGCCCTGGTCTAGGCCTAATAGATTTTTCCAAAGAATCAAACTTAAATTAAAAGGAAGTAGCCTAGCCTACAGTTTATAGGAAGGCTATTCCAACATGCATTCCAGAACTTAGGCTAGCCTAGGCCTAGGCTATATGAAAATTTGTGGGTGGTCTGCCAAAAAAGAATCACTAGGCCTATTAGGCTATGGGTAGGCTAGTATGAGGTGCATTTGCAAATTTTCTGAACTCTTAGGCCTAGGCTAGGCTAAATTAAAACACAAAATCTGAGTAAAACCAGCACTAGAATTTTGTCTTGTCTTGTCTTGGGGCAACCTCAGGCGAATACTCGCCCACTCCGGCCCTACCGTAGTCGCGGAGATCCTATGTCACAATTAAATTAGTTTATAGTTAAGGTTAAAATTCACCACCGTGTCACTTTCATTCTAGGTCATTCGTAGAACCGTAACACTGTAAAGGCAACAACCCAATAGCAGGTCATCAGGTGGTGAACCAGAGACCTACAAACCACGGTACTAGGGCCAGAGCAATGTCTTGAAGCGAGGTGCCCTTATCAACCAACCCCAGACAATCCAGTAGGAGCTGTCGGAAGGAATCCATCTTTGAAGACAGAAAGGGACGCCCATCCACATGCTCAGTGACGGGACGAGGCGAGGCTTAGGAGGCATATGTAGGACGACCAGATGTAGGATGTGGAGGGGAAGGGGTACCGTACGACGATACATGGGATGCGGAGACTGCGGAGGGAAGAGCTTGTCAAAGTCATACGGTTCCTCAGGACCTCAACAATAACCGGGGGACGGCCGGTGCGGGCAATGGTCGATCGCCGTAGTTAATATAAGTTCGCGGTCGCGGAGATCCTATGTCACAATTAAATTAGTGTATAGTTAAGGTTAAAATTCACCACCGTGTCACTTTCATTCTAGGTCATTCATAGAACCGTAACACTGTAAAGGCAACAACCCAATAGCAGGTCATCAGGTGGTGAACCAGAGACCTACAAACCACGGTACTAGGGCCAGAGCAATGTCTTGAAGCGAGGTACCCTTATCAACCAACCCCAGACAATCCAGTAGGAGCTGTCGGAAGGAATCCATCTTTGAAGCCAGAAAGGGACGCCCATCCACATGCTCAGTGACGGGACGAGGCGAGGCTTAGGAGGCATATGTAGAACGACCAGATGTAGGATGTGGAGGGGAAGGGGTACCGTACGACGATACATGGGATGCGGAGACAGCGGAGGGAAGAGCTCGTCAAAGTCATACGGTTCCTCAGGACCTCAACAATAACCGGGGGACGGCCGGTGCGGGCAATGGTCGATCGCCGTAGTTAATATAAGTTCGCGTCTATTTTGACGGCGATTTTTGTTGTAGTTAGGCTAGGCCTAGGCTATTTGCCCCCTGCTGGCAATATATATGATGATGACAATATGTCATGGGGGGCGATTGACCCCCTCAACATATTATTGTATCCAACGATCTCTAACCTCTGTATCTCAAAAAGGGCTAGAGCAAATTGGCTGTAAATTTCCACATCTAGGCTATTCGTTGACAGATTTGCTCCCTCCAATTAATATTTATTAGCATAATTTCAGCCTAGTTTAGCCTATATAACAAAAACTAACATTTGTTTAGCCTAGGCCTACATATAAAAAGAAAAAACCCACTCGTACTGCAAATATAAGCATAAATATGAGTATCTATGTTACAAAGCAAATGTTTTTGTATAGCCTAAAATAAACCATAAAATTGTCATCTTTCAACTGTTGAGGTCATAAATATAAAAACATCTAATACATTAGGAAAAAATGCGTTAAGAGTTGTGTTAGCGGGTCTATCGTCCCCTTTATTTACGTAGTCGCACGCTCGCAGTTACATTCGCGTCTAATTTGACTGTGGTTATTTGCCCCTGCTGGTGACATATATGATGATGACAATAAGTCATAGGGGGATAAAGCCCCTTCAACCCATTATTGTATCTCACGGCCAGGCGTTGGGTAAATTGTGTTGTTACCGGCCGGCGGATTGAGGGTGGCTTTACCAAGTTTACCCCAGCAGTTAAATTAGAAGCGAATGTAGGCCTAACTGTGAGCGTGCGACTAGGCTATATAAACAAAGCTTTTGGTATGCCCACAACTACAACTCTTACCAAAACTGCAATTAGCCTATTTTTGTTTTGTTTTTTCAGTCTAGGCTAAATTGGTGAGGCTAGGCTAAATTATTTAGCTGCAATTAGCCTAGCCTATTTTTGTTTGTTCTTTCAGTCTAGGCTAAATTGCGGTAGGCTAGGTTAAATTCTTTAACATGTGTACTATTGTGTAGGCCTGTGCTTTCCAATAGAAGTAAAAATATGTAGCATAGCCTAATGCAATTTTACTAAAACCCAAGCCTACCTGAATATAGCCCTATGCAGAGCTCAAAAGCAAAAAAACAAAAAAAATATGTTGAGCAGTGAAATAAAATGAAGCTAGGCCTAGGCCTGGTTTCTCATAGGCCTAATAACCTAATGAAGTATACTATAGCCTAACCTAATTTAAGTTATTTCACAAAATACTAATAGGCCTACCCAGCCCTCCTCATGCATTATTTTCCATTGTAAAATAAGTTTGTGATACACTACGAAAGATTATTCAACATGGAATTTGAATGGAATAGAGAAGCTTAGCAACGAAAAGCCAATACCCCCCCCCCTCCCTGTGATTGTGCCAGCTTTTGTAAGCAGTGCAATAACTTAATGAAGGACAGAAAAGCTGCAGGATGCTCTGGCATTCTAGCCGAGATGATTAAGGCCTCAGGTGAGAAAGGAGTAGGTGTGTTCAATGAGCTAATTAACTTCATCATCAGAGAGGAAGTAATCTCTGATGAATAGCACAAAAGTACATTATATACTGTATAAGAGCAAAGGGGACTCATTGGATAGGGAAAATTATAGGGGCCTGAAAATACTTGATCAAGTCATGAAGGTCTGTGAGAAAGTCTTTGAAGGTATGATATTGACGATATGCAGTTTGGTTTCATGCTAGGACACGGCACAATCCAAGTCATGAAGGTATTTGTGTGATAATGAAGATGTATGAGGACTCACAAACGGCAGTGAGGGTGAAAGATGTACCGGTACTGAGTGATGAGTTTTCAGTTCGCGTCGGAGTCCACCAGGGCTCTGTGTTAATGAAGCCCTTTCCTTTTTTTTTTTTATGGTTCTGGAGGCACTATCTGGTGATTTCAGAGTTGGGCTCCCCTGGGAACTGCTATAAGGGTCCTGAAAATGCTTGACTAAGTCATGAAGGTCTGTGAGAGAGTCTTAGAAGGTATGATAAGGGAAAGATACTGTATGTACTGTATGTACTTAAAAGATAGGGATCTGATGTTGTGTTTGCAGACCGGGAGAAGGCCTTTGATAAGGTGGCCAGAGAAGTTGTGCAGTAGGCTAGGAGAAAACTTGGCGTTGAGGAGTGGCTGGTGCATGTGATAATGAAGATGTACGAGGACTCACGAACGGTAGTGAGGGTGAAAGGTGTACAGCTGAGTGAGGGACATATACAGTACTTCTTGTTGAGGATATAGGGTAGTGAAGCTGTGAAGCTTATGTCACCCTATCCGGGCGGAAAGGACCCCAGGGTGGAGAGGTTTCACAGGGAGGATGGGGACATCGTAGATTTCAGGGGAGGGCACCCATGCCCCGCAGTCGAAGGAGACGCCCCGCCAACCTCAGGAACTTCTTCGTTAGCAGGAGGACCTTGGATTGACATATACAGTACGGTACTAGATATTTGGTAAGGGTTAGCTTTATATCCCATGTACTAGTTACTAGGGACATATACTAGGTGTTAGGTGGAGGTTAATTTTGTATCCAAAGTACTGGGTACTAGGGACATATACTAGGTGTTACGTGAGGGTACTGAGTGATGAGTTTTCAGTTCGCGTCGGAGTCCAACAGGGAAGTGTGTTAATTAAGCCCTCTCTTCTTTTGTATGGTTCTGGAGGCACTATCTAGTGATTTCAGAGTTAGGCTCCCCTTCCAACTGCTATAAGAGGCCTGAAAATGCTTGGCCAAGTCATGAAGGTCTGTGAGTGTGAGAGAGTCTTTGAAGGTATGATAACTTCATAGTCAGGCAGCTGCAGGAAAGATATCTAAGAGGTGTTTTTCCGGTCCCGTCTCAAGACCACCGTCGCAAGATCTACCCGAAAAACTGTTTTTCTGGTCCCGTCGCAAGCCCACCTTTAGCAAGCGAGACACCAATATTCTCTTGCGACGGCAAGAGAGCTCCGGAGCTGGGTTGACGGCAAGCTGAAACATCTCACTCAACTTACTGTTTCTCCATTCTAATTTATTTCGGTATATTTGTTTATCCAAACATTATGTTATAATTTACTTGCCTATTATTAGGAAGTAGAGTAATAAGAGCCCACAGTAACGTATATCCAATTGTTGATAATAAATTAATGTGGGACAGTACGCTTGGTTAAATTTTGTCCACGAAACAACAACAAATCCCAGCTTTGACTAGGCCTAGGCTATGCTATTTACCGATTGTTTTTTCATATCAGAATTGCATTTATATAATCCTTATGATAATTAAATTGGCGGTGAATGTTATTCCGATGAAATGGAAGTTGTATAGCCTAGCCTATATATTTGTAAGATGTGTGCTGGCTTGGAGCAAGCCTGTGTTGTTTTTCCTGTCCTGTGATGATCTTGCGACGGCTCGGTTGAGACGGTGGTCTTGCGACGGGCCCGGAAAATCATGTCTCTACTGAAAGTAAGAAGTTGTGCAGTAGGCTAGGAGAAAATTTGGCGTAGAGGAGTGGCTGGTGCGTGTGATAATGAAGATGTATGAAGACTCACGAACGGTAGTGAGGGTGAAAGGTGTACTGAGTGAGGGACATATGCTAGGTGAAGGTTAGTTTTGTATCCCACGTACTGGGTACTAGGGACATATACTAGGTGTTATGTAAGGGTTAGTATTGTATCCCAAATACTAGGTACTAGGGACATATACTAGGTGTTACGTGAGGGTTAGCTTGGTATCCCACATACTGGGTACTAGGGACATATACTAGGTGTTACGTGAGGGTTAGTTTTGTATCCAACGTACTGGGTCTAGGGGGCGGCAGCCTCCACCCATAATACTAGGATAGGTTAGGTAAGGTTGTTAGGTTAGGCTAATGGGGATGGATGTAGTTTCCGAGTGTACGGTCGTCATGTTTACATTTGTCGATCGCCGTTGTTAACCTGCCCTTCCCTACCTATCATGTGTTGATTGGTTGTCCATCTTGATCTAATTCTTCAGGCCAGCCCTATTAGAGTATTTTGGGGGAACTCAGTGGTGTGGTTAAACTATTTTTAATATATATTTGTTTAAATATGTAAGATATGCAATAAATTATGTAAAATATATTGTTTTTACTTTATACCTATACATATAATTGTCATTATTAAGGAAATTCCATTGACTATTTACATCGCTAGGCCTAGCTTCCTTATTTCTATTAATTTCCTCCAGTTCACAATGAAACCTATTGCTAATTTCCTTGTTCTTCAGCAGCCGCGGCGGTGTCGGCGTTGGACGCTTGGGATAATGTTCCTGTCTATTTTGAATGCCATTCGATACAATAATATGTTGAAAGCCCCCCCTCACCCCCCCATGACATGTTATCATCATATATGTTGCCAGTAGGGGTCAAACAACCAAAAAAATTGCCGCAAAGCCCTTCCCTCAACATATTATTGTATCCAATGGCAGTCAAAATAGACGGCAACATGATCGCAAGCGTCCACCGCCGCCGCCGCCGTCGTGTTTACATGGTCGATCGCCGCAGTTTAGTTAGGCCTATTTGCCCCCCTCAACATATTATTGTATCCAACGGCATTCAAAATGGACGGGAACATGATGGCAAGCTTTCGTCGCCGCTCCACCGCCATGTTTACATGTGTCGATCGCCGTGGTTAAGTTCGCGTCTATTTTGACGGCGATTTTTTTTGGTTATTTGCCCCCTGCTGGCAATATATAAGATGATGACAATATGTCATGAGGGGGGGGGGCCTCAACAATGACCTCTAACCTCTGTATATCAAATAGGGCTAGAGCAAATTGGCTGCAAATTTCCACATCTAGGCTATTCCTTGACTGACTCTTCCCAAATGGTCGACATATAATGTCACATATTAGCTTGATCACTCTAGGCCTAGTTGTTTTTTAGTTACAGAGGTTATAGCCTAGGTCATGATTTCTTGCCTACTTACAGCGAATAGACTAGGCCTATTGTAGATTGGTAAAATATTTGCTTAATAGGCCTAGGCTATGCAATTGACTCGATTTGACTAATTTTACCTAATTAGGCCTAAAGCAGCCTCAGTCTATTCCCAAACCCCAAACAGTATCCCATGTTAAGCCCTAGGCTAGGCCTAGGCCTAATCCCACTCTCAATCAAAATTCGAACTGATAAATTCGTACCTACTGGTAGCGCTGCCTAGGCTAGGCCTATATTTTTCGTGAATAGATATAGAAAATGGTTTAAAGGAAAGAGCATCCTATATTATGTTCAAATAATATGTAATAGCACTGTATGGTTGTATTACATTTAAATAGTGATAGATGTGTATATTAATGGGAAAAATACTCCGAAGTTCGCATACGTTCAGAAATTATATTCCAACACTGTTGCCAGATACTAATCAATCCCATTATCATTATATCATAATGGATTTTACTCATTTGCATAATTTCAAATACCTAGGACATTAATATAATATTTTCCTATCTTTTTTGTAGTGGTATATTGGTGTCTGTCTAGGGTTATAATGCATTGTGAAAGTTACCTCTGCATCTCTGACTTGGCTTAAGTACCCCTGCTTTCTTTGAGTACTACACGGCAAGAGAAGCTTTCGGTTCTGTCACAGACTGTCAATTACTGTTCAAGGTAAACACAACTGCTAAATTCGACATCATGTTCAAATAATATGTAATAGCATTATCTATGGTTGTATTAGACAACAATCGTGATAGGTTTCTATTTTATGTGGATAAATAGTATTAAGCTGAATAAACTAAATACCGAAAGTTCACTAGAGTGGTTGTTGATACATATGAGGGAGGAAGAAGTAGGAAGGAAGGGCTAGGCAGTGTTGCCAGTTGTGTAGCTAGATATTACCGCTAGATGTAGAGCTATTTACTTCAATTTAGCAGCCATTTTTTCATATCTACAGAGATTTACTAGGGATAATTTAAAAATGTCAGACATTCTAGTCATATTACATTGTAAAATTTGCAAAACAAACAAACCAACTCTTTAGAAATTGCAGCATTATTCTAACATTGTTTGACTATGTAGCAACATGCTAGCGACTTTTGAGAAAGGATCTAGCGGTATTTTGTGGAGACATACTGGGTGGTGGTTGCAGTGGTGCCAGTTGTAAAGCTACATATTACCGCTAAATGTAGACCTATTTACTTCAATCTAGCAGCCATTTATTTTATATCTAGAGACATTTACTAGGGATAATTTGAAAATTTCAGACATTCTAGTCATACTACATTGTAAAATTTGCAAAACAAACAAACCAAAACTATTTAGAAATTGCAGCATTATCCTAACATTGTTTGGCTATGTAGCAACATGCTAGCGACTTTTGAGAAAGGATCTAGCGGTATTTCGTGGTAACACTTTAGGAGGGTTAAAATACGAGTCACACGGGCAATTGCCAAAACTTTAAAGGTCCATATCATTGTTATTAAACCAAGCATTTGGCAAAGGGAGGAATTGTTAAAAACCTTAGCCAATACTCTGTCATTCACCAAAAATAAATTTGAATTTATCATTATTATTTGGTAGGGTAGGTATGTATAGATAGGTTGGCTAAATAATTGCTGGAATTCGTAGGGACTCAAACGGTTTTGAGAGAGTTAAATAAAAAAACAAAAGATAGGACTGAATAATAAAGAGATTATGTTATTAAGCAAAACTGGGGGATGCGTGGAAGCCTATAGACTGTAGACGGTAAACTTTGTGTGTGGTAGCGAATTCGGTTTTAAAGTAATTTAAGAATAGACAGTTTTCAATGCTGCGGCCAAACTATTCCACCCATTTATATTGTTTTGGTATCAAAACGTTCGGAATCGCGAGCCTCACCCAACTACGCAAGCATGGCTCTGATCATCGGCGTAGTTTTCAAGATGTGGAATTTTAAGTGGAATTAGAGTTTTTTTCAAGATTGCCGGAAAAAAACCCACGTGCAAAAGCAAAACCTTCTCTATAAAATTTGCGGAGCATTAGTAGGGGAGTGCGTATGCCAAAGCCCAGTCGTTTCCTGTGAGTGGGAGAGACGGTATTTAAGCGTCAAGTTTTTCGGGAAATCGGCTGCCACGGACCTGTTTGGCCACCATGCCGGATGTTTAGCATATCAAAAGTTGCCCAAAACAAAAACGCAACTCTTGTGAAAGTTTGATCCCGATCCAAAAAGCGGTTCTGGAGTTATTGCGTCGAAACCGGCGCGTAAGAAGAATTTGGATGAAATTCCAGGTTTAATGATTACAATAGGGGTTCCCCGTAGGGGACGAACCCCTAATAATAATTACAATAATAATAATAATGATAATACTAATAATAAACAGAATCTTTAGAATTGCAAAAACTACCGATAGCTTCAATAGCATAACCTATTTCTCGTCAATCATTTTCCCTCTGCCTCTCCCTTTCGGTCAGATGATCCTGCAATCACTTACAATTATCACCAAGTTTTGTCCCAACACCTCCAGACCCTCACACTTAAGTTGTATCAGAGAGAGAGAGAGAGAGAGAGAGAGAGAGAGAGAGAGAGAGAGGAGTACAAAGGAAATCAAGCAACAACAGGTCTAGTGACCCTTCTAGGTTGCTTGTCCTCCAAAACACTGAGGATCAAGTGTCCAAACAGTGGTTTAGAGTGAGTAAGGGAACATTGGAAAGGGAACTACTGCCCTGCCACTAACGTGGCAGGACTAGGAAGTTAGTAGGGGACATATGGGTTAGTAACTGAGGGGAGGATAAAGTTATTCATTTACAAACGCAGTCAGTCGCGGGTTTGATGCGAGATATTTGTCTAGGCGGAATTTAAATGAATCAACGGTGCTGCAGTCTATAACGTCTCGGGGAAGCCCATTCCACAAGTTGACAACTCGATTGAAGAAGAAATTCTTAGATTCGTGCGAGTTAAAAGATTTACCAATAATTTTGCAACCGTTTCCCCGCGTGTAATTAGATTGGTCGATAGTGAAGTACTTACTACAGTTCATATTGTCGATGCCTTTGATGATTTTGAACACTTGAATTAAGTCGCCTCTTAATCTGCGCTGGGTTAAAGGAAATAGATTTAATTCTCTAAGACGCTCTTCGTATGGTTTGTTCTTTAGGCTAGGTATCATTTTGGTAACTCTACGTTGAACTCGTTCTAGCTTGTTTATATCTTTTTGGTAATAAGGGCACCAGGATTGAACGCAGTATTCCAGAAGAGGGCGGACTAAGGAATTGTAAAAGGTTAGGATAACTTCTTTGGATTTATGCTCAAATGACCTGCCTATAAAGCCAATTATTTTGTTTGCCTTCTTAACAACTTCTGAACATTGTTGACTCGGTTTTAGGTTACTCGATATTGTTACTCCCAGATCAGTTTCTCTGTTTACATTCTTAAGCGGAGTGCCATTCATCGAATAGTTTGCTTTCTCATTTAGGTATCCGACATGTAGTACTTTACATTTATCCGCATTGAAACTCATTTGCCAAATTTGGGCCCAACATGACAATTTATCTAGATTGTGTTGCATATCGTCAACTTGTTCTTTTGAGAGTACGCTATTTGCAATTTTTGTATCGTCAGCAAATTTTGAGATTGTGCAGGTGAGACCCTCATCTATGTCGTTGATGTAAATTAGAAAGAGAATTGGTCCTAGTACCGATCCCTGGGGTACCCCGCTACTTACATTGGTCCATTTTGATGCCTTACCGTTTATGACTACCCTTTGCTTTCTGTTGCTGAGCCAATTTTCTATCCATTTCAACACACCGTCTTGTATTCCATGCGCTTTTAGTTTTAGCAGTAAACGTTTGTGGGGAACTTTGTCAAAGGCCTTTTGAAAATCAAGGTATATAATATCTACAGCTTTACTCTCATCGTAGAGGTTGAGGATATCGTGGAAGAAGTCTAAGAGGTTTGTTAAACAGGAACGTTTTTACGAAAGCCGTGTTGAGTATCTTTAAGTATGTTATTTTCCTCTAAGTGATTTACGAGTCTGTCTCGTATGACCGTTTCTAGCATTTTACATACAACTGAGGTTAAGCTAATTGGACGATAGTTACTGGGTAGGGATTTGCTGCCTTTTTTGAATATCGGTGTTACGTTGGCTAGCTTCCACTGATCAGGCATAGTTCCAGACTGCAAGGATTTATTGAATAGTAATGTCAGTGGTTTGGAGAGCTCATTCTTAGCTTCCTTTAGAACTCTAGGCGAGATTGTATCAGGTCCTGGCGTTTTATTTACCTTGAGTTTATCTAAACAATTCAATACTTCTCTCTCTGTAACGGTGATATTGCTTAGAACATCTGAATTATCAATCTGAATCGGCGATGGTGTAGGGATATCACTGAGGTCTTCTGTTGTAAAAACTGATGCAAAGAAGGTATTGAGGGCATTACTCATTTGTACTTCGTCTTTGGTGTATTCTCCTTTTTCATCGACTAACGGTCCAACAGTTGAAGTAACTACTTTTTTCTTTCTGATATAACTATAGAATTCTTTCGGGTTTGTTTTACTTTGATTCGCAATATGTAACTCTAAGGTCTTTTTACTTTGCTTAATTAACTTTTTGGCTTTGCGTCGTAGCTCTACAAATTTCACCCGTTCTTCGTCATTTTGTGAGGATTTTAATCTATCATTAGCAAATTTTTTAGCAAGCAGGCAGTTTGAAATATCTTTATTCCACCATTTGGGCTTATTATTATGGCCTGGACGCCGTATTTTCGATGGTATGCAGTCTTGCACTGCTTTTAGGTAAGTGGTTTCGAATAACTTCCAAGATGTATTTATGTCGTTATTGTTAATTAAAAAGCTCCAGTCAGTTTCTTTAAACATAGCTCTAAGTTTATGGAAGTTTGCTTTCTTGAAATTAGGGACTTTTTCAATGCTACTATTTGGTTCGTTACTAGTAAACTTTAAAGTGAAAGTTATCGTACGATGGTCGCTGTTACTGAATTCATCACCAACATTCAAATTCTCTATCAATTCTTCTTTTGTTGCAAGTACAATGTCAAGAACGTTATTACCACGGGTCGGCATTCGAACAAATTGATAAAGCGAACTCTCTTGCAAGTTCGTATAAAAGTCATGTCCGGAGTGTGAAGTAAGAGTATCGCCCCACTTGGTCACAGGTAAATTAAGGTCGCCAAAAATTACGGTATCTTGTGAGTTACTTACATCTGCAATTTGTTCGTAAATTTCTCAGTCAGTTTGCACTGATTGAGCTGGAGGTCTGTATATTAACGCAAGTATTATTTTTGTACCTTTATTATTCTTTATTAGCACAAAAGATGTGTCGACGTTCACAATTTGAGGTTTTGACATGAGGGTCGGGTTAAGACTTTCTTTGATATAAAATAAAACGCCACCTCCATTTTTATTTATTCGGCTGTTCTCAAACATTACATAACCGGGAAGTGAATACTCTGCTAAAAAGTCTCTATCTTGTGTATTGAGCCAAGATTCTGTTATGCCAATCACATCATAATTTTCTGTAAACACTAGTTCCTCTAAATCTGAAAATTTATTGCGTATGCTACGAGCGTTTGCATAGAAAACCTTTAAAGTTGCGGTTTTAGAACTCGCAGATCGTTCTTTCATCGAATTTTTGGTTCTGGTCGGATCTACATTTACATTCATGGCTGTCCTCGGTCCTCGGTCGTTATCCCTGACGGTTTTGAATTTGGGTCGTGTTGGTGGAGCTTTATCCAAATTCGCGGTTCTTGACGGATTAGTATTTAATTCCTTTGTAGATTGCCGTCCTCGCTGTCTTCGGTCCTCCTTCCTGGTTGTCCTGTGCGGAGTCGATTTCTTCTCCGAAAATCCTTCACCGCATCGTTGAGAAGACGCCCAAAACGCGCTGCTCCCACCTGGTTCAGATGAACTCCATCGTCCGAAAACAAATAGTCATCGTAGTAGAAATTGTCCCAGGTGTCGACGAATCCCACGTTCTCCTTCCTGCAGAGGTTTGCTAGACAACGATTTGTGCTGGTGGCTATGTTGTAAAATCGGCTCTCTACACCGAGCCGGGGGACGATTCCTGAGACGATGATCCTTGATGACTTCTCCTTAAACGACTTGATCAGCTGCTGGTACTTTAAAAGCAAATCTTCCGACCGGGTTCGCTGTACATCGTTGGATCCAACGTGGATGACGTACATTGTATTAGCAGGGGCCAGCTTTGATACTTCGTCAACTGCTGCAACTACGTCATCCACACCACCACCAGGGATACAAAAACGCTTCCTGGTCTTAGGTGCCCTGGCGCAAAACTCTGTGAGCTGACCATGTATCATCGAGTCTCCCACGAGCCGGACTTCTTCTATTTCCTCTTCGTCATCTGAGTCTGCGAGTATCTGGAAACGGGTTTGACACTCGGTAATCGGTATGTGTTTCCTGGTCTTGGGGCAAACGTTGTTCCTCACGACACGGAAGTTGTCTTGAGGGGGAAGAGAGTCGCTATTTGTATCTTGAGTATCGGAAACATCAGCTGAAATGGCTACTGTAGGCGTTGAATTGTTGGCAGTTGACGTTGGGGCGTTGGTGGCTGCTGGAGTTGCGGTGACAATTGAAGTTTGTGGCACTCCAACGTTGAGTGTTACAAACTCTTGGAGTGATTCCAGTTTCATGGTGAGGACGTTGATCTTGTTGTAGGCTTCATCTAATTTCACTGTAAAATTCTCTCGTTGCTGGCAGAGCCGGCAGACTTGAAAATCGATAGTAGCAAACATGGACTCACCAAACCTACCGGCGCAGTTCGCACAAGCGCGAGGCATGGTGACAGTCACTTTCTTCAGATCACTTCACTCACTTAAAAAACAATTCACTCACTTTACAACACTTCACTCACTTTAAAAACACTTCAATCACTTCAACCGAAAACAAATATGCTGAAATACGCAGAAATAGGTTATCAGGGGTGATAGCCTAACCGAAATCAAAAATGTTGAGATACGCAGAGAGAGAGAGAAAGAGAGAGAGTACAAAGGAGTACAAAGGAAATCAAGCAACAACAGATCTAGTGACCCTACTAGGCTGCTTGTCCTCCAAAACACTGAGGATCAAGTGTCCAAACAGTGGTTTAGAGTGGGTAAGGGAACATTGGAAAGGGAACTACTGCCCTGCCACTAACGTGGCAGGACTACGAAGTTAGTAGGGGACATATGGGTTAGTAACTGAGGGGAGGATAAAGTTATTCATTTACAAACGCAGTCAGTCACGGGTTTGATGCGAGATATTTGTCTAGGCGGAATTTAAATGAATCAACGGTGCTGCAGTCTATAACATCTCGGGGAAGCCCATTCCACAAGTTGACAACTCGATTGAAGAAGAAATTCTTAGATTCGTGCGAGTTAAAAGATTTACCAATAATTTTGCAACCGTTTCCCCGCGTGTAATTAGATTGGTCGATAGTGAAGTACTTACTACAGTTCATATTGTCGATGCCTTTGATGATTTTGAACACTTGAATTAAGTCGCCTCTTAATCTGCGCTGGGTTAAAGGAAATAGATATAATTTTCTAAGACGCTCTTCGTATGGTTTGTTCTTTAGGCTAGGTATCATTTTGGTAACTCTACGTTGAACTCGTTCTAGCTTGTTTATATCTTTTTGGTAATAAGGGCACCAGGATTGAACGCAGTATTCCAGAAGAGGGCGGACTAAGGAATTGTAAAGGGTTAGGATAACTTCTTTGGATTTATGCTCAAATGACCTGCCTATGAAGCCAATTATTTTGTTTGCCTTCTTAACAACTTCTGAACATTGTTGACTCGGTTTTAGGTTACTCGATATTGTTACTCCCAGATCAGTTTCTCTGTTTACATTCTTAAGCTGAGTGCCATTCATCGAATAGTTTGCTTTCTCATTTAGGTATCCGACATGTAGTACTTTACATTTATCCGCATTGAAACTCATTTGCCAAATTTGGGCCCAACATGACAATTTATCTAGATTGTGTTGCATATCGTCAACTTGTTCTTTTGAGAGTACGCTATTTGCAATTTTTGTATCGTCAGCAAATTTTGAGATTGTGCAGGTGAGACCCTCATCTATGTCGTTGATGTAAATTAGAAAGAGAATTGGTCCTAGTACCGATCCCTGGGGTACCCCGCTACTTACATTGGTCCATTTTGATGCCTTACCGTTTATGACTACCCTTTGCTTTCTGTTGCTGAGCCAATTTTCTATCCATTTCAACACACCGTCTTGTATTCCATGCGCTTTTAGTTTTAGCAGTAAACGTTTGTGGGGAACTTTGTCAAAGGCCTTTTGAAAATCAAGGTATATAATATCTACAGCTTTACTCTCATCGTAGAGGTTGAGGATATCGTGGAAGAAGTCTAAGAGGTTTGTTAAACAGGAACGTTTTTTACGAAAGCCGTGTTGAGTATCTTTAAGTATGTTATTTTCCTCTAAGTGATTTACGAGTCTGTCTCGTATGACCGTTTCTAGCATTTTACATACAACTGAGGTTAAACTAGTTGGACGATAGTTACTGGGTAGGGATTTGCTGCCTTTTTTGAATATCGGTGTTACGTTGGCTAGCTTCCACTGATCCGGCATAGTTCCAGACTGCAAGGATTTATTGAATAGTAATGTCAGTGGTTTGGAGAGCTCATTCTTAGCTTCCTTTAGAACTCTAGGCGAGATTGTATCAGGTCCTGGCGTTTTATTTACCTTGAGGTTATCTAAACAATTCAATACTTCTCTCTCTGTAATGGTGATATTGCTTAGAACATTTGAATTATCAATCTGAATCGGCGATGGTATAGGGATATCACTGAGGTCTTCTGTTGTAAAAACTGATGCAAAGAAGGTATTGAGGGCATTACTCATTTGTACTTCGTCTTTGGTGTATTCTCCTTTTTCATCGACTAACGGTCCAACAGTTGAAGTAACTACTTTTTTCTTTCTGATATAACTATAGAATTCTTTCGGGTTTGTTTTACTTTGATTCGCAATATGTAACTCTAAGGTCTTTTTACTTTGCTTAATTAACTTTTTGGCTTTGCGTCGTAGCTCTACAAATTTCACCCGTTCTTCGTCATTTTGTGAGGATTTTAATCTATCATTAGCAAATGTTTTGGCAAGCAGGCAGTTTGAAATATCTTTATTCCACCATTTGGGCTTATTATTATGGCCTGGACGCCGTATTTTCGATGGTATGCAGTCTTGCACTGCTTTTAGGTAAGTGGTTTCGAATAACTTCCAAGATGTATTTATGTCGTTATAGTTAATTAAAAAGCTCCAGTCAGTTTCTTTAAACATAGCTCTAAGTTTATGGAAGTTTGCTTTCTTGAAATTAGGGACTTTTTCGATGCTACTATTTGGTTCGTTACTAGTAAACTTTAAAGTGAAAGTTATCGTACGATGGTCGCTGTTACTGAATTCATCACCAACATTCAAATTCTCTATCAATTCTTCTTTTGTTGCAAGTACAATGTCAAGAACGTTATTACCACGGGTCGGTGTTCGAACAAATTGATAAAGCGAACTCTCTTGCAAGTTCGTATACAAGTCATGTCCGGAGTGTGAAGTAAGAGTATCGCCCCACTTGGTCACAGGTAAATTAAAGTCGCCAAAAATTACGGTATCTTGTGAGTTACTTACATCTGCAATTTGAGAGAGAGAGAGAGAGAGAGAGAGAGAGAGAGAGAGGTTGAGGTTGCAGAGACTGAACAAATACATATTTCTGTACCTCTTTCACTGTAATTATTAACACTGACCTGATGATGAGACCTGTTGATATTACCTGGTGATATGACCTAATGATATGAACTGTTGATATGACCTGATGATACGGCCTGGTGATATTACCTGGAGATATGACCTGGAAATATGACCTGATTATATGAACTGGTGATATGACCTGATTATATGAACTGGTGATATGATCTGGTGGTGTGACCTGCTGATATGGACTGGTGATATGATCTGGTGGTATGACCTGGTGATATGAACTGGTGATATGACCTGGCGATATGAACTGTTGATATGACCTGATGATACGGCCTGGTGATATTACCTGGAGATTTGACCTGATGATACGGCCTGGTGATATTACCTGGTGATATGACCTGATGATACGGCCTGGTGATATTACCTGGTGATATGACCTGATGATACGGCCTGGTGATATTACCTGGAGATATGACCTGGAAATATGACCTGATTATATGAACTGGTGATATGACCTGATTATATGAACTGGTGATATGATCTGGTGGTGTGACCTGGTGATATGAACTGGTGATATGGACTGGTGATATGATCTGGTGGTATGACCTGGTGATATAAACTGGTGATGTGACCTGGTGATATGACCTGGTGATATGACGTGGTGATATGAACTGTAGGAGACATTTCACGGTTAGGAAGAGAACGTCATATCTATTAAACGAAAAACGTCACATCCTTGTGGCATAAACTGTAAAAATGCGATACTCGAATGTGTTTATTTTACCAGTACATGAGTTCGTGAAATACTTTAGTGAACATGTTGTCTGATTGCTGTAGTCTACAGGGCATAATACTGGTATTGTACACTCGATGCCATAGTCTACAGGGCATAATACTGGTATTGTACACTCGATGCCATAGTCTACAGGGCATAATACTGGTATTGTACACTCGGATGCCATAGTCTACAGAGCATAATACTGGTATTGTACACTCGGATGCCATAGTCTACAGGGCATAATACTGGTATTGTACACTCGGATGCCATAGTCTACAGGGCATAATACTGGTATTGTACACTCGGATGCCATAGTCTACAGAGCATAATACTGGTATTGTACACTCGGATGCCATAGTCTACAGAGCATAATACTGGTATTGTACACTCGGATGCCATAGTCTACAGGGCATAATACTGGTATTGTACACTCGGATGCCATAGTCTACAGGGCATAATACTGGTATTGTACACTCGGATGCCATAGTCTACAGAGCATAATACTGGTATTGTACACTCGGATGCCATAGTCTACAGAGCATAATACTGGTATTGTACACTCGGATGCCATAGTCTACAGGGCATAATACTGGTATTGTACACTCGGATGCCATAGTCTACAGAGCATAATACTGGTATTGTACACTCGGATGCCATAGTCTACAGAGCATAATACTGGTATTGTACACTCGGATGCCATAGTCTACAGGGCATAATACTGTATTGTACACTCGGATGCCATAGTCTACAGAGCATAATACTGGTATTGTACACTCGGATGCCATAGTCTACAGAGCATAATACTGGTATTGTACACTCGGATGCCATAGTCTACAGAGCATAATACTGGTATTGTACACTCGGATGCCATAGTCTACAGGGCATAATACTGGTATTGTACACTCGGATGCCATAGTCTACAGAGCATAATACTGGTATTGTACACTCGGATGCCATAGTCTACAGAGCATAATACTGGTATTGTACACTCGGATGCCATAGTCTACAGAGCATAATACTGGTATTGTACACTCGGATGCCATAGTCTACAGGGCATAATACTGGTATTGTACACTCGGATGCCATAGTCTACAGAGCATAATACTGGTATTGTACACTCGGATGCCATAGTCTACAGAGCATAATACTGGTATTGTACACTCGGATGCCATAGTCTACAGAGCATAATACTGGTATTGTACACTCGGATGCCATAGTCTACAGGGCATAATACGGTATTGACACTCGGATGCCATAGTCTACAGAGCATATACTGGTATTGTACACTCGGATGCCATAGTCTACAGAGCATAATACTGGTATTGTACACACTCGGATGCCATAGTCTACAGGCATAATACTGGTATGTACACTCGGATGCCATAGTCTACAGGGCATAATACTGGTATTGTACACTCGGATGCCATAGTCTACAGAGCATAATACTGGTATTGTACACTCGGATGCCATAGTCTACAGAGCATAATACTGGTATTGTACACTCGGATGCCATAGTCTACAGAGCATAATACTGGTATTGTACACTCGGATGCCATAGTCTACAGAGCATAATACTGGTATTGTACACTCGGATGCCATAGTCTACAGGGCATAATACTGCTATTGTACACTCGGATGCCATAGTCTACAGAGCATAATACTGGTATTGTACACTCGGATGCCATAGTCTACAGAGCATAATACTGGTATTGTACACTCGGATGCCATAGTCTACAGAGCATAATACTGGTATTGTACACTCGGATGCCATAGTCTACAGGGCATAATACTGGTATTGTACACTCGGATGCCATAGTCTACAGAGCATAATACTGGTATTGTACACTCGGATGCCATAGTCTACAGAGCATAATACTGGTATTGTACACTCGGATGCCATAGTCTACAGAGCATAATACTGGTATTGTACACTCGGATGCCATAGTCTACAGGGCATAACTGGTATTGTACACTCGGATGCCATAGTCTACAGAGCATAATACTGGTATTGTACACTCGGATGCCATAGTCTACAGAGCATAATACTGGTATTGTACACTCGGATGCCATAGTCTACAGAGCATAATACTGGTATTGTACACTCGGATGCCATAGTCTACAGGGCATAATACTGGTATTGTACACTCGGATGCCATAGTCTACAGCATAATACTGGTATTGTACACTCGGATGCCATAGTCTACAGCATAATACTGGTATTGTACACTCGGATGCCATAGTCTACAGGGCATAATACTGGTATTGTACACTCGGATGCCATAGTCTACAGGGCATAATACTGGTATTGTACACTCGGATGCCATAGTCTACAGAGCATAATACTGGTATTGTACACTCGGATGCCATAGTCTACAGAGCAATACTGGTATTGTACACTCGGATGCCATAGTCTACAGAGCATAATACTGGTATTGTACACTCGGATGCCATAGTCTACAGAGCATAATACTGGTATTGTACACTCGGATGCCATAGTCTACAGGGCATAATACTGGTATTGTACACTCGGATGCCATAGTCTACAGGGCATAATACTGGTATTGTACACTCGGATGCCATAGTCTACAGAGCATAATACTGGTATTGTACACTCGGATGCCATAGTCTACAGGCATAATACTGGTATTGTACACTCGGATGCCATAGTCTACAGGCATAATACTGGTATTGTACACTCGGATGCCATAGTCTACAGGGCATAATACTGGTATTGTACACTCGGATGCCATAGTCTACAGAGCATAATACTGGTATTGTACACTCGGATGCCATAGTCTACAGAGCATAATACTGGTATTGTACACTCGATGCCATAGTCTACAGAGCATAATACTGGTATTGTACACTCGGATGCCATAGTCTACAGAGCATAATACTGGTATTGTACACTCGGATGCCATAGTCTACAGAGCATAATACTGGTATTGTACACTCGGATGCCATAGTCTACAGAGCATAATACTGGTATTGTACACTCGGATGCCATAGTCTACAGGGCATAATACTGGTATTGTACACTCGGATGCCATAGTCTACAGGGCATAATACTGGTATTGTACACTCGGATGCCATAGTCTTTACCCCACTCATTAATATTTGTAGACTTTACCTATGCCTAATTATAGAGGTATATCTCTGGAAGCGAAGTTATGAATATAATGTTCTATATATCAACTACAAAATTACAAATATTATGTATTGAAAAGCATGTTATATCCAAAAATCCATCCAGATCGTTATAATTAAAAAAATAAACACATAAGGTGTCCACGAAATCTTAGGAGTGGGCTGGAGACTATGGCAACCGAGTGCACTGTATAAATTCGATTTCATCCTGGCGAAACTCTGGTTCATCCATGACATAGCTCTCCACAATTATAGATTAATAAATAGCCCTTGGGTCATCCAAAAGCCTGACCTCTTCTTAAATCGAAGCCAGAACGCTATCTATCAGGAATTAGAGCTATTATTCCTTACCTGATTCTTTAGCTAACCCCAAATTCAGTTTATCAAGAGTTAAAGCTATGCCATCTAACCACCTGATCTTAAGAATAAGCCTAATCCTACTTCACACTAGTATGACCTAATATTTCTTACCTGATGTTATGCTTAAAATACATTTACATCAAATTCAGTTGCAAAGCCTTGAAATTGGGACAAATGTTCTGCATATTTGGCCGCATGTTCCCACCATAGCAGAATAATGAATTATATTAAGGCTATTAATTTAAACAGTCTTACATAATTCAACCTAAATTACAAAATGTGAATCTCATTAACTCACCTTCATGCTATATATAAACAAATGAGAGTGTTCATTCCTGTCACTCACTCACACCACTTATCCCAGTTTCATGTTTTGGCAACTGTACCACTTCTGTCAGCAAGGGATCTTGCATTTCTACCCTGAAAGGGTAACAGCGAAGGAATGAAAATAAATATGACATACGGTACATGTCTGTCTCTGTTGGTGGTGGTGGTGGTGGTGGTGATGGTGTGTGTGTGTGTGTGTGTGTGTGTGTGTGTGTGTGTGTGTGTGTGTGTGTGTGTTTGATTGATTGTAAGTTGTATTTTGTCAAATCGTATACATACATTACTGTGTTTAATAAGTAGAGTCCAATTTAAAAAGTCTGACCCAGCTCTTTGATGAACAGTCATCTTGTAAGAGCTGAATAAGCACATATAATTTAGTAATATTTTAGATCTAATAAAACTAAATCTAATACTTAATATTTAATAGTAAAAACAAATGTTACATAGTTTATTTAATTATTAAGCTAAACAAAATACAAATTACACTACTAGGTAGTTATTATTTTCTAGATCAAAGGTTTCTATTATTATTAAGTAAAAATCTGTTAAGACTAGATTTAAAGCTAGACAATGTCAATTTGCTAACAATGTTTTCTGGGAAGGACTTATAGATCTTTGCACCATGATAGACACTATTGGATTGGGATTGGGAAGAGGATATAAAAGGAACAATTAAACGTGTCGTATGGGGTATCTGGTTGGTTGACTAGGATTAAAGTAAACATTTCCTATAGTTAGATTATTTAAACATTTATACACAAAACAATAACAAATATTCAACTCCTGCAGTTTAAGTATTTTTCAATTTGGGAATGCATCGTTAGTATGGTCATATCGCTGTATGTCCTTTTATTGTGCAAATTACTTATTTTGTTTTGTTTAGCTATTCCTAGAAGATTTAAGGCAGATTTACTGGCAGCTCCCCAAATTGTTTGACAGTTCAGTTCGTGTAAATTTGTGAAAAATATATTTAAATCATTGATTGCTTGTCTAGGACTTCACGAGTCAAAAATAAAATGCCACATTGCTTAGATATTTTATCTTGTATAAATGAGAGAGAAAGAGAGAGAGAGAGAGAGAGAGAGAGAGAGAGAGAGAGAGAGAGAGAGAGAGAGAGAGAGAGAGAGAGAGAGAATGAATGAATGAATGAATGAATGAATGAGAATATGACGTACTGTACATTCCCGGAGAGGCGAGCATATTTGTTGCCTTGGCATGGCCAACTAGTCTGTTTTCCGTCCTTCAGTGTGTGTGTGTGTGTGTGTGTAATCCTTTCAGTACTAGTTGCCTTTCCTAATCCAATAAATTGTTGGGCAGAATACAATTGCATAATATTGTTTTTGTTATGGAAGTACACGACAACTTATCATTGTCCTCTGCCTTCGAGAGATATTTCCCAACGTTGGTAGTCGATAAGAGAGAGAGAGAGAGAGAGAGAGAGAGAAGTGTTAGACACAGAGGAATTCCTAAGGCTTGCAGATATGCCATGTTGACATTCAGATGTTTACTCAGAATCTAGATGCAGGCTTAAAGAATGTTGGAACAAAGAAAGGTCTGATCTCTCTCTATCGCCAAGGCATGCGGAAATTTACATAATACACGCACAAATCATGATGTCGAATAAATGTTCTAGCTGCCATGTAAACCGAATTAAGACGCATTAAACCACTACATCTCAACCAATGTCAACTCTACCAGGGCCAACCAATATCGTGTAAACTTAAGCCCCAACCAGACCAAGCCTACATTAGCCTAATCTAACAATACTGATTGAGTTGACAAAACAGAATAGTTTAACAACACAGAAATCCTCTAGCGGCGTCCTTCCTGAGCAGGGTGGGATATGGAAAAAGGTTGGAAAAGTTACAGTACAGTTTTTCAAACGTTTATACTTTGACCTAATTTAGGCTAAAGCTAAGAAGAACATTGTTTGTTGACTGTATACTATAAATAAACAAGTGAGAATTGTACACAAGGAAGATATAACCAATGTGAATAAATAATAAATAACAGAAACAAATACATATAATTGACGAGTGCTGTTATGAGAAGATTAGAGGAACGTGAAATATATGCTGTGGAAGGAAAGTTACAGACGATAAGACAGCTAGGATGATGCTGTGTGTGTATATATGAGGAAGGGATAGATGAGACACTATAAGTGGAAATACAAAAAACGAAGAAATGAGAGACAGACACGAACATTTATTATTCATGAAGAAATCTATGGGGATGAAATGATAACGTGGATGCAAATACAATGGAAGTCTAAGATACACGTGCAGGTACAGCTACTGTCATAAATTATGTTACATTATGACCGCTCGAACTGATTGAACGAATCTCCGATATGTAAATATCGATCAAATAATTAATGAGATTCAATTCAGCCCGAGATAGCTTCAAAAGTTTTTATATAGAATTAATGACTGCTACTGTAGATAAAAAATGTATTAATAATACGATTAGAAACCATGAGCACGTATAATTAGCAATCACAACTTGATAAAAAAGGGTAATGCAGTAGACAACAATGGACAATGCAGATACTTAGAGAAATGAAGGAGACAGATAGGATAGTTACATTATGACATACCAATGATGCCCGATTCCTCAACATCTGCAACCCCAAGACGAATAACAGCAGTGGTAGTGGCGCCAGGTGAGAATAATCGAGACTCCCACCCACCTCCGCTCTCTTCAATACAAACCGCTAACGTCACAAAGCCTGGATTTACCGCTCAGCTGTCCCGACCTGCTACATCACCCACCACACCACTAAACCCCGCCCAGACTCCACCCGCATACTCCCCAGGGATCCATAACCTGCTCCTACTTGTGCTCCTGCTGTTCACATCACTTTTGCCTGCCACCCCAAGCCCAAAAGGGCAAAAGAGACGCCATCAAGATAGAAACCAGGAATATCTTGTTGCCCCAGACCATCAGACCAGTGAGAGGAGTACAAGTGAATACAAACGAGCGAACCACCAAATTCCCTACCCGTACAATAAATAGCGCACAGTTCCAGTCGCCCAGCTCTCGACCCACTGCCTCCCTGGTCGGACCAGCCGTCTTCGTAGTAATGCCGATCTCCCAAACACTGAAAACCCTCAGGCAGCTCCAGTTAAGCCTGGACACCTTGTTCTCCTGTTCACTTCAATTCACTTCATCCAACTAATTCTTGTCCTATCCCCACTTCCCCCTAATCCCCTGTCACAACTCAATTTTACTTGACTTGACTCGTCAGCTCACTCAGCTCACCATACTTAAGTACGCAAACTCTTGAGGCATCGAGTTAGTATTTCTCTCTACAGAGAGTCGTATTACACTCACCCTTGTAGCAGCCCAAGACAAGAGACGAGGGAAGAAGAATGCGAAGCAAACCCCCGACTACGATAAGATACCTGGCCCTTCCTGTACCCCTGCGAAAGCTCAGACTCCCGTAGTTCCTTTGCCTGTTACCCTGGGAAAGCACATGCAGTTTTAGAAAGATTTTTTTTTTCTCCAATAAGTAGTACTGTTCCCTCTTCCGGGTTACTTAAATAAATGTTCACAATATGCACATTATCTCCTTGCCACTTAGACGAATAAATTGTTACATTCAAGTTACATGACCGGCTCTGTCAACGCGACTAAGATATCCTGTAACTATATTTGATTATTGTAATCTCACTAATTCTCCTCCCCCCCCCCCCACCACCACAAGTATAAATTTGTATCTATCGCAGATTCTATTCATATCTATTAATATACATATGTCTCTGACTCTAATTCTTCATTGCCAGTCACTAACCTATGTTTGCCAAACCTACTTTGTATTCTATAGTAATAAGCCTTAAAATCCAAGCCTGTGTATATCTGTTCTAATTCTAGTTCTCACAGAAAATGAAGAACCTACTGCACCCCTAAAATGGTTAAGCTAGTATTGTAAGAAACCTGAAACAAAAGCCAGTTACTCGGCATTAAAATAACCTTATCTGTTGCGACATCTTGGGGGTTATTGTGATACTGTGTTTAATTGTTATTGAGGGTTTCGATTGATCCAAATCCCCTTCAAACTAATAATCGTTCCCCAGACCCTGTTCCTGCTAAATATGCACAATATTCGGTAGAATAATGTACCAGCCAAACGCCAGTTTCTCTTGAAATACAGGCTCACTATCGCTCGTTACCCCAAAAATCGACACTTAAATGGTTTAAGTGTCTTATAATCAACACCCTAATATTAGAGGCAAAACATCTTGAAATTTGCAAACTAAAGGAGTGAAACTGTGAGAGGCTAGAAAGATCCGCTTCACACAGATAGTTTTAAGAGACAAAGATTTGTGGCGTCTGGCAGTTGGTGATTGATGGCAGAGGCTGGGGCGGACAGGGAGGATGGACAATAGACGTACAGGTGATAGAGGAGCACAGGAGGATTATAATGTAAAGTGACAGGTATAGATGGGGGTGCTTGGACGTGCCCGGAATACCCCCCAGCCCCAGCCCTCTCCCCTCCTCTGTCCCCTCCATTCTTCTCCATTCCCCTTCTCATTCCCTCTCCGGTCCTCCCCTCACCCCCATCATCTCCCCCTTCTCTCTTATCCTCAAGGGACTGAAGTTCTCGAAAAGAGGGAGCAGTCCTGATGCGATTCTTGACTTACAGTGTGCTGGCTTAATAATTTCAGATTTTTTTTCACCAACTCACCAATTAATTTACAAATAAACCCAACTAATGAAATCAATGAAATTAATGAATACATGTGGTACTCTAAGGACTCGAACCTAGGATACTCACACCGAAATTCCGCACACTAAGCATTAGGCTATCAAGACAGTTAAATGTTTATTCACAATCCTACGATAATAATCCAGAAGGGTTGATAGCCTCTGAACTCTTATTTTAACTAATTAACTCCCTTCCTTTTCCCTCCACCCCTCTCATCTCCCCTCCATCCTCCTAGCATTCCCTTCCTTTCCCCTCCACCCCCCTCATCACCCCTAGCCCTCCCTTCCACCCCACTAATACCCCGTATCTCCCTAGCTCTCCCTTCCTCTACCCTCCACCCCTCTCATCTCCCCTCCACCCCCTTATCCTCCGAGCACTCCCTTCCTCTCCCCTCCATCCGCCACCGTCTCCCCTCCACCTTCCTCATCCCCCTAGCCCTCCCTTCCCCTCTCCTCCACTCCCCTCACCCCCCTATCCCTCCCTCCCCCAGTGCCCCAGTGCTTGTTCTGCCTTACATTGTTATTCCTTCACCCCCACGTGCCTGCTGTCATGCTCCTTCACATTCAGAGAGAGAGAGAGAGTGTGTGTGCGTGAATGAGTGCGAGTAATTGTGTATGAGTGTGAGTAGTTGAGTCTGTGTGTGCGTGTGTGTGTGTGTTCATCTTCGGCTTCAAACTCAATATATGGCTCTCAATAACATATAACTCTACAGCTGATTAGGTAAGCCCACTGTATTTGTTTGTTTGTGTTTGTGTGTGTGTGTGTGTCTGAGCGTTTTGTGTATATATATGTGTGTGTGTGTTCTAGTATTTTATGTATGTATATTTGCCCTTCATATATCAAGTACATATAGAAGGTATAATACTAAACGGCTCATTGACCCTAACAAATAGTGATTCACCACAATAACGTCTGGCATCTTAAAGTGACATCACCAATTGTCATAGCCAAGGCCATACAAATACTGCATTATTATATACAGCTGTCATGAATAATACTGTATTATTATATACAGCTGTCATGAATAATACTGTATTATTATATACAGCTGTCATGAATAATACTGTATTATTATATACAGCTGTCATTAATAATACTGTATTATTATATACAGCTGTCATGAATAATACTGTATTATTATATACAGCTGTCATGAATAATACTGTATTATTATATACAGCTGTCATGAATAATACTGTATTATTATATACAGCTGTCATGAATAATACTGTATTATTATATACAGCTGTCATGAATAATACTGTATTATTATATACAGCTGTCATGAATAATACTGTATTATTATATACAGCTGTCATGAATAATACTGTATTATTATATACAGCTGTCATGAATAATACTGTATTATTATATACAGCTGTCATGAATAATAAAGGGAGATTTTTGTGCTTATCTGGACCTCCTTCTCGCTTATGCTTAGCGCCATTAGTTAACACATTATAAGACGTTCGCCTCATTATTTTTGGCAATTTTAAGACGTTTTGCCCCATTTATTTGTCAATATTTAGACCTTCCGTGACACTTAGGTGTCGATTTTTTTTCCTGGAGAGCGAGAGCAAGCCTGTAACTTAGTGGTAACCGGCCGGAGGCCGGAAATTTGGTCTATCGAATAATGTACAAATTTATGTTCAAGGAGGGTCTTGGGGTGCCTTTTTAAGCTTGATGGATATAAGGTAAGACACACACACACACACACACACACAAACACCCACACACAAACTCTCTCTCTCTCTGCCTCTCTCTCTCACACTCTCTATCGCTCTCTCACACTCTCTCTCTCTCTCCACGTTCATTAAACTCCAAACACAGCGACCGCCTACAAATTATGCAAAGAATCCCAGATAACGTATTCTTAAAACTGCAGGAATGAGGCGAATGAGTTAGTTGGTGCCGTGCTGTTTATTCATGGCGTAAGGGGGGGGGGGGGGGAATAACAGGCACATTGGATTATATTGGGTGACGTTATAATTGTCGTATATTAGGCGGTTGGTTCATTAACTAGGATTTTGGCGTACTGTAAACTATCTCTCAGCACACACACACACACACACACAAACTCAGTGTTCATAATGGCCGAGTTCACTGAGGCACCACTGAGGTACTTGTGAGATTTCTGTCAAAAACTTTCCGAGCTGTGGAGGTTAGGTGTGGATGCGCCACCTCTGGGTTCCACCTGATTTCCTGCCCACATCCTACACCTTCTGGGGGTATGTAGGCGTCCTTGTGACAGCCAGAGTCAACCAGTTGACTACGTATTTTAAGTTAGGTTAAGGAATTATGTAATTTCAGCCTCATTGGCTGCCGGTTCGAAATAAACCGAGTTTTGTTCTTATTACTACCGGTATTACTATTATTATACACACACATACACACGCGCGCGTGCATATTTAGCGGATGATACTATAGATTCAATGCAAACATAGAATTACTTTCTGCTGATAATTTCCCTCAAGTGATTAAGAAATCTGGCGTTGGCCACATTATATTCTTTAAGAGCACCAATGACTCAAGATCGTCACGAATCCATAATAAAATTATGTGTTTTCTGTTTATGTGCACACTTTAATTTAGTTTATACACCCACAAAAGTTAAGCCTTCATTACTCCTCACATATGGTTGCTCTTCTTGTGTTGCGACGGGTCATCCATTTTAATAAGCCAGCCTTTAGTTGTCAGTCTACGTGTCCGTCGTGAGGCACACACCATCTCGTCTATAGGCCTCCTAATATAGACTCTAGTGTGGGATTCCTGAGTGTCACGTAACCTTATGATGGGAGGGGGATCATATGTGTTTCCCACCTTGATAGTTCATTTCGTACATTACGGTGATATCGGTATTCGTCAACCTAGCCCAATGTAACCTAACCATCAGGTGGTTAATCTACTACATTCATTATGATTGTAAAGTATTGAAGTATAGACTAGCAATGGAGGTACAAGACATACAAGTGGTACGGTGTATCAGCTGATGTACGGTGTTAATCAGATGAAAAGCGGAGTCTCAATAGGGACACTCGGATGTCATAGTCTCTAACCCACTCATAAATATTCGTGGACTTCACCTAATTCTGATTATAGAAGTATATTTCCGGAACAAATCTATGAATATAATTGTCTATACATAAACTACAAAATTACAGTATATATACAATATATTGAAAAGCAAGTTTTTCCAAAAATCAATCCAGATATTTATACTTGCATAAAGAAAAAAGAGATTCACAAAATCTTAGGCACTTGAGACACTGTCATCCGTGTGTACGGACTGCCCCAACTGGATGCTATAAACAAAATCTGGAACAAATGAAGACCGCTCGCTTCGCCCCTTCTTTGTTTACGTTCCCTTTAGAAACGGTGTTGGCGTCAAGTTGATTATTGGTGTTGGTCTTGGTGAGGGGTGGTGTTATGAGTGGTGATAGTACCGTGAATAGTGGCGTGATTGCATTGTCCACCCCCCTCCTGGCCTTCGATACCCCGGGTCTGTGTGTCACTGGCTTCGCTCATATGTCCATCTTCTTTATCAATGATCACTCGCGCTCTTGATTTGTCCACTTTTGTTTTTGTTTTCCTTTCCCTAGACCTCAATCAAGCTTAAACACACACACACACACACACACACACACACACACACACACACACACACACACACACACACCAGACCTTCCTTCGAGATTAATGTGTACATCTTTCGGTGCAACGATATCCTAGACAGAGGCCGATTTCTCCTAAAAAACCGGACGCCTCCACTTAAAGGTATTCGAGCATTGGTGTATGTTTGTGACTGGTAGTTGGTTTGTCCATCCTGTTTATTAATGGTGACAAGCGCTCTTGGTTGGTCCAGTTTGTTTATTAAGGGAAGGTTTTTGTTTTTGTGGACCCTTTTCTCCCTCATTTTTAGCCCCATTAGCTTTGATATTATCTAACGTTCACCCCATTAGTTTAGAGATTTTAAGACCTTTCGCCCCATTGATTTGTCAATTTTAAAATCTTTTGTGTCATCAAGGTGTAATTTTTTTCCTGGCAAGCGTTAGCGAGGCTGCAATTTAGGAGGAAGCGGCCTTGAGCCTAACCATTGTTTATACCAAGAAATGTACACATACTGTATATTTAAAAGGGTGGTCTTGGGTTTATTATTTTTATTTATTTATTTATTTCTTCTTGATGGAGGTATGGGGAGGACTCTAATAAAACACTACTAATAAATATATATATATATATTAGAGATGGACCGAATATTCGTTTATTTTTCGTATGTGCGAATATTCGCTATGTTTTTCAATATTCGTATTCGTATTCGTATTCGCATTTCCATTCATAGCTATTTGCAAACATGCGAATATTTTCACGAAACCAATAGAAGATATACAAAAATTTAAAATATTACATTTTAAAGTGTGCGTTCGCTTGTACGATGTCGGGAAAAGGCATGCTTCTATATTAAACCCTCTAAGTACCATAGTATGTGAACGTTTTTTACATCGACTTCCAAACCAATCTGATGATCTCTGAACTTTGAAATAATTGTAATAGTTCCGAAATCTGACCTTGTTCATTATAACGGAATAAATGGTCTTGGTATAATGTTGCCAATGTACCGGCTACCGCTAGATCCAGCGAATCACTTCCATCTAGCGACATCAAGATGTGATGAATTCTAGCGATATTCAAGTTATGTTCCCTATTTTAATGAATTGTAGAGATTTTTCGATTGTTAAAGATTATCCTAGATACTTCAACATATGTTTTCTAGTGACATACAAGTTTTTAGTGTCTGGTGACTATCTAGCGATTTGTCAATGCTATTCTAGCATACATTTGTGCTTTAGTTTATCATGCATTGTTTAATATATTTGCCCTATTTCTCCAGAAGACTTCCTACATGATATAGTGTATTGTTCTAATGATAATTAAATATTATACAGGGCTATTTTAAGTTGACTGATGATTATGAAACAGTAATATGCTGGACGATGAGAATACTGTATGTAAACATGTCTCGGATATCACTGATAATTTTTGGCATTTTCTGCCAAAAGCCCAATGGCTAATCAGTGGTTGTAACGAGACACGCAGCTTTACACATTCACATCGTCATTGGCTTCCGGTAATTAATATCATAGTAATTTAATTAACGTTTGTTGGTGATATAAAAAGAATTACCAGTTCTTGAAGGATGACAATTTCATCCTTCAAGAAAGATTGAAATATTCGCTATTCGCTATTCGTATTCGCGAATTTTACCAACAAAAATTCGTATTCGTAATCGTCTTCGCAAATAGTGAAAATTGATATTCGTTCCATCTCTAATATATATATATATATATATATAATATATATATATATATATATATATATATATATATATAATTATACCTTCCCTTAAAGATTGCCGAGAACAATGCCTCTTTACGATTGGCTGTTGATTTGTATAGCTTACTTATTAGAGGTTCTCGAGGATTGGTGCGTCTTTGTGATTGGTTGTTCATATGTTAAGTTTGCTTAGCAATGGTGACTAGCGATGTTTACTTTGTCCAACTCGTATACCCAAGGTTGTCTATGGATGGAATGTCTTGTTGTGTGTATGTGTGTCTGTGTGCATGTATGTGTTTGTGTTTCATTCCTAGAAATTGAAATTGAAATGTATATCTAGTCAAAAAGTAGTATACAATATATGCATATGTATAATATAATTTATGGCTGTACCCTTTGAGAGAAAAACTCTCTTTAAAAGGCACCTCAATATCAGTCTTACTCACATGCTCCGACAAAAAAATTGTGAACATATACAGTATATACAATTATACATATACATACATATTATACACACACGCACACATATACACATACATAAACATATACATACATGTACATATATAATATAATAGAACCTTTTGCATGATATTATTTTCCACATACATTGATTTGGCAATATATGCTTACATAAACACATTATAGCAGTCATACACCCTTTCACAACCATGCTAAACACATACACACATCTACTCAGAGTCAATCCAGTATACTTGTAAATAAAATCAAACACATTAATTCATAGACAAAAATATAGTCCTCATTAATATTCAATAAAGATTTGAAAAATAGTGATAATTTAGTGGAGTTTGTAGTTATATAAACAATTTATATCCTACGTGCGAGTAACTCACTTCATATTAAGACCTTCCCATTTTACGTTTAAAGATATCCATCCACTAATCTCATTCAAATGCACAGTGGCCGAGCGCACTAAGGCACCATTCTCTAGTCGCTTGACCGGGTTCGATCCCAGCTACCTGCCGGTGAGGTTTCTGTCAAAAACTGTGGAGGTAAGGTGTGGATGCACCATCTCGGGTTCCACCTGATTCCCTGCCCACATCCTACCCCTTCTGGGGGTATGTAGGCGCCCTTGTGGCAGCCAGAGTCAAATATGTTGACTATTTAGGATAAGTTAGGTTAAGGATTGTGTATTTTCAGCCTCATTGGCTGCCGGCTCGAAATAAACCGATTAATAATATTTTTTGTTTATTATTATATAGTACAATACATAAAAAAACACTAACAATTCTCCTAATAGAAGCACAATTTTATATCCTTAACGATTAATACTGTTCCAAGAGATATTTTGTTATAGTACGTTTGAACCCTATCAGTGTTGGTTGTTGCCTAATTGCGAGAGGTAAATTGTTCCATAACTTCACACCTTGACACTGAATAGACATCTGGGATTGGACTGAAGTCATTAGTGGCAATTCCAATGACAAATTATTCCTGAAACTGTACAGTGCCTAGCATTTACTCGATATTAAAAGAAGTTATTCTGGGTATATCCATTCAGTGACTTGTAAATATATAAGGGGCATGCATATGTAGAAATCTTTAAGATATAGTTAGGGTTTTGAAAAGTTTATTTGTATGATAATATTTTGTTTTAAACGTTATTGTTCTCACAATTCGTTGTTGTGCAATACTAAGACATTGGATGTTTGATGTTGTTACAGTCCCCCAAACTGTATGACAATAATACAGATGTGAATATATTAGAGAGTAATAGATGTTGTTACGGCTGGATCGGCAATACATATTCGGGATTCTTGATCGTAGGACAGAAATGGCTTAAGTGACAACGACACGCTCGATTCCAGTCCCAAATACTATATGCTCCAGACAACAAAAGCACCAACGCCCTACAGAGTTATCGTCTACGGTAACGAGGTACCTTAACTCGGCGAAAGTGTACAACAGGGGTAGGCTATGAGGCTAAACTCCCTCAGACATTTATAGGTTACGTTATTACTAAAGAAATGCAATACTCAAGAAACTACGTTAATATTAAGCCTCTAATAATGTAGAATAGAAGCAGGCTAAAGGTATGACAGTGAAATGCTAAATGACAAATGTACACGCCTACTTGAAAGCGCGTGCACTACACTAACTGTCCCCTACTAACATGCACTAGCATGTAGCATACAAGATGTTCATGATCCAGTAGATACCTAATAATACACATGGGAGGAACATAAACAGTAGTCACTTATTATAATAATGAATCTATACTTGGAATAACTAAAAGGTTGCAGGCAACAGTACTGCGCCGGTAGCCTACTACCGCATAGGCTACTTCGCTTCTCTCACTCTGTCTCCCCTCCGAGTCCGTATGCGCCCTACGCAACAGAACTCCGGACACAGCAGCAAAACGACAGTGCAGTTAATTGATACATGAAAGTATTAATAGTGTTGTCTTGTGTGTGAGTAATGTGTATTGTAAAGTGTTATAGATATATACTTAAAGAGAGCTGCAATGCATAGTAAAATAAAGATATATCCCACTCATCATCCCCATGTGTTCTAGCTAGCAGGCCAAGTCACAGGAACAACGAGTCCCAGCACCGAAAGCGAGAACCCAGGAGAAGACTGTAGAGAACACAAGGACAGATAAATTACGTTACTCTACTATACCGGCACTACGAGCGAGCTGTAGTCTCGGGTGCTACACTCGCTCCTGGCTCGGTATGCAAATCAAGGCTAAGTCCTCGTCCCTCTACAGACAACTCCTGGGCATGGTCGGGCTCTTACACATGGCACCAGTCTAGTCACAAATGGGATGATGAGCAGGGCATATAACTCGTGAACATGTAGAACGTTCACCAACTATCCTCATCAAGAAGATCGCTGTTCACATTAACCCCTTAAATCTAATACATGTAAATATATGCTTGTCCTAAGAGTAATACGAGAGGTGAGTGCTGAAACTCCTTTAGGACCTCAAGGGAAGGTTATGCATTTAAATAGAGAGAAGAATGAAATGAGAGTAATGTCGTCAGAGAGAAAGAGTGCAACCGTGAGAAGTGGGGAGAGAGAGCAAGGGATGTTAGAATCTCAAAGGTTCTAGGCAACCTAGTCCAGGAACACACAGCCAACCTCCAGGCAGTGTGCTGTACGACAACATGGGCCCAGCCCAGGCAGGCAACAATGGACTACCAACCCTATCGCGCCTAGCTATAAGGGCAAGGCTGCCAACCAGTCCATACGTCTGGCAACCACCCGGCCGGCAGCGCGGCGTGTTGCTACCCTCTTGCTCTGAAGCCCAACTCACTCTCTCTCTCTGAATTCCCATTATCCTATCTATCAACTTCTCTATTGATACTACATATTAAATGGAAGGTCTCGACATGGCTTAAAACAAAACCCACCACTGGTTAGCACATGACGAGACCTTTGCAGAGATACAAAGAACATAGTTATAAGTTGTCACACTCAATATACATAGCGGCTGACGGTAGCCAGATCACGGGCGGTACAGTGGAGTACCAAGGAGTACAATCAGGTTGCGTTGCCCAGCACTGGGGTGCGTCACAGCCCCCCCAAGATTTTAGATAATCGACCTTAGAAGCATTATCAAAATCTGACAGGCAACCAACCGACCTGCTACCCTTAGCTGCCACTAATTGCAAAAGGTGCACAACAACTGAAGTGTGAATTATACATAAAACACAATATTGCATGCATCATGCTACAACAATAAAGAGTTACAAAACTAAAAAAAAGAAAGAGTTTTCTCGTTTATTTTATTGTTTTATAATCTTTTTGGACGGCGTTATGATAGCCTAATTTTACTCCTGCTCAACCCACACACCGTGCACGACTATCTTGGATCATCAACCCTTGATAGACAATCTGCTATCACGTTCTCACTCCCGGCAATATGCTGAATGTTGAGATTATACTCTTGGAGCATTAGGGACCACCTGGTCAACCGCATATTCCGATTGTGAAACTGATTTAGGAATTTCAAGGGATGATGGTCCGTATAAATCGTCACTACCGGGCCGTAGGCTGGAACATAAACTTCGAAATGTTTGAGCGACAAAACGATAGCCAGAAGCTCCTTCTCTATAGTCGAGTAATTCCTTTGTGCCGAATTAAACTTGCGAGAAAAGAAGCTCACTGGGTGTTCCAAGCCCTCGGAATCAGTCTGCAGTAACACTGCCCCGGCACCCACACCGCTGGCATCAGTCGCCAGCTGAAAACTCCTGGAGAAGTCTGGGGCCCTCAAAATCGGATGTGTACACAGCAGGTGCTTGACTAGGTCGAAAGCCCTCTGACACTCCGCAGCCCAACAGAACTTCACTGACTTCGACAGTAGATCAGTTAACGGTGCTAAGACAGTAGAGTATCCCCGGATGAAGCGCCTATAATAGCCTATCATACCTAGGAACCGCATGACCTGGCGCTTAGTGGTGGGCCTGGGAAACATATTGATAGCCTGTATCTTGCTCAGGGGGGGGCACACCCGGCCTAACCCGACCACAAAGCCAAGATACTGCACAGTAGCCTTTACAAACTCGCACTTCCTCAGGTTCACCACCAGCCCAGCATCGTGCAACTTCCTAAACAGGGTCTCTAAGTGCCTTAGGTGATTTTCAAAATCGTCATCATATACTATCACGTCATCAAGGTAGACCGTGCAGTTAGGGATTTCGTCACAAATATCGTTCATCAGGTTTTGAAACGTGGCAGGTGCGTTCTTAAGCCCATAAGGCATTACGTTACATTGGTATGTCTTGCCATCTACCACAAAACCACAAACTTGCTTAGCTCGGTCCGACAGGGGTACTTGCCAGTAGCCTTTTACAAGATCAATTTTAGTAAGGTACTTTGCATTCCCTATCTTGTCCACGCTGTCGTCAACTCGAGGCAAAGGGTAAGGGTTGGTAGTGGTCAAGCCATTTAGCCTACGAAAAATCTATGCAGAACCGCACCTTGCCGTCAGGTTTTGGCTGCAACGTGACGGGTGATGTCCACTTCACATAACCTTCAGTGATCATCCCTCTCTCAACCATGTACTTTAACTCCTCCCGTAAAGCTGGCAACTTTACCGGGGGCACACGGTAGGGCACTGACTTGAAGGGCACATTATCACCGACGTCCACGTCGTGCGTTACCTGAGTAGTGAGACCTGGGTGTTCAGCGAAAACAGAGGGGTATGACCTGAACAGGCCTAGGACAGCAGCACCCTGGTGCTCAGGCAGGTGACTTACAACTTGCCTAGCCTCTTGTTCAGTATTCCCCGCCCACTGTTCCGCGGAAATGACACAGTCCCAGCTATCCTCCTCAGCAGCATGACTGTCCCCACCTCCTTCTCCACCCTGGCCGCTGCAGGCCAGCACAGGGACAGTGAGAGGCTCTGAGGGGCGTCTCACATACTCTTTCATGAGGTTAACATGACATAACTGATGTTTTTTCCTACGGTCAGGTGTTGCAACGAGATAATCAAGGTCGGACAGTTTCTTAGCCACCACATACGGCCCAAGGAACTTGGCAGAAAGGGGGTGTCCAGGCAAAGGTAAAAGCAACATTACCTCCTGACCCCCCGAAAACTCCCGAAGCGTCACCTTGGCGTCATACTGGTGCTTCATGACCGCCTGTGCATTAACCAAGTTATTACCTGCCGCTGCCATGCAACCTATAAGTCTCTCCCGGCTCGCATCCCCATCTTCCTCCAACTCTATGGCACCATTGCTATAACGAGCTAGGCTAGCATCTTGCAGCTGCTGCTCACTAATGTCCCCGGGCGTCAATGCATCAAGATGGTTTTGTAATAAGACATTACCCCGGCTAGTAGGCTCTACTGCCTTAGTGGCTCTCGCTACAGCTCTTGCCTCACGCGAAGTCTTACCCAACTCTGCCTTGTTACACACCGTCTCTGGGCCAGAGTCAACTCCCGTGTTTATTATAGGTCCAAGTACCGAATCACCGAGAAGTGCAGCAGAATCAATGTCCCTTTTCCTGCCCTTAGCAACCTTCTCCTGATCCTTCCTCCACTGTCCCCGAGGTTGAGTGCTAGGCTGTGCAGGAGCCGCAGAGCGAGATCGGGTTACCACACAGGCCATCTCATCCTGTTGGCACCTCCCAACCCATTCCCGATTCTCACCATCCACGTCGGCCGCCCTCTCGGCAACGACTAAGGGTGGAGTCCCGGAAGTGGGCACCGCAAAGTCGTTGCCGAGAAGAAGGTCGACGCCCTCAACTGGCAAACACTCAACGATCCCTACGTCCAGCTCCCTGCACACCTCTCCCACTCTCAACTCCAACCTCACAAGTGGGTATGACCTCGTAGCATTTATACCCTGCACCACAACAACTCTGGCCGCATTTATCGGTTTCCCTGTGAAGTTCCTCAACAAAGTTTGCGAAGCCCCCGTATCCCTCAACAAGTCAACCCTCCGTAGTTCACTCCCCCAGCTCACAAACCCGTGTCCCCGATGGCTACAGAAAGTGTCCCGGACAGGTGTCGAGCCTTCCGTACGCTTCTTTACCGCGTGTGCCTCAGCTGCTGACAACCTACCCCGGGCAGTTGCTGCAGCCTTCAGAGACACACCGATACTGTGAACCAATGACACCGGCTTAGCGGGAGTGTTACTAGGGCACTCACGTGAATAATGGCCTAGCTTCTGACATTTGTAACATTTCACATCCCCAATGGGCTTCTTCCCTTGTGCGGGCGAAGAAGGGGCCTGACCTTTAGTAAACGGGAGAGGCTTGTGTTTGTAGGTGTTATTAAGTGCAATGCTTTTAGTGTGGTTATGTGTGTCATAGGATTTGTTATTATCGAAAACTCTGGTGGGTGGGGTATAGCGCCCCTTCTGCCCTGACTCAGCCCTCTGAGCGGCACCGCAACCACGAATCAATGATAATCTGAGGTCTGCCATCTTGGCAGCCTCCTCTACTGTCTTGGGACATTTTTCCTTAATGTTCAGCGTTAGATCGGTTCCAGTACATTTGTAAAACTGTTCCAGATAGAAAAGTTGCTTAATTTCCTCAGCCGACTCTGCGTGCTCGGACCGAAACCAGTTATTACATGCATCTGTTAAGTCCCGTGCGTGCTCCATAAAACTGACGTCGCTCTTCTTATTCACGCCACGGAACTTCAATCTATAAGTTTCGGGTTGCAGTTCGTAGGCCCGGAGCACAGCCTCCTTCACCAGTCCATACACGACACTCTCGTCCAGTGACAGTGCATCGTAGGCTTTCAACCCCTTACCCACTAGACGTGATGAAACTAATGCTGCCCATTTAACCTCCGGCCAGTCATACTCACGACACTTCTTTTCGAAACGAGCAAAAAACTCAGTCACTGCTGTCTCATCAAATGCGGGTACTAACTTAATTAAATGCGAAAGTGAGTCTGTAACCCGGTGCCCACCACCGAGATGACGCCCCGTGGTCTCTACTCTAGACTTCTCGACATCCATTTCAGCCTGGTACCTGGTTGCATCCTGATTGGCTTGGATTCTAGCAACCTCTATGCGTTCTATACTAGCCTGTTGTATCTGAGTCTCCTGCAGCTTAAACTTAGCTAGTTCTAGCTGAAATAACATCTCAGGAGACAGGCCTGGGGGGGGAGAGCACAAAATGGGGGATCCACACCGAGACGTGTTTACGGGTAAGCCAGCTTGCCATTGAGAACCCTCCTGCTGCATCGTGCTAAGACTCGCTGGCTGAGGGCCCAGGTCAGGGGTAGAGTGGAATGGAGGCTTGGAGGGAACCCCCCAAGACCCCACTCCAACCCACCGCCCCATCGCCATCACCCAACAAACATGCCACCAAATTCTTCTTGGGCCAACTGTCAGGACAGTCCCGCTCCAAAAACCGTGGCTAAACAGCGAAGACCGTAACAATCAATAGCCTGCAGGCGCTGTTCGGTCAAAGGTGTCTGCAAAAATGCCCGGGCATCCCTCTCTCCACTTATAACACTCCCCTCCCTAAATATCTGCTGTACTTGCTGGTCACTAGGCTGTACCGTGTTATCCTCCCCCGTAAATGATGAGTCATTAGACATAGTGCTGGTTATACAATTGCTGTTCATAAACAAAAAAAGTGCTTATTACTAATTGCAGTCTCGACTCACAAAATGTTAAAGATGCTTGAATGACTCTACTCTAGACACCTAACGAAACAATCTGCAAGTCCACCAATACAATAATGACACAATAAAAATTCCTCCAATATGCAAGAAAATTCTAGCCAGCTCTACTAGGTAGCATAGAATAGTTCTCCAAAAAACATGTGATAGGATACTACTGAATCTTGTGCAAGGTCGCCATTTTGTTACGGCTGGATCGGCAATACATATTCGGGATTCTTGATCGTAGGACAGAAATGGCTTAAGTGACAACGACACGCTCGATTCCAGTCCCAAATACTATATGCTCCAGACAACAAAAGCACCAACGCCCTACAGAGTTATCGTCTACGGTAACGAGGTACCTTAACTCGGCGAAAGTGTACAACAGGGGTAGGCTATGAGGCTAAACTCCCTCAGACATTTATAGGTTACGTTATTACTAAAGAAATGCAATACTCAAGAAACTACGTTAATATTAAGCCTCTAATAATGTAGAATAGAAGCAGGCTAAAGGTATGACAGTGAAATGCTAAATGACAAATGTACACGCCTACTTGAAAGCGCGTGCACTACACTAACTGTCCCCTACTAACATGCACTAGCATGTAGCATACAAGATGTTCATGATCCAGTAGATACCTAATAATACACATGGGAGGAACATAAACAGTAGTCACTTATTATAATAATGAATCTATACTTGGAATAACTAAAAGGTTGCAGGCAACAGTACTGCGCCGGTAGCCTACTACCGCATAGGCTACTTCGCTTCTCTCACTCTGTCTCCCCTCCGAGTCCGTATGCGCCCTACGCAACAGAACTCCGGACACAGCAGCAAAACGACAGTGCAGTTAATTGATACATGAAAGTATTAATAGTGTTGTCTTGTGTGTGAGTAATGTGTATTGTAAAGTGTTATAGATATATACTTAAAGAGAGCTGCAATGCATAGTAAAATAAAGATATATCCCACTCATCATCCCCATGTGTTCTAGCTAGCAGGCCAAGTCACAGGAACAACGAGTCCCAGCACCGAAAGCGAGAACCCAGGAGAAGACTGTAGAGAACACAAGGACAGATAAATTACGTTACTCTACTATACCGGCACTACGAGCGAGCTGTAGTCTCAGGTGCTACACTCACTCCTGGCTCGGTATGCAAATCAAGGCTAAGTCCTCGTCCCTCTACAGACAACTCCTGGGCATGGTCGGGCTCTTACACATGGCACCAGTCTAGTCACAAATGGGATGATGAGCAGGGCATATAACTCGTGAACATGTAGAACGTTCACCAACTATCCTCATCAAGAAGATCGCTGTTCACATTAACCCCTTAAATCTAATACATGTAAATATATGCTTGTCCTAAGAGTAATACGAGAGGTGAGTGCTGAAACTCCTTTAGGACCTCAAGGGAAGGTTATGCATTTAAATAGAGAGAAGAATGAAATGAGAGTAATGTCGTCAGAGAGAAAGAGTGCAACCGTGAGAAGTGGGGAGAGAGAGCAAGGGATGTTAGAATCTCAAAGGTTCTAGGCAACCTAGTCCAGGAACACACAGCCAACCTCCAGGCAGTGTGCTGTACGACAACATGGGCCCAGCCCAGGCAGGCAACAATGGACTACCAACCCTATCGCGCCTAGCTATAAGGGCAAGGCTGCCAACCAGTCCATACGTCTGGCAACCACCCGGCCGGCAGCGCGGCGTGTTGCTACCCTCTTGCTCTGAAGCCCAACTCACTCTCTCTCTCTGAATTCCCATTATCCTATCTATCAACTTCTCTATTGATACTACATATTAAATGGAAGGTCTCGACATGGCTTAAAACTAAACCCACCACTGGTTAGCACATGACGAGACCTTTGCAGAGATACAAAGAACATAGTTATAAGTTGTCACACTCAATATACATAGCGGCTGACGGTAGCCAGATCACGGGCGGTACAGTGGAGTACCAAGGAGTACAATCAGGTTGCGTTGCCCAGCACTGGGGTGCGTCACAATGTTCATAAGTGCTGATTGGTTGAAGGAAATTCTCGTTAGAAATAGAATACCACACTGTTTATTTACTTTGCTTGTTACATGTTGAATATGTGATTTCCATGATCATTTTTCATCAACAATTACACCGAGGAATTTTACTTTGTCCACTTTACGTAAGTAGGATCCACCGATTTCTATTGGTTGAATCTGATTTACAGCTGTTTTCTTTCTGTTTAAGTACATATAGTTTGTGTTATTGATATTAATTGCAAGTTTGTTGTTAATAATCCAATATCTTACCTTATCTATTTCTCGATTCATTATATTCGTCAAAATTTGAAGATTATGGTGGCTGGCATATACAGTACTATCATCTGCATATAATATGTTTTTTACTTCACTACTACAGTTAACCATATAATTTATATATTATTATGTTACCTCCACCAACCGATTTTACTCCTAAACTCAATTAATATATATACATGTAGAAAAAGGAGTGGCCCCAATATGGATCCCTGCGGTACTCCGTAATGTATTTCTTGGATACATGAATTTACACCATTGCATTATACAAATTGTTTTCGGTTTCTAAGGTGTGACTGAAACCATTTATTTGATTGATCTCTTATTCCATAACAATATATAATTTATGCAAAAATATGTTATGATCAACTGTATCAAAAGTCTTTGTAAGGTCCAAAAACGTAGCTATTGTATATTTCTTGTCATCAACGGCTCTTAATACATTGTTCGTGAATGATAGAAGTGCAGATTCCGTGGACTTCCCCTTCCTAAATCCATACTGAGAATCTATAAAAAATATTGTTATTATCACAGAATGATAACACGCGGGAATACATTAACCTTTCAAGAATTTTGCTTATACACGACAGAACTGATACAAGACGATAATTTTGAAATTTTCTTTTATCATCCGCTTTATAAATGAGAGTAACCTGAGAAATTTTCAGCATATCTGGAAATATGCCACTCGAAAAAGAGATATTGCATATATACTGTACAGTATAATAAGACGGGTAATATAATTTCAATAGTTTCCTTAATAATTTGACTTGGAATCCTAGTGTTTGATAGTGTTCGTTACTAGTATTTCAATAGTTGTCGAGGTGTGATATTTGATTGAGGGGGGCTATGAACGACTTTTGTTATTAATAAAGGTAGACTCCATTGATATATCATTGTGTGCCGAGGATTGGTATGAATTTTTGATTAGTTGCTGGAGCGGTCTTGTCACTGGACTGGTAATCCAATAGACCCGGGTTTAAATCCCGATATGTCAATGGGAAGATATTATTGGGATGGAATTTGTGCTGTACCTAGTATAAATGCATTACCACAAAGCCCACCGAAATGCCAAATAAATACCTTCATTATTCCCTGATTAAGTAGGTATTGTATGAATATTCCCATATTCAAAATATGCTACCGGGTGCAATGCCTAGTGAGGTAAATGCTCAATGGGTGGCGTTCTGAGAGTGAGGGTCCGAGTATAGGAGTTGAGATAGTGAAGCACTGGAGCGAAGCAGCTTCACAGATGGGGCTGCTTCGAACCGTGAGTGAGCAACTAAGCCCCATGCATCCTACAAGGCAAGATATCAGGGGCTGGTTGCAGCTAAAAAAAAGTGCATCACATGTCTCGCCCTCTAGACTGGAACGAGACCTCACGGGCTTCTCCGTTCAATGTAGGACGGTTGAATGTACAGGCTATCAGCCTATGCCCTAGAGGGAGTAGTTGAAATATAGAATAAAACAAATATATATATATACAGTATATATATATATATATATATATATATATATATATACTGTATATATATATATATATTTATATATAAGAGAGAGAGAGAGAGAGAGGATAGACACATATATTCACATATTCACACCCTTCTAAAAAATGTATTGCTAAGTCGTTCATTTTGTCCAAATATGTAAACAGATATTGATGTACAGACGCGAGTAGAATATTAAATTACAGACGAAGTAACATTAAAGAAAATTGAAAAATATATTAGTCTGTGTGGATATAGGGATAAATAAGGGTTTTTGAAGGACTAGAAATCTATTAACCATGCATGGATAAAACACACACACACACACACACACATACTGTACCTACATACACAGTATATATATATATATTATTATATATTTTTTTTTTTTCTATATTCCAACTTACTTCCTCTCGGGCATAGGCTGAGAGCTTTAACATTCACCGCTTTAAAATGAACAATGAAGCCCTGAGGTCTTGTTCCAGTCTAGGGAGTGAGACATGTGAAGCACGTAGAGTACATCGAGCACCTGCCATCTTTCCTTCACATGAGGCACGGTGCTCACTCATGGCCCGAAACGACCCCATCTCTGAAGCCACCTCGTTCCCGTGCTTCACTGTCTCACCCCCTACACTCAGACTCTCACACTTACACACACACAACGCCACCTGTTGAGCAGATAACTCACCAGGCATTGCACCCCTATAGCATATTTTGAATATGGGAATATTCATACAGTGCTATTTAATCAGGAAACAATGAGGGTATTTTATTGACGTTTCGGTGGGCTTGTGGTAATGCACTGATACTAGGTACAGCACATATTCCATCCCAATAATATCTTCCCATTGATACATCAGGATTTGAACCCGGGACCTTTGGATTACCAGGCCAGTGGCAAGACCACTCCACCACAAATATATATATATGTATATATATATATATATATATATATATATATATATATATATATATGTATATATACAGTATATACAGTATATGTATATAAATGCATATATGTATATAATTATGTGCATATATATATATATATATATATATATATATATATATATATATATATATATATATACTGTATATATAGAGAGATATATAATTACATATATATATAATATATACAGTATATAATTATATTCAGTATATAATTATTTATATATATTTTTCTATGTGAATGAGGGGAAAAAAAAGGGAGAACTGCCTGTAACGAGAGCCTCCCCCAGTTGAAAGAGTGACAGGGCCAAAATCAAGGAACGTTCGAGCCAAAATGAATGGACACACGGAGTTTGAAGCAATTTAAGTGATAGGATGAGGGGAAGATGAATTCAGGGAGAGAGTTCCAGAGCTCAGCTGTTGAATAGAAGAAGGTTTGAGAATATCGTTTCACTCTTGGATTGGAGAGTTGCACAGAGTAGGGATGGGATTGTGTTGCAAGACGGGTGCTACATACTCTACATAGAGGAGGTGGTATACACTGAGAGAGCTGTGAGGAACATTGATTATTGTAATAGCGGTAGAATAGCGAGAGAGATGCACCACTGCGGCGAAGAGTGAGAGATTGCAAAGAGTTGGAGAGTGCGTGTGAGTTACTGAGACGAAAGGCTTTCTTTTCTACTTTGTCGAGAAGTGCTGTGTGAGAGGATCCTCCCCACACATGCGAACAATATTCAATACATGGACGCACTGAGCCCCCATGTACAGAAAAAGAAGCTGTGCAAGGATAAAGAACCCCCGAAGGCGGCTTAGCACACCCAGCTTCCGGGAAGCTGTTTTAGCAAGTGTGGTAATATGGTCTTTCCAAGTGAGATCAGAAGAGAAAGAGATTCCTAGAATACTGAGAGAAGATGGTGGATTGATTTGTGTATTATTGAAATATAAGGCATTGTCCTGTAGGAGTTCTTTACGGATAGATATATGAAGAATTTGGGTTTTGGAAGAATTGAAAGTAACAAGATTTTCTCTGCCCCAAATGGAAATGGTTGATAGGTCAGAATTTAAGTGTTTTATGGCATCTTTGCGTGATTTTTTGAGTGCTTGCTTGTTGGGGGGTTCTGGAAAACTAGTTGAATAGTGTAAGGTAGAGTCATCAGCATATGAATGGATAGGACTGGAGGTACAGTTGAGAAGATCATTAATGAATATTAGAAAGAGAATTGGAGATAGGACAGAACCCTTAGGAACACTGGAGTTTATAATAAATGCTTAAGAAATGGTGAAGTAAGAATAGTTTAAAAAACTTTGGAGATGCAAGATATGAGAGTGATTGGGGACGATAGTTGAAGGTTTGAGAGCGGTCACCCTTCTTTGGGACAGGTTGAATGAGAGCAAACTTCCAGCAAGAAGGGAAGATGTTAGAGGAGAGACAGAGACGAAAGAGTTTGCCTAGGCAGGGAGTCAGCATGGAAGCACAGTTATTGAGCACAATAGGAGGAACACCGTCGGTTCGTATGCCTTCTTATTAGTAAGCCCAGAGAGGGTGGAAAGTATATCCTTGGAAGAGATTATGATGTTAGGAATAAGTAGGAGAGAGGGGGGTGGAGAGGGAGGAATAGTACCGGATTTTTTAGCGAAAGTGTTAGCGGAGAGTTCAGCTTTGTCAGAGGAAGAAGTGACAGTGGTGCCATCATATATATATATATATATATTTCAGAGCTCATATATATACTGTATATACTGTATATACATAGTAACTCCATTTAAGCTGAATATATTCGTCTGGTGGCAGGATGAGGGATGCATAATAAAACAAAAACAATCAATATTCAAAGACGTTTTAAGCGATTTTCTAAATTCATAAAATGTTGTCTTTCCTTACTTTTAAAAATCGTCTAGTGGTAGATAAATTATTATTAGAATTCCTCTTAGGACATAAAACTCTAAAAACAACAGAAAACATTACAAAATATGTTTGATAGTTTCTATGTATGGTGGTTTAGTGAAGGACTGAACATAAGTTATGGTTATTGTATATTGTCTTATAATATAAGAAAAAATATAAGCATACAAATACTATTAAATGTGATGAAAACAATAACAATTAACGGAAGAATGAATGCAGAAGCAGTGAAAAAGTAACATAATCCAAAATAGTGCAAAAACACATCAACCTACAGAGAGTTACATATTAGAGACACGAAAAATATAATATAACTACACAGGAAATAAACTACTATTTACTTTAATAATGATTTTCTGACTTTTGAAGCACCAACGCACACAAATACACATAAACACACTCACTCTCTCTCACTCACCTACCGGTTTGTAAACAAACTTGTTTGCTTTTGTCTTCTTCATATTATATTTCATCCTTCATTGTAATTAGTGTTATATGCTTCAGTAGTTTTATTTGCTTGCACGGTAGTGTGGTAGTGTAGTAATTTCTACTGATAAACTTCTGTTTATCTCAAAACAACTCCTATAGTTTGAGGCAGAAGACGACAAAAAAAAAATACCTTATTTTGTATAATATATATTAACACCAATATTCAGTATCCTACCCTAGCTATATATTATCTGTAATTTTAGTTGTTGCTTGCATGATCTTGTAGTAACTTTTGACTGATAAACTTTTGTTTATCTAAAAAGAGTCCTGCTTGACTAGCCTATACAGCGACACCAGCGCCATCTGTTGATACATACAATACATTAACCCCTTGTGTGCAGTTATACTTGTGTGCAGTTATACTTTTTATTTTCATATAATCTATATTTGGTGAATTGTATATTTAGTTACATATTCTGTTATATATATACAGTAGGCCTATATATATATATTTTTTAGATTACCTTTTCACCACTGGTAGTCTATTTCTGCGTATTTCAAAACAACACATTTCAGTTCGGCTATCACCACTGGTAGCCTATTTCTGCGTATTTCAATTTCATTACTTTCAGTTAGGCTATCACTGCTGGTAGCCTATTCCTGCGTATTTCAATTTGTTTGTTTTCGGTTAGGCTATCACTGCATATTTAAGAAAATGAAGAAATAAACTAAATAAATTAAATAAATAATATATAATAAATTGTTTTCGGTTAGGCTATCTCCCCTGGTAGCCTTATACTGTGTTTTTCATTTTTTTTTTTTTTTTTTAATTTCAGTTAGGCTATCGCCCCTGGAGACATATTTCTGCGTATTTCAAAAATGTTGTTTTCGGTTAGGCTATCAACACTGGTGGCCTATTTAAGATTGGTATGCAGGATTCAAAACTGCATAATAAATCGTAGGCTTGTGCAGCATTCTTTAACTGTCTTCGTGGTGCAATGCATAAGTGTGTTGATTTTCGGTGTGAGCATCCTGGGTTCGAATCCCCGGACTGCCACATGTGTTTGTTAATTTCATTAATCGAGTTTAGGAGTAAAGTTGGTTACTGGAGAGAACATAATAAGTGAAGCGACCTGAAGTGAGTGAAGTGTTTTTAAGTGAGTGAAGTGATCTGAAGAGAGTGACTGTCACCATGCCTCGCACCTGTACGAACTGCGCCGGTAAGTTTGGTGCTTCCATGTTTGCTACTGCCAATCTACAAGTCTGCCGACTCTGTCAGCAACGAGAGGATTTGACAGTGAAATTGGATGAAGCCCACAACAAGATCAACGCCCTCACCATGAAGCTGCAATCAGTGAATCACTCCAAGAGTTTGTAACACTCAACGTTGGAGTACCACCAACTTCAATTGCCACTGCTTCAACTCCAGCTGCCATCACCGCCCCAACGTCAAATGCCAAAACAATCCAATGCCTGCAGTAGCCACCTCAGCAGATGCTTCCATACACACAAGAAACAAATAGTGACTCTGCTCCCCCTCAAGACAACTTCCGTGTCGTGAGGAACAACATTGGCCCCAAGACCAGGAAAATCATACCGGTTACCGAGTGTCACAACCGTGTCCACATACTCACAGACTCAGATGAAGAAGAGGAAACAGAAGAAGTTCGGCTCTTGGGAGACTCGATGGTACGTGGTCAGCTCACAGAGGTTTGCGCCAGGGCACCTAAGACCAGGAAGCATTTTTGTATCCTTGGTGGTGGTGTGGACGACTTAGTTGCTGCAGTTGACGAAATATCTAAGCTGGCCCCTGCTAACACAATGTACGTCATCCACGTTGGATCCAACAGTGTACAACGATTTACTTCTAAAGTACCAGCAGCTGATCAAGTTGTTTAAGGAGGAGGAGTCAAGAAATGTTACAACATAGCCACCAGCACCTCTGCAGGAAGGAGAATGTGGGATTCGTCGACACCTGGGACAATTTTTACTATGATGACTAATTGTTTTCAGATGATGGAGTTCATCTGAACGAGGTAGGAACGGCACGTTTTGTACGTCTTCTCAACGATGCGGTGAAGGATTTTCGAAGAAGAAATTGACTCAACACAGGACAACCAGGAAGGAGGACCGAGGACAGCGAGGACAGCGACCCTCTTACTTCCTCATTCGTCTGTCTATCCTTCCATGTAACTCCGCACGCACTTCTCAAGTAACTCATTTCTACCCCTCTCACTCTTGGTCTGAGTCTCTCCACCAATGTCCATGCTTCGCTTCTGTATGTCATTGTCAGGATTACCACACTGTCATGCAAGAACTTCTTCATTTCCATGCTGATCACCCAATTTCTTGTCCCCTGTTGCACCCTCTCCCGCACTTCTTCATCCATACTCCCATCTTTACTCAGCACACTGCCCAGATATTTAAATGAGCTGACAATCTCCATAGCCTGACCGTTCAACTTCACCTCACACTCTATGGCTTCATCCTTTTCGAAGACCATAACCTTGCTCTTCCCTGCATTTACCTTCAGATATGCATGTAACTCATAAGATACCGTAATTTTTGGCGACTTTAATTTACCTGTGACCAAGTGGGGCGATACTCTTACTTCACACTCCGAACACGACTTGTATGCGAATTTGCATGAGACTTTGCTCTATCAATTTGTTCAATCACTGACCCGTAGTAATAACATTCTTGATCTTGTACTTGCAACAAAAGAAGAATTAATAGAGAATTTGAATGTTGGTGATGAATTCAGTAATAGTGACCATCGTAAGATCACTTTCCACTTAAAATTCAATAGGAATTAACTCAATACTAGCAAAGAGAAGGTCCCAAATTTCAAGAGAGCAAACTTCTGTAAACTTAGAGCAATACTCAAGGAAATCGACTGGAGTTCTATGATTAACAATGATGATCTAAACCAATCATGGAGATTTTTTACCTCCACTTATTCGAATGCAGTACATGAGTGTATACCATTAAAAAACGAAGATCAGTACATAGTAATAGGCCTAAGTGGTGGAATAAAGACATTGCGGATTGTCTGCTTGCTAAAAATGAATGCTCATGATAAATTTAAAATCTCTGACGCCCATGAAAATAAAGTGATATTTGTAGATCTACGACGCAAAGCCAAAAAGTTAATCAAACAAAGAAAAACACTATAATTACATGTTGCAAATCAAAGTAAGACAAACCCGAAAGAATTTTATAGTTACATCAGAAAGAAAAAAGTAGTGATTTCAACAATTGGACCATTAGTCGATGAGAAAGATTACACTAAAGATGAAGCAAAAATTAGTAATGCTCTCAACACCTTCTTTGCATCAGTTTTTACAACAGAAGACCGTAGTAATATCCGTACAGCATCGCCGGTTCAGATAGATAATTCTGACATTCTAAGCAGTATCAGCATTACAGAGAGAGAAGTTTTGAAATGTGTAGATAAACTCAAGGTAAATGAATCGCCTGGACCTGATACAATCTCGCCTAGAGTTCTAAAGGAAGCTAAGTATGAGCACTCCAAACCACTGACATTGCTTTTCAATAAATCCTGACAGTCTGGGACTATGCCTTATCAGTGGCAGCTCGCCAACGTAACACCGACATTTAAAATAGGCAGCAAATCCTTACCTAGTAACTATCGTCCAATTAGCTTAACCTCAGTTGTATGTAAAATGCTAGAAACACTCATAAGAGACAAACTCGTAAATCACTTGGAGGAAAACAACATACTTAAAGATACTCAACACGGTTTTGGTTTTCGTAATAAACGCTCCTGTTTAACAAACCTCATAGACTTCTTCCACGATATCCTCAAATTATATGATGAGAGTAAAGCTGTAGATATTATATACATTGATTTTCAAAAGGCCTTTGACAAAGTTCCCCACAAACGTATATTGATAAAACTAAAAACGTATGGAATACAAGACAGAGTGTTGAAATAGATAGAAAATTGGCTCAGCGAAAGAAAGCTAGGAGTAGTCATCAACGGTAAGACATTCAAATGGATCAATGTAAGTAGGGGGGTACCCCAGGGATCGTTACTGGGGCTCGTTCTCTTCGTAATTTACATTAATTACATATATGAGGGTCTCACCTGTACAATCTCTAAGTTTGCTGACGATACAACAATTGCAAATAGCGTACTCTCAAATGAACATGTTGAAGATATGAAACATAATCTAGATAAATTGTCACATTGGGCTCAAATTTGGCAAATGTGTTTCAATGCGGATGAATGTAAAGTACTTCATATTGGAAACCAAAATGAGAAAGCAAACTATTCAATGAATGGCACCCAGCTTAAGAGTGTAGACAAAGAAACTGATTTGGGAGTAACAATATCGAGTAACCTAAGACCGAGTCAACAATGTTCAGAAGTTGTTAAGAAGGCAAACAAAGTAATTGGCTGTATAGGCAGGTCATTTGATCATAACTCCAAAGATGTAATCCTAACTCTTTACAATTCCTTAGTCCACCCTCTCCTGGAATATTGCGTTCAATCCTACCAAAAAGATATAGACAAGCTAGAACGAGCTAAATGTAGAGTTACCAAAATGATACCTTGCCTAAAGAAAAAACCATACGGGGAGCTTCTTAGAGAATTTAATATATTTCCTTTAACCCAGCGCAGATTAAGAGGCGACTTAATTCAAGTGTTCAAAATCATCATAGGCATCGACAATATGAACTGTAATAAATATTTCACTATCGACCAATTAAATTACGGGCGGGGGAACAGTTGCAAAATTACTGGTAAATCTTTTAACTCACACGAGTCTATGATTTTTTTTTTCAATTGAGTTGTCAACTTGTGGAATTGGCTTCCCCGAGATGTCGTAGACTGCAGCACCGTTGATTCTTTTAAACTTCGCCTGGACAAACACCTTGCCTTAAATCCACGACTGACTGCATTTGTAAATGAATAAAGTATTTTGTTTTTCCTTATTATATTACTAACAACTGTCCCCTTATAACATCTCCTAATCCTGCCACGGACATTTGTCCCAGGGAAGTCTTTCCTTTTTAATTTTTCCCTTGCCCACTCTAAACTACTGTTTGGACACTTGACCATCAGTGTTTTGGAGGGCAAGCAGCCTTGAAGGGTCGCTAGTCATGTTGTTACTTGATTTCCTTTTCTCCTTTGTACCGTCTCTGTCATTCTCACTTTCACACATGCACACACTTACTCACTCTCTCACATACACATACATACGCATTTCCTCACTTATACACTCTCTCTCTCTCTCTCTCTCGCTCTCTCGCTCTCTCTCTCTCTCTCTTCCTCTATGTTGGTGGCCACGGGACTAAATAGGGATATCTGAGGGAAGCTTAAACATTTTAGTTAATTTTTGTATTTCGTTTTAATAAAATAAACCAACACACACACACACACCCGTCTGTTTTTCTTTGCCACAGACTCACTCACAAACTAACACAACATGTACACACGTACACAATATATATATATATTCTCTTTTAAACAGACGAGGTTAAAGGCAACAGCAGTTTCAGCATTCAGTATTTTATTGTTACAGCTTTCAATAGTTCTAACAATTTTCCTCTGGGGTTCAGAGATGAGGTACAACAGGTTAGCAAAATTCATGGTGGATCCAACGTTTCACAAGTAAACATCTTGCATCTTCAGGGAATGGGCAGGTAATGATTAGAATAAGGACAAAGCAACATATTTATACAAAATTCGAGGATCAAGAATAGGTAGGTGGGCGGAGCTACTGGGTGTGGGGTGGCTGTTCATTGGTGGAAGGCAGTCTATTCGCGAGACGGGCACTAAATCTTATCGGTGGTTGGTTGTTGGCTGTGGGTGGCTGTGATTGGTTGGTGTTGTCAGTTGTGTGCTGAGCGCGGAAAGGTAAGGGAGGGGGGCACAGGGCGAGAGGAACGAGGGCAGTATGCCTGTAGCGCTTGCCTGAAGGAAGAATTTGAAGGTCTTGTGTTTGGTTGTTGATGCTGGGGTTGAGCGTTTGGATATATAGAGCTTCTAAAATAGCTAGTCTTCTGGGGTCTGATTCTTTGTCGAGTATGGTAGTTTGTTTGTCTAGGTCGGCAAACAAACAAACAAACTACCATACTCGACAAAGAATCAGACCCCAGAAGACTAGCTATTTTAGAAGCTCTATATATCCAAACGCTCAACCCCAGCATCAACAACCAAACACAAGACCTTCAAATTCTTCCTTCAGGCAAGCGCTACAGGCATACTGCCCTCGTTCCTCTCGCCCTGTGCCCCCCTCCCTTACCTTTCCGCGCTCAGCACACAACTGACAACACCAACCAATCACAGCCACCCACAGCCAACAACCAACCACCGATAAGATTTAGTGCCCGTCTCGCAAATAGACTGCCTTCCACCAATGAACAGCCACCCCACACCCAGTAGCTCCACCCACCTACCTATTCTTGATCCTCGAATTTTGTATAAATATGTTGCTTTGTCCTTATTCTAATCATTACCTGCCCATTCCCTGAAGATGCAAGATGTTTACTTGTGAAACGTTGGATCCACCATGAATTTTGCTAACCTGTTGTACCTCATCTCTGAACCCCAGAGGAAAATTGTTAGAACTATTGAAAGCTGTAACAATAAAATACTGAATGCTGAAACTGCTGTTGCCTTTAACCTCGTCTGTTTAAAAGAGAATCTATTACCTGGCTATACTAACATATATATATATATATATATATATATATATATATATATATATATATATATATATACCCACATGCGTATACCAAATTCACTTTATGTGTCGGGAAAAAATAATTCGAGCATAAAAAATACGGGCATCTCGTTTTCCGAAAGCGAATATCCCGGAAAAATACGCGAAAAAAAAAAATGGAATCAGTGAAGCACATTACTATACCTCTCCCGCGGCACCAAAAATGTTGGAATGTTGGATGAAACATTATTAACATTTTTGTATATATATATATACAGTATTTTGTGATTATTGTGTGATTGTATGTGTCCTCTCAGGGATAATGTTGTGGTGTTGCGCGGCAGTGCTTTCCGTTTGAACGGTAATGTGTTAGTTAATGTTCCAGGGAATTATGGCATATGAATTTAGGAGGCGTACGTAAAATATTGAAACGGCATGTTCATACCACGATCTACATACAGTACTTGTAGAGCGTGGTTCATACTATTCTGTAGCGGATATACACTGTATACTATATATATATATATATATATATATATATATATATATATATATATATATATATATATATATATAATTATATATATATATATATATATACAGTATAAATATATATATATATATATATATATATATATATATATATATATATATATATATATATACAGTATATATATATATACAGGGTGATCCAGAAATATGTGCCGAAAATCAGGGGATGTATTCCTGACACATAATTGAATGTAAATTACTAAATGAACATATTGGCAATTCTCAATAGTTTTCGAGTTACAGCACCTAACAGGTCTGCTTGAATGTGTTTTACTCCGGGAATTGCTTGTAAATGAAACATTTACCAAGGACAACGTGATGTATTAACAAAATAAAACAGTATTTCCAGTATGACAATAACATTTACTGTGCTGTATTACTTTACGGTCGTTAAGTAATTTCGCATCTGTCTCAGACATTTTGTACAATCCCTGGATTTAACACATTCCTGGCAGACCTCGGAGGTGCTGTAACTCGAAAACTATTGAGAATTGCCAATATGGTCATTTCGTAATTTACATTCAATTATGTGTCAGGAATACATCCCCTGATTTTCGGCACATATTTCTGGATCACCCTGTATATATATATATATTATTATTCATATTTGTATTATTATGCTAAATTTTACACTATCCAAGCATATCGCCAAACTACTAGATACCACTTCACAACCTGTTCAGCCTACTCCCCCACGATCACTCAACACCAGCACAGTCACCCCTCCAATTCAGCCATGCTCTACAAACCAGCAGCAGGTCAACAGAAAATGAGGCCAACACCAAGAGTGGTCATTTTCTCTACCTATGCTACCACCTGGACTGCTGTTATTTGCCCCTCTACTGGTCACTCCAGAGAAGAAAGGGCCAAAGTCCATCGAGATCATAGGGGTTCAAGTAGCCCTTCTTCCCTGGAAGCCCACCCTCAGTATCAATCAATCAATGGAGGCATATACCGTTACAGCGCTTAGCCACACTCACCCTCCAACTCCACTCCGGGGGATCCTCCTGTTGAGACTCAAGGCATCTGTCTGGCCCTTATGAAGTATCCTATCGCATGATTGGCCGACTTTCCTCGTCCATGAGTTCCGTGGTTGTCCCCTAGGCCTCCTCCACTCAGGGTTGTCTTCTGTAGAGATCAGCCTGTTTCAGGTAGGAGAACCACATGCCCATATAGCCGAAGTTGGCATTCATGGAGTATGCAACTAATGTATCTTGAATCAGTTTCATGAAATAGTTGCTGATTTGAGACGTAATCATTCCAGCGATAGCCCATGATCCTGCAAAGACATTTAGTACCAAAGGAGTTGATGCGTCTCTTCAACTTGCTGTTAAGTGTCGATGTCTCACATCCATATAATAAGACACGGAACACAGCGACTTGAAGATCCGCAGCTTCGTCCTTCTGCACAGGTATCGACATCGCCATATACTATTGTTGAGTGAATCCATAACTCCATATGCTAAGCCTAGGTGACGATTGACATCGTAACCTGACTCACCACTATTATGGATCACGATACCAAGATAAGTAAATGTATTCATGATCTGAAAGTCCTCACCACATGCATGTACAGATTGCACTACATCAACCATTGAGTCACCAAATGCTTGGATGTTGGTCTTAGTCCAAGAGATCTTTAAACTTAATGGTTCCGACTCCTCGTGTAGTGCCTCAAGAGCCAATCTGAGAACATCCAACGTCTCCGCTAAAATCACTGCATCATCTGCAAAGTCAATATCTGTGATCCTGAACTTGCCAATATCTGCTCCGCAGCGACTCCACCCGACTGTCTGGCCCAGTAACCAGTCCATACAAGTGTTGTAAAGTGTAGGAGCCAGAACACACCCCTGTCAAAAACCTGAATTCACAGAAAAGAAGGAGGATGTTCCCCCGCCACACTTTGAAAGAACTTTCTGTTCCTGTATAGAGTCCATACACCAGGTCAGTAATTGCCGCGGGAATCCCGCAAAGCCGTAGTAGCTCCCAGAGTGTCTCTTGGTGCAGCGAGTCAAATGCCTTCGTGAGATCAACATAGACTGCAAGCAGCCCCTTTTGAAACTCAAGTCAGTTTTCCATGAGACACCAAAAAAGGGTACAGGATCTGATGTAGAAATTGCTCGGCAGCTTGGCTACCGCCTTGCTAGGCTCCCCTACCAAAGTGAACTTGCTGTGTCATTTTAGCAAGGCCCCAGTGCATCCTCCGACCTAAGAACCAGTGCATCCTTAGGATGGTTTAGGATTACTGCATCCTGTGAGCCTTTCTAAAAAGTTGCGTCCTCCAAATTCTAGAGAGTTGCGCTCTCTGAACACTCGCATAGCGAAGAACCAAGGCATATCCTTATGCATGGTATAGTACCTCCTTCGTCGAACATACCGAAACCCCAGAGAAGGCTCCCATTCGAAACTCTAGCAAGACCCATGAGTGGCTGAACGTATGAGCTCCAGAGAAGGCGCCCAAAAAAAGACTACAGCCAGACCCCAGAGAAGAAGAAGAGGAAAAAGAGAAAAAGAAGCCCTGGTCCAACCTTGCCAGAGACTCCAGGGAAATCTATACTCTCTAAGTTAGGAGCGAAGGTATAATTCTACAGAATGCTGTTTTTGTAAGGCCCATTTATGTATAAATTCAAACAACACACACTTTGTCCCCTTTACCATATTTATATACATATTTATATTTTCAATGTTCTACAGATGATATTGAATATATAGATGCCTTTCTTACTTTACCGTAAATGTTTTATACAACACCACTCATTTACACAATATTCTAGTTACCCTCACTACCTTCCCTCTTCCAATTCATGACTGTTCACTCTTCTACTATGGGTTTCAGAGGCCGTGAGGCATCGGTTTTTTTTTGGAATAACTTATTAACAAACAGTTGGATCAGTATGATATTTTGCCACAGTTTGTTTCACACCGTCCCCTAATATTCGTCAATATTGTGCATTACCAAAAGTGGAGAATTAAGCCACTTGTCCCTGTATCATGAGGTTAAAGTCACACCTGAATGACTAGGAAATGGACAAGGCTACCGTGCCGTACCTGTGAAACCACCAAACAATTATTGCTCTTCCATCAAACACGGTCGTTATCAGCCACCACCCAACCCTACCATCGTCGTTACATTCAGGTTGTATGTCACTATCAAATAAATATATACAAAAATTATGTGTTATTCTTGTATATGTTTATTTGATAGTGACATATAACCTGAATGTAACGACGATAGTAGGGTTGGTTGGTGGCTGATAACGACCTTGTTTGATGGAAGAGCAATAATTGTTTGGTGGTTTCACAGGTACGGCACGGTAGCCTTGTCTGTTTCCTAGTAATTCAGGTATGACTTTAACCTCAAGACACAGGGACGAGTGGCTTAATTCTCCACATTTGGTAATGCACAATATTGACGAAAATTAGGGGAAGGTGTGAAACAAGCTCTGGCAAAATATCATACTGGTCCAACTGTTTGTTAATAAGTTATTCCCGAAAAAACGATGCCTCATGGCCTCTGAAACCCATAGTAGGTTTCATTAATCTGTATTTGTACATAGATACTTAACCCTATAATATTCCTCGCCACATTGTTCTTAGTACCTGTATGTTAACCTCACTTAAATGTTGTTCTTAGTATTTGTATGCTAACCTCACCTACATATTGTTTGTAACCTAAACATATAACCTTATATTCTGCGATCGTGTAGGCCTACTCCATTGTAGTCCTAGATTTCCTGTTAATATATGATAAATCGTACCCCTACAAGATTATCCTATGTACTGTAAGTAGCCTGAAATAACTGCCAGGTATGTGGCCACTTATATATATATATATATATATATATATATATATATATATATATATATATATATATATATATATATATATATATTGTATATATATAATTATATACAATATATATATATATATATATATATATATATATATATAATGAAAATGTAAGCAACCTAGAATGGGCACGTACACACACAGCTGCCCATGTGCACCCCTCATATGTGTGCGGCAACAACGTGCACACAGCCCCGTGATAATGAGTTAGAGCCTTCATTATACGGTTCACTGGATTCACTATATTCCCACGGGTTTCATCTTTTCAGGCTTAATTACCGACCAATATTGCCTTACCCTCTTCGTTATCGGTCTGCATTTTGGTGTTGTTGGGCTGGTAATATGGATGTGTTGGTTGAACTTCCCTTGTGGTCCTATCAACATTGGATTTAGCAAAGCCTGTTTTCTATCACTTGATGTCTTTATCTCATATCTCCTCTTTATCTTGTTAGTTGAACGCAATCTGCTCTCTCAAACTTAGGATTCCTATAACCTGTGTCTACGGTCGCAAGACACGACAAAGTTTGGATAACTTACATTAGATAGCTTTATGCAGTTGAATCGTCGCTCTTTGGCTTCCCAAGTTATCGGCACCATCTCAGTCTCACTTCCTCAACAATCACCTAGTGAGCTTCTCCGTGCCACCCACTGAATATTTTAAATATGGAAAACTCATTCAATGCTTGTTTATTGGAAACTATATGGAGTATTATTAGTTTTATATATGGAGGGTTTTGTGGTGAAGTACTGAAAGTCTGAAACCAAATACAGCACAAATTCTACTATCCCATTAACATCCCCCCTTGGTACATCATGATTCGAACCCGGGAACTTGTGATTTCTAGCTCATTAGTATTTGAATCCCATACTATATTATGTGACCCCTTCCTAATGCGCTAATTTCATTTATATATTTGTATTTGTTTATTTTTTGTGTTTTTTACTTTTTCTTGTAGCCTCATATTTCTGCTACGGCAGATTTATATGTTTTGTCTACCTGTATATTTTAAATGTTCTATTTTGTCTATTCAATTACAATCACCTGTCCATATTTTCTAGCTCTCTTCTGCCTCACAAATTCATTGCTTTCGAGAGGTTTTCCTGATCAATATGTCAACGTTTTGGAATAGACTGAAAATTATTAATATTAGAAGCGTGTTTTGTACGTAAAGGTGCATGCTAAAGTCACGTCCTAATTGGTGTTTACTAGCCCCCCCCCCCCCCACTCCCCCATATCTCTCTTTTTTTCTCTCTCTCTCTCTCTCTCTCTCTCTCTCTCTCTCTCTCTCTCTCTCTCGCTCTCTCTCTCTCTCTCTCGCTCTCTCTCTCTGTTGAGGAGATCTACAGACAAATAGATGAAAGCATGCATGTAATTCCCTTTCCATGTCTATTTATGTTTTGTATTCCTTCAGGAGATCATTCAAACCTGCAATGGCATTTATGTATAACTGTTTTGAATGTACACCATTTTGTCGGAGGTAGGATAAGGTGGGGAGAGAGTCTGTTATTTTACCACGTCTTTCTTCCACTTTCTTATATTTGAGATTTAGCTCCTTGTAATATATTTCATTTCTGACCACCTCGCTGGGTTCCTAAGATCTGCTTGGATAGGATAGCTTTGCAAATCTATCTAAATCCCCTTCAACAGTTCATCTTTCTACCTCTCTACCTCTCTCTCTCTCTCTCTCTCTCTCTCTCTCTCTCTCTCTCTCTCTCTCTCTCTCTCTCTCTCTCTCTTTCTTTTATGTTTTGCGTTCTACCTTTTCCTCCCCTCATTTAACCTTGCTCTCACAAAGCTAGTGGAATTAATGATGAGAGAAAGAGAGGGAGAGAGACAGCGAGAGAGAGAGAGAGAGAGTTTGTGTATGTGTGTGTGTGTGTGTGTAAGAGTAAAAGTAAGTATGAAGAAGGAGAAGAGAGAGAGAGAGAGAGAGAGAGAGAGAGAGAGAGAGAGAGAGAGAGAGAGAGGATAACTGAATAAGGATGTTTAGAGAGAGGGGTAGTATGAGGAAGGAGAAAGAAGGGAGGGAGGGGGGCGGTGTACTTAATTAAACTCACACTATGGGAGGTATATACAGTATACTTGCAGACACCTACGACTGATTAACAACCACATGCACCTACCTTAACACAATTATCCCAGACTAATTTAATGTTATAATTAGTTCAAACCACATATCTATTAAATTTGGCTCACCTTTATCTAGCCTCAAACTGACAAGGTGTGTTAATAATTAAATGCACAGTAATTGATGACACATTTTATATAATAGTGATATTTCACTCGGGTTGTCCCTCTTACAGGGAATAGGTCCACTTGGGGGCATTCTGTGTATGGCCACCCTCATTACGGGGAGTAAGGCGTCAGGCAATAGATAGATAGATAGATATCTCAGTAGATGTATATATTTGCCAAAAAGCTGATCTATTGTGCTCAAAATATTTCTTAAGCACGCACACGCATTATACACACACACACTATGCACACACTCAAATGCATACAGACTTAACGCACAGCTATAATATGTACATTCCGAGTTACAAGTTTTTACACGAATATACAAAGAGAGAGAGAGAGAGAGAGAGAGAGAGAGAGAGAGAGAGAGAGAGAGAGAGAGAGAGAGAGAGAGCACTCCTCAAACTTTAGGCAGAAGTTTGAAGCAATAAAGTGCCAAGTAGCAGTCAGCAATTGTTCATGGGGACAGCGGGAGGTAGAAGCCGAGGAGACAGCCGGGATGAAGGGTGTGGTGGTGGTGTGTGGTGTGTAAGGGAGATGGTGGTGGTGTGTGGTGGGGTGTTGGTGGTGGTGGTATGTGGGGGAGATAGTGGTGGTGTGTGGGGAGGTGGTGGTAGTGTGTGGAGGAGTTTTTGGTGGTGTGTGGTGTGTGGGGGAGGTGGTGGGAGTGTGTGTGAGAGTCAGAATCAGAATCGGAAATTTATTTCCATATAAACATTGGTTATTCTTTAAGAGTTAACAATTACAAAAATTGCTTATATACAATAGTGTTATGATAAAATAGTCATACAAATATATGTCGTCAAACGTTAATTGAGTAAAAATGCGGTACCAGATAACACAATTTGTTGATTAAACTGACTGTATACACAATGGAGTTTCAGTAAACAAAATTATATGAAGACATAGAATTAGAAACTCTAACTTTAAAAGATAGAACATTCCAGATTTTGGGTCCAGCAACTAATAGATACCTGGATCCTACCTCTGTGTTGACTTTGGGAATATATAAGTTGCTTTGCTGTCTCGTGTTCACATTACATACGTGGTGGAGATGATGGTGATGTGTGGGAGAGGTGATGGTGTGTGGGGGAGGTGATGGAGTGGTGGTGGTGTGTGGGGGAGATGGTGGTGGTGTAGTAGCAGAGGAAACAGCCGGGATGAAGTGTGATGGTGATGAAGAACTGGTGGAGATGTTGGTGGTGCGGTAGATGTAGGAGGAGAGGAGACAGCCGGGGATCAAGTGTGGTGGTGAGGATGTGCTGGTGATGGTGGTGAAATGTTGTGGAGTGTTGATGATGATGGAGGGCTGGTGAATATGGTGGTAGTGTGGTAGATGTAGGAGCAGGGGAAACAATCAGAATGAAATGTTGGTGGTAGCGGTGATGTAGGGGCGGAGGAAACAGCAGGGATGAAGACCTTAGTGTGGTGGTGTATGGGATATGATGGTGGTGGTTGGGACAGAGTAGATAGCCAGTATGAAGTGTGATGGTGGTGGAGTGATGATGGCGGTGGTGGTTGGAGCAGAATAGATTGCCGGTATGAAGTGTGGTGGTGGAGATGTAGTGGAGACAGAGTGATGGAGGTAGTGGTGGTAGTGTTGTAGACTTTAGAGCAGAGGAGACACCCATGAATAAGTCTGGTGTCGTGGAATGGCCAGAAATCCATATGCCTAACCTCTGCAATTAAAAAGGGTGTGAGCAAATGGGCTGTAAATTTCCACACATATTCCCTGGCTGAACCTCCCTAAATGGTACATATATCAGGTTGATTACTCTAGTCGTTTATCAGTTATAGAGGCTCATGTTTAAGGGGAGATTTCCACTTGAGGGATTTTTTTCTGGACCCCTTTCTCCCTCACGCTTAGCCCCATTGCTTTTGAGATTTGATGACGTTCGCCCTATTAGTTTGGCGATTTTAAGAAGTTTCGCCTCATTTCTGTCAATTTTAATACCTTTCGTGCCATGTAGGTGTCGATTATTTTCATGAAATTTAAGAGGAAACCGAAAAATGTACACATTTATCTTGAATGGGGGTCTAGGGGGTATAATTGTAAACTTGATGGAGGTCTAGGAAAAAACTAAAAACCTCGCATTAAGATTGTCTGGCCTAACTATAATGAACAGACTATAGTGGCAGCGTAATGGTGGCAGAGGTGATGTTGTGGCGATACTGGAAAGATCATGTGGTGGTGGTGGTGGTGAGCAGTGGGTGTTGATGTTGATGGTGATTATGGAAAAGAACAACGACAGTGGTGATGATGGTGTTAGTGGAAGGTGGGATGTTGTGATGATGAGGAGGAGGATAATAGTGTAGTGATGACGGTGAAGATGGTAGTGTAAGGAAGGGATGATGATGATGATGACAGTGTGGTGATGAAGGTGAATATGGTTGAGTTTAGGCGGTGGTGGTGATGATGATGGTCAAAGTGTAAGAGCATGGTAAGGGATACCTTTAGATGTGTTCGCCGCTCTTCTAGCGGCACCAAGGAGCGCGACGCCCCTCGTTATGGGTGGTGATGTGAATATAATGTATCTGGTCTGGGTGCCTCTACTGTATAATATAATGTATCTGGTCTGGGTGCCTCTACTGTATAATATAATGTATCTGGTCTGGGTGCCTCTACTGTATAATATAATGTATCTGGTCTGGGTGCCTCTACTGTATAATATCACTTTGCGGGTAAAGAATGCTGTATGGTGTGCCCGTTTATACTTTATTGGGCACCTTTATTTCAATACCATTCCTTACAGTCTCTTAAGGACAGATTTTTGCATAATTATTTATTTATGTATTTTCGTTTCGTTTCCTCCCTAGACCTCCATCAAGCTTGTAAAAAATGCCCCCCAAAACCCTTCTCTAGATAAATATGTGCATTTTTGGTAGACAAATGCTTCGGCCAAAGGCCGGTTCCTCATAAACTGCAGGCTGGCTATCGCTCGCCAGAAATATTCGACACGTAAATGGCACGAACAGTCTATGAATCGACTGTATCAAAATTTCAAAACTAATAGGGCTAAACATGAGGGAGAAGGGGCAAGCAAAGCCTAATTCGTCCTTTTCACACTAGTCGATAACAGCTCTCTTAACACAACTTGTACTTCTTCTTAAATTAATATGAAGCAAAATATAGTAAAATCCATAATTGAACTTTAAAGTACATGAGATTCTAATCAAATTAATGCTGAGAGAGAGAGAGAGAGAGAGAGAGAGAGAGAGAGAGAGAGAGAGAGAGAGAGAGAGAGAGAGAGAGAGAGAGAGAGAGGAGGGTGTAGTACAAGACTTAATCTTTTATTGTATCACCGAGGAATAAAACGTCCAGGCCTCACCATCACACTATATTAAAAGAATAAAAGTTTGGAATTTTACGTCGATCTCCCCACTTTCTCTCATGATTATATTGCTGTTTATTATCCATTTGAATACTATCTAGTAAGTATCGTTGAGAGGGATCTTATTATGCCTACTCATATATCCAATGACGTCAGCTGCATTTTATCTTTACTACTGAAGACTAGCAATTTCACTAAATAAGTTCTTCGGATCAAGTAATGTTTCCTATAAGTCTGTTCCCCAAATATTGTCTCCCCAATTCAGTTTACTGTTACCCCACATTTTGAAGTCGGTTTGATTAAGCAAGGATAAGTTAGTGGAAGGTAAAAGATATAATGGTTCTCACCGAGTGGTTTCCTTATGGAAGAGTATTAAGGGGAGGTATCCACTTGAGGGATTTTTTTCTTGACCCCTTTCTCCCTCATGGTTAGCCCCATTGCTTTTGAGATTTTAAGAATTTCCGCCCCATTCTGTCAATTTTAAGACCTTTCGTGCAATTTAGGTGTCGATTTTATCCTGGCGAGCGATAGCGAGCCTGTAATTTAAGAGTAACCGGCCTTCGGCCGGGACATTTTTCTACCGAAAAATGTACAAATTTATCTTGAAAGGGGGTCAAGGGGGTGACATTTTAAGATTGCTGGAGGAGTAGGAAACGAACTAGAAACCTCCCCTTAATGAGGCACAAACGCTATAGCCCCAAAGGTATCGAATTGGGCAATCATCTAGGTCTAGGCCTTGGGTCAGTCAGGGTATGGTCATGTCTGCTGGAATTGTTATAAGCCGACCCAACCACTCATCTCCTTGCTCAGGGTAAATCAAACAAATTGCAGTGATGTGAAAAAGCATGAGCGACATGAGCTGGGTAGGATCCTGTACCCCCGAGGTTGGACTCCCAGATGCTAACCAGTACAGTAAAACGTGCAAAGTTAATGTTTGGTTAGGTTATAATAAGGTTAGGTTACGTTAAACGTGATCAGGTCAGGTTTGGTTGTTGTTGTTGTTGTTGATCCCCAGACTGCATGACCTAACAGCCCCAAGGCCCCGAGCAAGGACCAAGGCCATAACCGAGCGCCCCCACAGAACCCTCAGGTTTGGTTGGATAGGTCAGGAGTAGGTTAAGTTAGGTTACATTATGTTATGTTAGAATTGGTAAGGATGAGTCAAGTTCAATAATGATAAGGTAGATTAAGATTATGTAAAGTTAAATTTGGTCAGGTCATATTAGGCAAGATTATGCTATGTTAGGTTAGATGTGGGTGTATTGACTCTAAGCATAGACAAATTGAACTATGGGAGAACAAACTTGTAGACGAAAAGACCTCAAGCCTCTGATCAAGGACATCAATAGTACTTAAGCAGAGCCACACGAAAGTTTTTCGCGACAAAAATTGATAGCAACGTTTTATCTGGATAAATGTCTACGTTTTTCTTCTTCTCTTGGTTTACATTAGTATTGGTAACTATAACTTAATGCTTGATTATTTTCGATGTCTGGATTGTTGATAAAGCATACATTTTGAAACCACCGAACATATACTGGCTCAAACAAAAATGCTGGAATAAAAGGAAAAAAAAACCCATATGATTCTGTCGATGGACAAGAACTGGCAATTTAAGTCTTCAAGGGGAAAATCTATTTTGTTTATGAACACTTAGGTGTTTACTGAATTATTTGTTATGGTGGTTAATGTGGTTGTTTACGTGGAGTACAATGCGCATTTAGATAGATATGTACCGGTATGTACAGTACGTGTGTGTGTGTGTGTGTGTGTGTGTGTAAAAATGTGTTTGTGTGTGTGAGAGAGAGAGAGGGAGCGCGTTTGTGTATATGTATAAACAATAAGTGTTCATATTTTGAATATTTTTTTACCTTAGCATATACAGTATTTATATATATATATATATATATATATATATATATATATATATATATATATATATCAAATACACGTGATCTACTCATAGTTATCATACTCGCAGCCGGGCTCGAACCACCGACGGTCAGGACGATTGTCCATGTTTTACCCAACTCTACCATGGTGTGATTTAAGCCGGTATCATACGAGCCCTTTTTCCCTCAACATTTATCCTCAACACTGGTCTGGCAGCTTATGAGGTCAACATTTAATATATTTGTGTCACCTAAATTCATCTCTCATTAGTCTGGTTTCCGATACCGGTGCAAAATATTCCAGAAATGTTCGTAGAAAATTGTTGATAATCGAATGTTGACTATAAAAGCTCTCGTGTGATACCTTCACCTTTTCCTACTATTAAAAAGAGAAGGGAAATCCTACTTGGAGAACGTGTTTCAATTCATACACATGTCGTAGGATCCATATTCTAGGATACCATACAGGCATTTTTACATATACCAATTAGAATTTCCCTTAAATAGGAAAATGTTAAGTATCCGCTTATCACGCCGTGGTAAAGCTGGTTAAAGCATGAACAATCGTCCTGACTATTGGTGGGTCGAGCCCGGCTAAGAGTATAAAAACAATTAGTAGCTCACGTATATTTGTGAGATATACTTAATATTAATGACTAGCGTGCTTTGTTGGGTTAGAATTAGATTAAATCAATTTCAGCCCGAGTTGCGTGGGAGTACTAGTCTTGTAAAAATCCCTGTATGATATCCTGGAATATGGATCCTACGACTTGTGTATGCATTGAAATCCGTTCTTTAAGTAGGATTTCCCTTCTTCTTAATTAATTAATATAGATAGGAAAAGGTTAAGTATACTTTATCAAACAATGATAGAGTTGGTTAAAGCATGGACAATCGTCCTGACTGTCGGTGGTTTGAGCCCAACTGAAAGTATAAAAGCATATACCGGTGTATATATACTGTACAGTATATATATATATAGATATATTATATATATATATATTATATATATAGATATATATATATATATATATATATATATATATATATATATATATATATATATAAATTATAATATTATATATATATATTATATATATATATATATTATAGATATTATATATATATATATATATATATATACGCCTGTATATATACTGTACAGTATATATATATATATATATATATATATATATATATATATATATATATATATATAAATATATATATATATACATGTGTGTGTGTGTGTGTGTGTGTGTGTGTGTAAGCCTCTACTATGACTCATTTAAAATTGTTGGTGTGTGCTGGGATGTATAATGAAAGGATCAAAGGGAGTTCTAATCTAGATTATTATTATTATTATTATTATTATTATTTTTTTTATTTTTTATTTTTTTTTTTTTTTTTTTTTGCTAAGTCTCTTCTTCATTTACAGGTCAATGTGTATATTTGATTTTTCCACTTTGATTATTAGCGTCTACAGGAGGAGGAAATCAGGGAAGAGTACAGGCGAGCAGTAGAAAGACGACAAGGTAGGTTTGACCTGGAAGGTATGGAGGAAGTGTAGGAGATGAGCAAAGTGTTTAAGGAAGAGATCTGTGCAGCATGTGAGGAGGTGTGTGGAGTAAGGAGAAGAGGGAGGGGAGTGAAGGGTACAGCATGGTGGACAGAAGAGGTAAAAATAGCTGTGGAAGACAAGAAGAAAGCGTATAGAGAGTGGTTGGGTAGAAGAGGGAATGAAGATTTGGAGAGACAGAAACGAGCGAGGTACGCGTAGAAAAAGAGAGTGGTGAATAGAGTAGTGAGAAGAATAGATGAGGAATTTGGAAGGAATCTGAGTGTAAAATGGAGGGAGTGTAAGAAACTGTTCTGGAAAGAAGTAAAAAAAGTTAGGGAAGGTAGCAAGGGAAACAGTAAGGGTGTGAAAGATAAGAATGGGCGAGTGCTAGCCGAGAAGCAAGAGAGTCGAAATTTTTTTTTTTTTTTTTTGTTCTAAGTGATTGAAGGAGGCAAAAGGCAGAATTGCCTATAGCGAGTGCCTCCCCCATAGTTGAAAGAGTGACAGGGCCAAAATCAAGGGACGTTCGAGCCAAAATGCCTGGACACACGGAGTTTGAAGCAATTTAAGTCATAGGAAGATGGAAAGACTGATTCTGGGAGACAGTTCCAGAGCTCAGCTGTTGAGTAGAAGAAAGTTTGAGAGTAACGTTTCACTCTTGGGTTAGAGAGTTGCACAGAGTAGGGGTGGGATTGAGTTGCAAGATGGGTACCACATGCCCTACGTAAAGGAGGTGGTATGCACTGGGAAAGATCTGAGGAACACTGATTATTATAGTAGCGATAGAATAGCGAGAGAGATGCAACATTGCGGCGGAGAGAGAGAAATTGCAGAGAGTTGGTGAGTGGACGGGAGTTAATGATACGAAAGACCTTCCTTTCAACTTTGTCTAGGAGAGCGGTGTGAGAGGAACCTCCCCACACATGTGAACAATACTCAATACAAGGACGCACTATGCCCCTGTACAGAGCAAGAAGCTGTGCTGGGGAAAAGAACCCCCTAAGGCGGTTGAGCACACCCATCTTCTGGGAGGCTGCCTTAGCAAGACTGTTAATATGGTCCTTCCAAATGAGAGCAGAAGAAAAAAAGACACCAAGAAAATTGAGAGAAGATGAAGGGTTGATTTTTGTATTGTTGAAGAATAAGGGATAGTCCGCTGGGAGATCCTGACGGGTAGATAGATGGATAAATTGGGTTTTGGAAGCATTAAAGGTAACAAGGTTTTCTCTGCCCCAATTGGAGATAGTATTTAGATCAGAATTTAAGAGTTCTATGGCTTCATTACGTTTGTCGTTAAGGGATTGCTGGCTGGGGCGTTCTGAATAATTAATGGAGTAGTGTAAGGTTGAGTCGTCTGCGTATGAATGGATGGGAATTAAGGTACAGTTAAGGAGATCATTAATTTTATAAAAATTAGAAAGAGAATAGGAGATAGGACAGAGCCCTGAGGAACACCAGAGTTTATAGGGTGAGGAAGTGAACAATGGCCATCCACATCTGCGGCTATGGAACGGCCGGAAAGGAAATTAGAGACAAAGGCACAGATGGAGGGATAGAAACTGAAGGAGGGTAGTTTAGAAATTAAAGATTTGTGCCAGACTCTATCGAAAGCTTTCGATATGTCTAGTGCAATAGAAAAAGTCTCACCGAAATCCCGAAAGGAGGATGACCAAGAGTTAGTAAGATATGAAAGAAGATCACCAGTAGAGCGACCCTTAAGGAAACCATACTGGCGATCTGAGAGCAGATTATGAGAAGAGAAATGCTTAAGAAATTTGGAAACAAGAATAGTTTCAAAAACTTTAGAAAGACAAGAGATGAGAGCAATTGGACGATAGTTGGAGGGTTGAGAGCGGTCACCCTTCTTTGGGACAGGTTGAATGTGAGCAAACTTCCAGCATGAAGGGAAGACGTTAGAGGATAGACAGAGACGAAAGAGTTTGCCTAGGCAGGATGTCAGCACGGAAGCACAGTTTTTGAGAACAACAGGAGGAATACCGTCCGGACCGTACGCCTTATTAGTGTTAAGCCCAGAGAGGGTAGAAATTACATCTTTAGAAGAGATTAGGATATTAGGCATAAGTAAGAGAGAGGAGGGTGGAGAGGGAGGAATAGCACCGGAATCATCCAAGGTGGAGTTTCTAGCAAAAGTTTGAGCGAAGAGTTTATCTTTGTCAGAGGAAAAAGTGATGGTTGTACCATCAGAGTGGGAAAGGGGAGGGAAAGACGAGGAAGAGAAATTGTTGGAGAGGTTTTTGGCTAGATGCCAGAAAGCTTGGGAAGAGCTAGAGTTGGATAGTTGTTGTTGTTGTTGTTGTTCCCCAGGCTGCCTGGCCGAACAGCCCCAAGGTCCCGAGCACGGCCAAGGCCATAGAGCGCCCCCACAAAACCCTCCCTGCTTACCACTAACAAAACCCAGGTGACCGAAGCCACTCTAAGGCAGGGAGCTGAGGAGGGCGCGGAAGCGCCCGGGAAACCAAAGCCCCACCCAAGGCCCTGTGCCCCTCAGCAATTATGAAGGGAAAGTTGAGGGGCAAGGGAAAAATGTGACGCTTTGGCTCCCAATCTGCCAACTTTTAGGTTGGCAGTAGGGAGGTCGATCCACGGATAAGACGCCGTCACTTGAGATCTAGAAGATATATAAGTAAAAGGAACAGTCAGAGTAAGCTATGGGTATGGCAGAGATCGCTCAGCTCTCACTCTGATACACCAGCCCATCACCACATGACTAGAACCCAACCCTTTCAGCATCAGCTAGGAAAGGCCCTAGAAAGCCGCCTTTGGCGGGGGGATAGCTCCCCTACTTCAACTCCTTTCGGAGTTGGGCACCCGCCCAATAGTTCAGTGCATTTATTATTGATGAAAGAGTGTTTGGTAAGTCGAAGAACAGATTTGGGTTGATTCCGGGCAGAAACATAGGAAGAATGAGAGAGTTGAGTTTTAAGGCAACGGTACCGTATGAATGCTTCCTTCTTATGGAGGAAGTACTTCAACGAATTGTTAAATGTAAGGAATTAAGCGCCATCAAACATAGTTGGATGGCGTATGGGAGGAAGAAGAAGAGAAGTAGTGGAGGAGGAGGTGGGGATCAGGAGGTCAGAAGTGTGTGAAGCCAAGCAAAGAGTGAAGTTGGGGAAAGCACCAGAAATAGAGGGAGTGTGTGGGGAAATGCTGAGGTATGGTGGTGAGATAGTGATCGAAAGGGTATGAAAATGTGCAAACTAGCATGGGAGAAGGGGAGTGCACCCGATGACTGGAAGACAGGCATAATAGTCCCCCTATATAAGGGTAAAGGGGAAAGAGGAGTATGTGGTAGCCACCGAGAAATATGTCTTCTAAGCATAGTAGGAAAGGTGTACAGTAGGGTAGTGATTGAGAGAGTGAGAGCGAGAACGGAGAAATGGATAGGTGACGATCAGGGCGGTTTTAGGTAGGGAAAAGGATGTGTAGATCAGAATTTTACCCTGAAATGTGTTGTGGAGAGATATCTGGAGAAGCAACAAAAGCTGTATGTTGCCTTTATGGACTTGGAGAAGGCCTATGACAGAGTGGATAGAGAAGGTATGTGGAAAGTACTTAGAATATACAGAGTAGATGGCAAGTTGCTGAAAGTAGTGAAGAGCATGTATGAGGGTGCAAAGGCGGCAGTACGTGTGGAAAATGAGCAGAGCGAGTTCTTTGATCTGAATGTTGGATTGAAACAGGGGTGTGTGAAGTCCCTGTGGTTGTTTACTGTATATATGGATGGAGTCATGAAAGAAATACAAGGAAGAGCAGTGGATGTTGGTGTATCGCTAATAAGAGGTGTTGTTCTCAAAAACTGTGCTTCCGTGCTGACTCCCTGCCTAGGCAAACTCTTTCGTCTCTGTCTATCCTCTAACGTCTTCCCTTCATGCTGGAAGTTTGCTCACATTCAACCTGTCCCAAAGAAGGGTGACCGCTCTCAACCCTCCAACTATCGTCTAATTGCTCTTATCTCTTGTCTTTCTAAAGTTTTTGAAACTATTCTTGCTTCCAAATTTCTTAAGCATTTCTCTTCTCATAATCTGCTCTCAGATCGCCAGTATGGCTTCCTTAAGGGTCGCTCTACTGGTGATCTTCTTTCATATCTTACTAACTCTTGGTCATCCTCCTTTCGGGACTTCGGTGAGACTTTTTCTATTGCACTAGACATATCGAAAGCCTTCGATAGAGTCTGGCATAAATCTTTAATTTCTAAACTACCCTCCTTCGGTTTCTATCCCTCCACCTGTGCCTTTGTCTCTAATTTCCTTTCCGGCCGTTCCATAGCCGCGGTTGTGGACGGCCATTGTTCACTTCCTCACTCTATAAACTCCGGTGTCCCTCAGGGCTCTGTCCTATCTCCTATTCTCTTTCTAATTTTTATAAATGATCTCCTTAACTGTACCTTAATTCCCATCCATTCATACGCAGACGACTCAACCTTGCACTACTCCATTAGTTTTCAGAACGCCCCAGCCAGCAATCCCTCAACGACAAACGTAATGAAGCCATAGAACTCTTAAATTCTGATCTAAATACTATTTCCAATTGGGGCAGAGAAAACCTTGTTAACTTTAATGCTTCCAAAACCCAATTTCGCCATCTATCTACCCGTCAGGATCTCCCAGCGGACTATCCCTTATTCTTCAACAATACAAAAATTAACCCTTCATCTTCTCTCAATATTCTTGGTGTCTCTTTTTCTTCTGCTCTCATTTGGAAGGACCATATTACCAGTCTTGCTAAGGCAGCATCCCAGAAGCTGGGTGTGCTCAACCGCCTTAGGGAGTTTTTTTCCCCTGCACAGCTTCTTGCTCTGTACAGGGGCATAGTGCGCCCTTGTATTGAGTATTGTTCACATGTGGGGAGGTTCCTCTCACACCGCTCTCCTAGACAAAGTTGAAAGGAAGGCCTTTCGTATCATTAACTCCAGTCATCTCACCAACTCTCTGCAATCTCTCTCTCTCCGCCGCAATGTTGCATCTCTCTCGCTATTCTATCGCTACTATAATAATCAGTGTTCCTCAGAGCTATCCCAGTGCATACCACCTCCTTTACGTAGGGCACGTGGTACCCGTCTTGCAACTCAATCCCACCCCTACTCTGCAACTCTCCAACCCAAGAGTGAAACGTTACTCTCAAACTTTCTTCTACTCAACAGCGGAGCTCTGGAACTCTCTCCCAGAATCAGTCTTTCCCTCTTCCTATGACTTAAATTGCTTCAAACTCCGTGTGTCCAGGCATTTTGGCTCGAACGTCCCTTGATTTTGGCCCTGTCACTCTTTCAACTATGGGGGAGGCACTCGCTATAGGCAGTTATGCCTTTTGCCTCCCTCAATCACATAGAAAAAAAAAAAAAAAAAAAAAAGGGAGGGGAATGAGTGGAAGCTACCTGTACTGCTGTTTGCTGATGATACAGTTCTGATGAGAGATGATGAATGGGAGTTGACTAAGAGGGTGTACGAGAGCGAGGTGGAAGGACAGAGAGGGAGAGGTAGACCGAAAGAGAGGTGGAAGGATTGAGTGAAGAAGTATATGGATGAAGGCGGTGCTGGTTGGGAGGAGGGGCGTCGACTGACTGGGGACAGAGGTGCATGGGGCACTTCGTTCGTGGCCACCCCTTCGGGGATCATGGCGTCAGGCAATAGATATATATATATATATATACTGTATATATATATATATATATATATATATACAGTATATATACTGTATATATTGATTATTGTATTATAGTGATAGATAGATTATTTTTCTTGTGTTTTCGCTTTCCAATTTATGTCCTATTTACTAGATGTTCCTTCACTATAATGATACCTATGTATTTTATTTGTTTGTGTTTTTTTTTTATATTTAGTATTATTATCACCGTGTCTGTCTGTCTGTCTGTGTGATGTGTGTACCGCGTTTCTGTGTGTATGATGACGGTGTGTAAACGGTGTATGTGTTCTTGTCTCCAACCCTTAGACAATATTACTCCTTCCCCTTCTCCAGTGTTTATCATGCAACCGGTGTGCTCTATTATTATTCTATTATTTAGGGTGTGCTGGCGGGAAAATTAAGGATGGTTCTATTTTCCCGGGTTTTCTTTTAACCTTCGGAATCCCTTCATCTTACGGTTAACGTGTAATTTGTCCCCTCCTTCCCCTGTGTGTGTGTGTGTGTGTGTGTGTGTGTGTGTGTGTGTGTGATAGCGAGAGAGAGTAAGGGTGTGCCGTTATGTGTGTGTTTGTTTGTTTGTGTGTGTGTGTGTGAGATACAGAGAGTGTGTGTGCGTTTATGTGTGTGTGTGTGTGTGTGTGAGTGTGATAGCGAGAGAGAGTAAGGGTGTGCCGTTATGTGTGTGTTTGTTTGTTTGGGTGAGTGTGTGTGAGATACAGAGAGTGTGTGTGCGTTTATGTGTGTGTGTGTGTGTGTGTGTGTGTGTGTGTTCGTTCGTTTATTTGTTTGGTGTGTGTGTCTTCTACTCCTTCAACTACAGTACATAAATATGGTACATATATATGAAGGCTATAGAGGTACTTCTCAGGTCATGTCAGGTGAAGGTATTGAGGGAGAAGCCATTACAACGGCACCTCGTAGCTACTTTCGATTTTTTCTATTTTCTGAAGAGTATAGAGAGGGGAGAAGGGGTGTTGGAGAGAGGAAGCTGTTGTAGTGGCTTTGTTATGTATGTTATTAGTCTGTATACGTCGTCGAGGTATCCCCCGCCTGGGTGCGAGCATGTGAAACACGCTAGGACGTACTACCACACCCACTAAATGTCCGCCTTGGCTGGGATTAAACCTAGATCAAGCAGATTCACACGTGAGCGTGCTCTCCACTCGACCACCGCGGCTTCGAATGGGCGGAACTGGCTGTCTCAGTCTGGGGATTTACTATACTTTCTTATTATTTTTAAAGTCTTGTCAATGATATCCTTATGCTTGTGTTTCATTATTCTCAAGCAAAGAACTTATACCTCTTCATAACACAATCATGACCCAAGTTTCGGTTAATGTGAATACAACAAATTAAAACAAATACAATACAATATATAAAGGATGATGGAGCAGGATGAGACGTTAGAACTTTAAGGGTTCAACTTGTTATACGAGGTTATGTTCTCGAATGTTCAAGCTGTGCTGTACCGGCGACGTCCTTTTCATTATATTCTGGCAAATATAAGACGATTAAACTCAGCTTTGGAAGGACGTCTACCCATTCAAAGGCTACAGACTACCTCAATTAATCGATTTAGCTTACATAAAACCTTCCTAAGCTTCCTAAACTCGTCAAAATTTAGCTGAAATCACATACAAAAGATGTCGCCAGTACATAAAGGGTTAATCATCCTTTTCAAGATTGTGTAATTAGAAAATCAATTACCTATTCATTTGATAATAAATTAAGTTCGAGAAAAGTGCAACATAAAATAAACACTGCAATTTCTCTGAACCAGGACCTTTCTAGAATGAATGAATGGGGACAAAAGAATCTAGTTTCCTTTAATGCACAGAAAACCAAGTACATTCAATTTTCTAACCGACAGAATCTCACTGACTCCCATATATTTTGTAATGATGTAAATATTCCCACTTCCCCTAGTATTGACATTCTCGGTGTAACATTAACTACTAACTTGAGCTGGACACATTATGTTAGAAGCATTGCTAAGAATGCCTCTAAAAAACTGGGACTCCTGTACAGAGTTCGAGAATTCTTCACTGACGAGCAGTTGGCCGTAATATATAAAAGTCATGTGCGTTCTCAGATGGAGTTCACCTCTGTGGGGTGGAAGTGGAGTGGTTGCATTGAGGCAGTTGGACAACATTAAAAATAAAGCTATTAGATTAATCAATAACCCTGCAATCACACAGGACCTTCCTACATTACCCATACGAAGAAACGTTGCATCCCTTGCATTATTCTACAGATATTTTCACAGCAATTGTTCCGAGGAACTTGCTTCAATTGTGCCGCCTCTCCACATCTTTCCCCGTAGAACTAGGGCAGCTGAGAGCGCCCATGAATTTACACTTTCTCCTCCACAATGCAGAACTTCTCCCTATCAGAATTCATTTATCCCCAGAGCTACTACTCTTTGGAATTCACTTCCCTCGAATTGCTTTCCACAAACTTACAATCTACAAATGTTTAAATCCAGTTGTTACAAACATTTTATGAATGGAGGATGCCTTTAGGCACATGGAACTTTTTGTTTTATCTGTGTTTTTCCTTCCTCCGTTCATTGTCTCTTAAAAAAAAAAAAAAAAAAAAAAAACATGGCTAAACACAAAAGTATTCATAAATATCTCAATACATCCCCAGAGTAAGACTGCCACTTTCGCATTGTTGGAACTCATTTCCACCCAGCACAGAAAGCCCCCATTGGGTTAGGTGTTTAAGGGGACCCACTTCTTCCTCATGTTTAGCCCCAATAGTTTGGTGATTTTAAGAGCTTTTGAGTATTTTAGGTGTCGATTTTATCCAGGCGAGCGATAGCCAGCCTGCAATTTAGGAGGCCGGGACATTTTACTACCGAAAAATGTACAATATTATCTCGAAGGGCGGTCTTGGGGGTAATTCTTAAAGCTTGATGGAGGTCTTGGGAGGAAACTTAAAATAATGAATAAATATATACAAAAATTAACAAATACATACAAATAAATAAAAATTTCCCCTTAAGTAAATGTAATGAAACTGGCACTCTTTATGTACGGTAATAGTTCATAACTCGCACTCTTTATGTACGGTAATAGTTCATAAAGTTGAGTACTTATTATTAGCAGTGCAGCATTACTTATTATACTTAAAGTTGAGTACTTATTATTAGCAGTGCAGCATTACTTATTATACTTAAAGTTGAGTACTTATTATTAGCAGTGCAGCATTACTTATTATACTTAAAGTTGAGTACTTATTATTAGCAGTGTAGCATTACTTATTATACTTAAAGTTGAGTACTTATTATTAGCAGTGCAGCATTACTTATTATACTTAAAGTTGAGTACTTATTATTAGCAGTGCAGCATTACTTATTATACTTAAAGTTGAGTACTTATTATTAGCAGTGTAGCATTACTTATTATACTTAAAGTTGAGTACTTATTATTAGCAGTGCAGCATTACTTATTATACTTAAAGTTGAGTACTTATTATTAGCAGTGCAGCATTACTTATTATACTTAAAGTTGAGTACTTATTATTAGCAGTGTAGCATTACTTATTATACTTAAAGTTGAGTACTTATTATTAGCAGTGCAGCATTACTTATTATAATTAAAGTTGAGTACTTATTATTAGCAATGCAGCATTACTTATTATACTTAAAGTTGAGTACTTATTATTAGCAGTGTAGCATTACTTATTATACTTAAAGTTGAGTACTTATTATTAGCAGTGCAGCATTACTTATTATAATTAAAGTTGAGTACTTATTATTAGCAGTGCAGCAGCATTACTTATTATACTTAAAGTTGAGTACTTATTATTAGCAGTGTAGCATTACTTATTATACTTAAAGTTGAGTACTTATTATTAGCAGTGCAGCATTACTTATTATACTTAAAGTTGAGTACTTATTATTAGCAGTGCAGCATTACTTATTATACTTAAAGTTGAGTACTTATTATTAGCAGTGTAGCATTACTTATTATACTTAAAGTTGAGTACTTATTATTAGCAGTGCAGCATTACTTATTATACTTAAAGTTGAGTACTTATTATTAGCAGTGCAGCATTACTTATTATACTTAAAGTTGAGTACTTATTATTAGCAGTGCAGCATTACTTATTATACTTAAAGTTGAGTACTTATTATTAGCAGTGTAGCATTACTTATTATACTTAAAGTTGAGTACTTATTATTAACAGTGCAGCATTACTTATTATACTTAAAGTTGAGTACTTATTATTAGCAGTGCAGCATTACTTATTATACTTAAAGTTGAGTACTTATTATTAGCAGTGCAGCATTACTTATTATACTTAAAGTTGAGTACTTATTATTAGCAGTGTAGCATTACTTATTATACTTAAAGTTGAGTACTTATTATTAGCAGTGCAGCATTACTTATTATACTTAAAGTTGAGTACTTATTATTAGCAGTGCAGCATTACTTATTATACTTAAAGTTGAGTACTTATTATTAGCAGTGTAGCATTACTTATTATACTTAAAGTTGAGTACTTATTATTAGCAGTGCAGCATTACTTATTATACTTAAAGTTGAGTACTTATTATTAGCAGTGCAGCATTACTTATTATACTTAAAGTTGAGTACTTATTATTAGCAGTGTAGCATTACTTATTATACTTAAAGTTGAGTACTTATTATTAGCAGTGCAGCATTACTTATTATACTTAAAGTTGAGTACTTATTATTAGCAGTGTAGCATTACTTATTATACTTAAAGTTGAGTACTTATTATTAGCAGTGTAGCATTACTTATTATACTTAAAGTTGAGTACTTATTATTAGCAGTGCAGCATTACTTATTATACTTAAAGTTGAGTACTTATTATTAGCAGTGCAGCATTACTTATTATACTTAAAGTTGAGTACTTATTATTAGCAGTGTAGCATTACTTATTATACTTAAAGTTGAGTACTTATTATTAGCAGTGCAGCATTACTTATTATACTTAAAGTTGAGTACTTATTATTAGCAGTGCAGCATTACTTATTATACTTAAAGTTGAGTACTTATTATTAGCAGTGCAGCATTACTTATTATACTTAAAGTTGAGTACTTATTATTAGCAGTGCAGCATTACTTATTATACTTAAAGTTGAGTACTTATTATTAGCAGTGCAGCATTACTTATTATACTTAAAGTTGAGTACTTATTATTAGCAGTGTAGCATTACTTATTATACTTAAAGTTGAGTACTTATTATTAGCAGTGCAGCATTACTTATTATACTTAAAGTTGAGTACTTATTATTAGCAGTGCAGCATTACTTATTATACTTAAAGTTGAGTACTTATTATTAGCAGTGCAGCATTACTTATTATACTTAAAGTTGAGTACTTATTATTAGCAGTGTAGCATTACTTATTATACTTATTATAGGTTAAAGGGGGTGACCTGTTTTTGTTCTGTCCTTTTCTATCTTTCTCTGGCTCGTATCCATTTGGCCCCATTCAGCATACTATTTTAAGACGTTTATCCCCATCCAGGTGTCATTTTTTTACTGGTGAGCGGTAGCGAGCCAGCATATTTTTATTTTTGTTTGACAGCAGGCTAAATTTGTACATTTTTCGATAGAAAAATTTCTCCGGCGAAGCCGGATTTCTTCATATAATGCTGGCTCGCTATCGCTCGCCAGGAAGAAATCGACACCTAGATTGGGATAAACGTCTTAAGATAGTTGGCTGAATGGGGCCGAATGGATACAAGCCAGAGAAAGAGAGAAAATGACAGAAATAACAAAAAGCAGGTCACCCCCCTTAAGTTAGGCTTTCACTCTTCTATTTTCTCCCTCCTTTCTATACTTTTCTTCCCTCTACTCTCTGACACCACTCCTGTCTGTCTATCCACCCTCTGACACCACTCCTGTCTGTCTATCCACCCTCTGACACCACTCCTGTCTGTCTATCCACCCTCTGACACCACTCCTGTCTGTCTATCCACCCTCTGACACCACTCCTGTCTGTCTATCCACCCTCTGACACCACTCCTGTCTGTCTATCCACCCTCTGACACCACTCCTGTCTGTCTATCCACCCTCTGACACCACTCCTGTCTGTCTATCCACCCTCTGACACCACTCCTGTCTGTCTATCCACCCTCTGACACCACTCCTGTCTGTTTATCCACCCTCTGACACCACTCCTGTCTGTCTATCCACCCTCTGACACCACTCCTGTCTGTCTATCCACCCTCTGACACCACTCCTGTCTGTCTATCCACCCTCTGACACCACTCCTGTCTGTCTATCCACCCTCTGACACCACTCCTGTCTGTCTATCCACCCTCTGACACCACTCCTGTCTGTCTATCCACCCTCTGACACCACTCCTGTCTGTCTATCCACCCTCTGACACCACTCCTGTCTGTCTATCCACCCTCTAACACCACTCCTGTCTGTCTATCCACCCTCTAACACCACTCTTGTCTGTCTATCCACCCTCTGACACCACTCCTGTCTGTCTATCCACCCTCTGACACCACTCCTGTCTGTCTATCCACCCTCTGACACCACTCCTGTCTGTCTATCCACCCTCTGACACCACTCCTGTCTGTCTATCCACCCTCTGACACCACTCCTGTCTGTCTATCCACCCTCTGACACCACTCCTGTCTGTCTATCCACCCTCTGACACCACTCCTGTCTGTTTATTCACCCTCTGACACCACTCCTGTCTGTTTATCCACCCTCTGACACCACTCCTGTCTGTCTATCCAACCTCTTTAAGTAAGTAGGTAGAAGTATAATGTACGTGTGTGGTGTAGTGGGGTGTTTTGTTAGAGCTAGCTGGATTACTCTCAGTGTAAGTGAGGCACAAAGAAAATCCTACCGCTATGACAAAAATCATATTAGCACAGTTCGGGAAAAGCAAATTGTCTAAAATACTAGAGGTACAGTTTCCTACATGAATCCATAGCCGCTCGGTGATTCTGCGTATGGAAGTCAAATTATAGTCTGTCTTTTCCAACTGATAGTGAATTGACTACTTGCGAGTTTCGTTCTATAAGGAAGTTGGAGTTGTTGACATCGATATTTAGCAGAATAACCAGCTATACTTCGATTTTAGTAATATTATAAATACATAAAACCATATTCAACATGTTATTTATCCATCAGAAACCTACATAATTACTGTATTTGTGTTTAATATCGATGTTTACAGGCCGAACTTCTTTATAGAACGAAACTCGCAAGTGGTCAATTGTCATGTCCCTATCTGGAATATTTCGGTATTATGAATATTTTGTAGCCTAGTGAAATATGTTGTTATTCAATAAACAATGTTCTTATTATGACGTAGAGACAAACGTATTTTCATATTTGTACATTAACTGTCGATAAACCATCTACTAAGGAATTAACTTTGCCATCAGCTGCGAAAAAAATAGGGATTAGTATGCTAGACTTAGAAGAATATTCTATTATATAGCCCGATAAGCGATCATAATTATGAATAAACTATTGCATAACAAACTACACTCTTAATTCAATCATATTGTATTATTTTGTCCTATAAAATCACTGAGTGGTTGAAAGTTCATCTGGGCAACTGTACAATAAATTCATGTGAAGGCGAACTACATGTCTGCTTGGATAACTAAATAAAAAATGTGTATGTGATATGCTGAGCGGAAAATGTTATGTACAGTCAAAAATAGTAGTTCACCCAAAGCCTTGATCATAATTTGTCTGAAATCTATAGTGAGAGCAACATTAAACCTTTCAAGTTACGTGGACGCCTTTCTCCCTTTGATTCTGGCTGTTAGTAGACGATTTTATTCAGTTTAGGAAGGAATTGTGGGAGTCGGAGGGTTAATTTAAATTAATGTTACCCCTTTGATTCATAGAGTGCTTTCCAAAACTAAATAAAATCGTCTAACACTAGCCAGAATAAAATAAAACCCATCCTGGAACACTGAGAGGGTTAGCTGGGAATGTACGCAAGGTGGCAGACAAGATACTATTAGGATGTCGTCAAAAGTGAGAGTAACTTAATTACGGGGAGGTTTGTTTTTTATGGACCCTCTTCTCCTTCATGTTTAACCACTAGCTTGGAGATTGTAAGATCTGTTGTGTCATTTAAGTGTCGATTTTATTCCTGGCAAGCGATAGCGAGCCTGTAATATAGGAGGAAGCGGCCTTCGGCCGGAACTTCTACCGAAACTGTACTAATTTATCTCGAAGTGGGATATTGGGGGTATTTTTTGTAAGTTTGATGGAGGTCTTGGGAGGAAACTAAAAATAATGGATAAATATATAAATAAATGAAAAAATAAATACAAATCTCCTCTTAAGTAAATGTAATGTGAGGTCTTTGGAGGAAATAACAATAATATATGAATAAATAAATAAATAAATAGACAAATAAACAAGCAAACATATAAATACTAATCAATACAAATCTCCCCTTAAGATATCTGGCACACTATTGATTCTAACTGTAGAAAGTCCCCAAAAGTCTATGGTCGATATCAGTCATAGAACTAAGCTCAATGTAACGAAGGACTGGGAATTTTATACTAACATTCCTTCCAGTATATAAAAATAGAGCAACAGAAAATGTGTCTATATTTATTAACTCCTTCTGTACCAGTAAAGTTTTTTGTTTATGAGTGTACTTACATTTAGACGATGTTATGAAGCTTGGGAAGGATATATGGTAGCTGAAAGGATTAATTGGGATAGTCTGTGGCGTTTGAATTGGTATACGTCCTTCCTAAGCTAAATAAAATCGTCTAAATATAACTAAAATACTATTATAAAGACGTCGCCGGTACAGAAGGGGTTAAGGGAACTGTACACTGCAACATTATACATACATTTTCAATAGGAAATCGTAAAGTAATATTCTAGAAAACCTTGAGAATATTATGCCTAGTCAGCGATATGTTACCTTTAAATTATTATGGTTATTCCTTATACATTTCCTTTACAAAAAGTTTAAATCGCCTACAGGATAACTCACTTTTTTCATTTACGTTGAAGGAGATCTTGTATTTTTCTTATCACCTAAACTCCTCCTCCTTCCTGGCAGGCCAATTTTTAGTTCAACTTTTCCTGCGCCCTTTTTGCGTTTATTTTTCTATTTGCATTTTTCCCTCTCCCTCCTTCCCTGCAGGTCGTGTCATTCTTTCGGCCGTCTTCATTCTTTCTCCTCCCTACTACTGACATTCAAGGGGCAATCTCTCTCACTTTCACTCACTCTCTCTCTCTCTCTCTCTCTCTCTTTCGTGCCTAATTGTCCCTGAATCATTGTATCACAAACAAATATTGTATCGAAATGTACTATTGTCTGCCATAGAGGTTATTAAGTCAAGTCGTCGTCCTCTCTCCTCATATATATATATATATATATATATATATATATATATATATATATAATCAGTTTGCTCCCCGTGCCTGCGCCAGCTAGACCTGCTTGGGGCCTCAGACTTAATAAGGAACACAATGGAGGAGAGAGGGCCTGGGGGGAGAGTAGGAGGAGAGGTGGTGGTGGTGGAGAAGGAAGAGATGGTGGTGGTGGTGGTGGTGGTGGTGGTGGAGAAGTAAGAGATGGTGGTGGTGGTGGTGGAGAAGGGAGAGATGGTGGTGGTGGGGGTGGGGGTGGTGGTGGTAGCGACGGGGGAGATGGTGGTGGCGGTGGTGGTTGTGAGGGAAATGGAGGAGGAGGCGGGGAAGTGATGGTGTAGATGCTATGGTGGGGTAGGGAGGGGGGAAGAGAAAGTGTAGGGGTTATGATGGTGTTGAAGGAAGAGGAGGAGAAGGTGCAGGTGGGATGGGGGAAGAGTTGGTGGAGAGGGAGATGATGGTGGAGGTGGTGGTGGTGGAGGAAGAGAAGTTGTGGAGGTGAAAGAGGAGGAACTGATGGTGGTGGTGGAGAGGGAGTTAGTGGTGGGGGTGGAGGATATGAAGTGGTGGAGGTGAAAAAGGAAAGAGGAGGAACTGGTGATAGTGTTGGCGGTGGTGGTGGAGGAGGTGGTGAGGGAGTTGGTGGTGGTGAAGGAGGAGAGGAAGTGGTGGAGGTAAAAGAGAAAGAGGAGGAACTGGTGGTGGAGGAGGAGGTGAAGGTCAAAGAGCTGGACGTGGAGGAAATAGAGGTGGTGGTGACAATGGTGGAGAGAGAGAGGGCTATAATCAAATTTACAGATACACTGACCACATATACATTACGATCCAAACGAAGTAATACGGACTTAACTGAACCCCAAATAAAGGAAAGTGGAAAGAGAGAGAGAGGGAGAGGGAGACGGAGGGAGGTAGAAGCAGACATATACTGTAGATAAGAAGAAATACAAATGAATATCGAAAAGGGACACAGTATCGAAGTAAATTACCTCATGATTTTTACCTACAGTTTACCTGAGTTTTGGAACATATTATTATCTGGACCTCCTTCTCCCTCATGTTTATCCCTTTCAGTTTTGAGATTTTAAGACGTTCGCCCCATTAACTTGATGATATTAAGCCCTTAACTCCATATATTTGTAAATAATAAAACCTTTCGTGCCATTTAGGCGTCGATGTTTTTCCTGGCAAGCGATAGCGAGCCTGTAATTTAGGAGGAACCGAACATTTGTCTACCTAAGAAGGTACAAATTTATGTGAAAGGAGGATTTTTTTTAAGCCTGACAGAGGTATAGGGAGCAAGCTCCCCCCCCCCCCCCCTCCCCCTGGTCCCCCTTTATTCAGCCACGCTCATCCCTGAAAAAACAAACAAAAAAACACACAACTACAGACCATTCGTAAGAGAGATGTAAAGTGAACATGTAAAGTGGTTCTCCTATGACCCCGCCCTAAAAGCTCAACCTGATCAAATAATGGCACCTCTTTATGGGTCACAACAGTGTGCACCTCTTTATGGGTCACAACAGCGTGCAACTCTGTATGGGTCTAAACAATGTGCACCTCTTGATGGGTCACAACAGTGTGCACCTCTTTATGGGTCACAACAGTGTCCACCTCTTTATGGGTCACAACAGTGTGCACCTCTTTATGGGTCACAACAGTGTGCACCTCTTTATGGGTCATAACAGCGTGCAACTCTTTATGGGTCACAACAGTGTGCACCTCTTTATGGGTCATAACAGCGTGCACCTCTTTATGGGTCATAACAGCGTGCACCTCTTTATGGGTTACAACAGTGTGCACCTCTTTATGGGTCACAACAGTGTGCACCTCTTTATGGGTCACAACAGTATTCACCTCTTTATGGGTCACAACAGTGTCCACCTCTTTATGGGTCACAACAGCGTGCACCTCTTTATGAGTCACAACAGCGTGCACCTCTGTATGGGTCTAAACAATGTGCACCTCTTTATGAGTCACAACAGCATGCACCTCTATGGGTCTAAACAATGTTCACCTCTTTATGGGTCACAACAGCGTGCACCTCTTTATGGGTCACAACAGCGTGCACCTCTTTATGGGTCACAACAGTGTGCACCTCTTTATGGGTCACAACAGCGTGCACCTCTTTATGGGTCACAACAGCGTGCACCTCTTTATGGGTCACAACAGCGTGCACCTCTTTATGGGTCACAACAGCGTGCACCTCTTTATGGGTCACAACAGTGTGCACCTCTGTATGGGTTACAACAGCGGCCACCTCTTTATGGGTCACAACAGCGTGCACCTCTTTATGGGTCACAACAGCGTGCACCTCTTTATGGGTCACAACAGCGTGCACCTCTTTATGGGTCACAACAGCGTGCACCTCTTTATGGGTCACAACAGCGTGCACCTCTTTATGGGTCACAACAGTATGCACCTCTTTATGGGTCACAACAGTGTGCACCTCTTTATGGGTCACAACAGCGTGCACCTCTTTATGGGTCACAACAGTGTGCACCTCTGTATGGGTCTAAACAATGTGCACCTCTTTATGGGTCACAACAGCATGCACCTCTTTATGAGTCACAACAGTGTGCACCTCTGTATGGGTCTAAACAATGTGCACCTCTTTATGGGTCACAACAGTGTGCACCTCTTTATGGGTCACAACAGCGTGCACCTCTTTATGGGTCACAACAGCGTGCACCTCTTTATGGGTCACAACTGTGTGCACCTCTTTATGGGTCACAACAGCGTGCACCTCTGTATGGGTCTGAACAATGTGCACCTCTTTATGGGCCACAACCACTCTTTTCTGGCTAGCTTATTGGGCGGCTTCAGATCAACAATGTATACGACTATACTCGTTTTCAGCGACTCGACGAATCTGATTCATAATTGGTAAATAAAGTGCTCGTGTAACATCAGCTTAACCATACCAGTGTTCCAAGACATGTTATTTTGGCAATCATTAGACGATTCTATTATGATTAGGAAGGATCTGTGGGAGAGGGTTAATTGAATTCCTGTTTTTTTTTTACCCTTGTAATTGCTCGCGATCCTAACCTACATAAAATTGTAGAACATTAGCAAAAATAAACTGGTAAAACTCGTCATATTCCTCAAGGAGTTAATAACCACTATTTCCCGGTTCACATTTGTGTTAAGCCTGACAGAGGTATAGGGAGCAAGCTACCCGCCCCCCCCGGCCCCCCTTTATTCAGCCACGCTCATCCCTGGGAAAAAACAAAAAAACAAAAACAAAACAGACCATCGGTAAGAGAGATGTAAAGTGAACATGTAAAGTGGTTCTCCTATGACCCCGCCCTAAAATCCCAACCTGATCAAATAATGGCACCTCTTTATGGGTCACAACAGTGTGCACCTCTTTATGAGTCACAACAGCGTGCACCTCTGTATGGGTCTAAACAATGTGCACCTCTTTATGGGTCACAACAGTGTGCACCTCTTTATGGGTCACAACAGTGTCCACCTCTTTATGGGTCACAACAGTGTGCACCTCTTTATGGGTCATAATAGCGTGCACCTCTTTATGGGTCACAACAGCGTGCACCTCTTTATGGGTCACAACAGTGTGCACCTCTTTATGGGTTACAACAGTGTGCACCTCTTTATGGGTTACAACAGTGTGCACCTCTTTGTGGGTCACAACAGTGTGCACCTCTTTATGTTTTTTTTTTTTGTTTTTTTTTTGTTCTATGTGATTGAGGGAGGCAAAAGGCATTACTGCCTATAGCGAGTGCCTCCCCCATAGTTGAAAGAGTGACAGGGCCAAAATCAAGGGACGTTCGAGCCAAAATGCCTGGACACACGGAGTTTGAAGCAATTTAAGTCATAGGAAGAGGGAAAGACTGATTCTGGGAGAGAGTTCCAGAGCTCAGCTGTTGAGTAGAAGAAAGTTTGAGAGTAACGTTTCACTCTTGGGTTGGAGAGTTGCACAGAGTAGGGGTGGGATTGAGTTGCAAGATGGGTACCACGTGCCCTACATAAACGAGGTGGTATGCACTGGAATAGCTCTGAGGAACACTGATTATTATAGTAGCAATAGAATAGCGAGAGAGATGCAACATTGCGGCGGAGAGAGAGAGATTGCAGAGAGTTGGTGAGTGGACGGGAGTTAATGATACGAAAGGCCTTCCTTTCAACTTTGTCTAGGAGAGTGGTGTGAGAGGAACCTCCCCACACATGTGAACAATACTCAATAAAAGGGCGCACTATGCCCCTGTACAGAGCAAGAAGCTGTGCTGGGGAAAAGAACCCCCTAAGGCGGTTGAGCACACCCAGCTTCTGGGAGGCTGCCTTAGCAAGACTGGTAATATGGTCCTTCCAAATGAGAGCAGAAGAAAAAGAGACACCAAGAATATTGAGAGAAGATGAAGGGTTGATTTTTGTATTGTTGAAGAATAAGGGATAGTCCGCTGGGAGATCCTGACGGGTAGATAGATGGAGAAATTGGGTTTTGGAAGCATTAAAGTTTACAAGGTTTTCTCTGCCCCAATTGGAAATAGTATTTAGATCAGAATTTAAGAGTTCTATGGCTTCATTACGTTTGTCGTTGAGGAATTGCTGGCTGGGGCGTTCTGAAAAACTAATGGAGTAGTGTAAGGTTGAGTCGTCTGCGTATGAATGGATGGGAATTAAGGTACAGTTAAGGAGATCATTTATAAAAAATAGAAAGAGAATAGGAGATAGGACAGAGCCCTGAGGAACACCGGAGTTTATAGGGTGAGGAAGTGAACAATGGTCATCCACAACCGCGGCTATGGAACAGCCGGAAAGGAAATTAGAGACAAAGGCACAGATGGAGGGATAGAAACCGAAGGAGGGTAGTTTAGAAATTAAAGATTTATGCCAGACTCTATCGAAGGCTTTCGATATGTCTAGTGCAATAGAAAAAGTCTCACCGAAGTCCCGAAAGGAGGATGACCAAGAGTTAGTAAGATATGAAAGAAGATCACCAGTAGAGCGACCCTTACGGAAGCCATACTGGCGATCTGAGAGCAGATTATGAGAAGAGAAATGCTTAAGAAATTTGGAAGCAAGAATAGTTTCAAAAACTTTAGAAAGACAAGAGATGAGAGCAATTGGACGATAGTTGGAGGGTTGAAAGCGGTCACCCTTCTTTGGGACAGGTTGAATGTGAGCAAACTTCCAGCATGAAGGGAAGACGTTAGAGGATAGACAGAGACGAAAGAGTTTGCCTAGGCAGGGAGTCAGCACGGAAGCACAGTTTTTGAGAACAACAGGAGGAACACCGTCCGGACTGTACGCCTTATTAGTGTTAAGCCCAGAGAGGGTAGAAAGTACATCTTTAGAAGAGATTAGGATATTAGGCATAAGTAAGAGAGAGGAGGGCGGAGAGGGAGGAATAGCACCGGAATCATCCAAGGTGGAGTTTCTAGCAAAGGTTTGAGCGAAGAGTTTAACTTTGTCAGAGGAAGAAGTGATGGTAGTGCCATCAGAGTGGGAAAGGGGAGGGAAAGACGAGGAAGAGAAATTGTTGGAGAGGTTTTTTTGGCTAGATGCCAGAAAGCTTGGGAAGAGCTAGAGTTGGATAGTTCAGTGCATTTATTATTAATGAAAGAGTGTTTGGCAAGTCGAAGAACAGATTTGGCTTGATTCCGGGCAGAAACATAAGAAGAATGAGAGTCTTGAGTTTTAAGGCGTCGGTACCGTTTGAATGCTTCCTCCTTATTGCCCTTGTATTGAGTATTGTTCACATGTGTGGGGAGGTTCCTCTCACACCGCTCTCCTAGACAAAGTTGAAAGGAAGGCCTTTCGTATCATTAACTCCCGTCCACACACCAACTCTCTGCAATCTCTCTCTCTCCGCCGCAATGTTGCATCTCTCTCGCTATTCTATCGCTACTATAATAATCAGTGTTCCTCAGAGCTATCCCAGTGCATACCACCTCCTTTACGTAGGGCACGTGGTACCCGTCTTGCAACTCAATCCCACCCCTACTCTGTGCAACTCTCCAACCCAAGAGTGAAACGTTACTCTCAAACTTTCTTCTACTCAACAGCTGAGCTCTGGAACTCTCTCCCCGAATCAGTCTTTCCCTCTTCCTATGACTTAAATTGCTTCAAACTCCGTGTGTCCAGGCATTTTGGCTCGAACGTCCCTTGATTTTGGCCCTGTCACTCTTTCAACTATGGGGGAGGCACTCGCTATAGGCAGTTATGCCTTTTGCCTTCCTCAATCACATAGAAAAAAAAAAAAAAAAAAAAAATTGCGGACAGCAGTAGAACAGGCGTGAGTAAACCAAGATTTTTTAGCATTAGTCTGAGAGAAAGAGAATAGAATGTATGCTTCCATGCCCGATAGGATTACCTCGGTAATGCGTTCAGCACTCTCCGAGGGCCCCCGGTCCCCGGGTTACAACAGTGTGCACCTCTTTATGGGTCACAACAGTGTGCACCTCTTTATGGGTCATAACAGCGTGCACCTCTTTATGGGTCACAACAGTGTGCACCTCTTTATGGGTCATAACAGCGTGCACCTCTTTATGGGTCACAACAGTGTGCACCTCTTTATGGGTCACAACAGTGTGCACCTCTTTATGGGTTACAACAGTGTGCACCTCTTTATGGGTCACAACAGTGTGCACCTCTTTATGGGTCACACCAGTATACACCTCTTTATGGGTCACAACAGTGTCCACCTCTTTATGGGTCACAACAGCGTGCACCTCTTTATGAGTCACAACAGCGTGCACCTCTGTATGGGTCTAAACAATGTGCACCTCTTTATGAGTCACAACAGCGTGCACCTCTATGGATCTAAACAATGTGCACCTCTTTATGGGTCACAACAGCATGCACCTCTTTATGGGTCACAACAGCGTGCACCTCTTTATGGGTCACAACAGTGTGCACCTCTTTATGGGTTACAACAGTGTGCACCTCTTTATGGGTCACAACAGCATGCACCTCTTTATGAGTCACAACAGCGTGCACCTCTTTATGGGTCACAACAGTGTGCACCTCTTTATGGGTTACAACAGTGTGCACCTCTTTATGGGTCACAACAGCGTGCACCTCTTTATGGGTCACAACAGCGTGCACCTCTTTATGGGTCACAACAGTGTGCACCTCTTTATGGGTCACAACAGCGTGCACCTCTTTATGGGTCACAACAGCGTGCACCTCTTTATGGGTCACAACAGCGTGCACCTCTTTATGAGTCACAACAGTGTGCACCTCTGTATGGGTCACAACAGTGTGCACCTCTTTATGGGTCACAACAGTGTGCACCTCTTTATGGGTCACAACAGCGTGCACCTCTTTATGGGTCACAACAGTGTGCACCTCTTTATGGGTCACAACAGCGTGCACCTCTGTATGGGTCTGAACAATGTGCACCTCTTTATGGGCCACAACCACTATTTTCTGGCTAGCTTATTGGGCGGCTTCAGATCAACAATTTATGCGACTATACTCGTTTTCAGCGACTCGACGAATCTGATTCATAATTGGTCAATAAAGTGCTGTGTGACATCAGCTTAACCATACCAGTGTTCCAAGACGCCCTTATTCATTTAATTTTGGCAATCATTAGACGATTCTATTATGATTAGGAAGGATATGTGGGAGAGGGTTAATTGAATTCCTTTTTTTTTTTTTACCCTTGTAATTGCTCTCGATCCTAACCTACATAAAATTGTATAACATTAGCAAAAATAAACTGGTAAAACTCATCAAATTCCTCAAGGAGTTAATAACCACTATTTCCAGATTCACATTTACTTATCGTCGCCCTGCCCTCCAACAGATACAGACATATGTAATAGTTTTTTTTTTTTTTTCTTTTTTTTTAAGGTGATGATAAATTGAATCTCTTTGCAGATGATGTTTCGATAATTAATGGGAAATATAAAACACCTATGTCTCTGTATCCTAATAAAGCCAAATGTTCATAAATATCAACATCTTTCGTTATAAAACTTTCATAACAGCTTAGTAATCACACTGGCAACATGACAATTTTTCGTTACCCGGAAGAAGCATAACAAAAACCAAACAGAATATGTATGTGAAGTTGTTTAATTGGAGAGTGACACCTTTTATTAAACAGTCTTCGTGTATATTCCAGTCCCTCTTAAACTGTTGCTCTCTGTCTTCGCTAGTAATATTCTCAGACATACGGGTACATATTCAGGATTTCATTAAGGTAGTCGTCCACCTCCTGAATCCCGGGCCCCGTTGTTGGATCTGTCTGAGATGTACTGTATGAATGGTAATATTATGCAGTGGATCCGAGTAATTGAATCTTTATTGTCGTATATATTTGGCAATTTTAGGAGAATACGTGTTGAAGAATGGATAAATGTATTTAACTTATATATATATATATATATATATATATATATTCTGCCCCTTTTAAGGTTAGTACTAATACCTTGGGGGTAGACGTTGCAGCTTCAACATCCACTACACCACGATATAGGTATATATTATTTTGTAATCACATAATAACTGTTACTTCTGTTTTCACCAGTAAGATTGTCACATATGGAAGATAAACTATATGTTATCAAACTATCTCCTAACCTTTGAATCCTGGTGTACCTTGGGAGCCTTTATTGTGTGATGGGAGGGAGTGTGATGGGGGTCCGTTTGTCTTAAAGGTATGGATGGGAATATTATGTAGAGCATGGGAGTAGGTGAATGTTGTGTTGTCTGGGATATGTGGGATTCATAAAGGAAAAGGTTATATATATTTCATTTGCGAATGATATATATATATATATATATATATATATATATATATATATATATATATATATATATATATATATAATTATAATTAATTATAATTATAATTATATATATAATATATATATATATATATTTATATATATTATACATTATATATTATATACAGTATATATATATTATACATTATATATTATATACAGTATATATATTTGACGAAGGATAAGTCAGAAATAGAGAAATTTGAGTGCGTAGTGTGCAAAGGCGAGCTTATGTTAAATGATGATCCTGTGGCTGTGAATTTTGGAAATGAGTCTTTGGAGCTGGTGAACAAGTTTTGTTACATAGGAGATACCATCTCTGCCGGTGGTAGGGCCGAGGCTGCCACTGTTGCTAGAATTAGGTGTGGCTGGGGGAAGTTCAAAGAACTGATGCCAATCCTGACCATAAAAAGAATGCCTCTCCCCCTGAAGGGAAAGGTGTATGCCTCATGTGTTAGAAGTGCAATGACGTATGCCTCAGAAACATGGGCCGTTAAAGTAGAGGATGTCAACAGAATGGAGCGTAATGAGATGAGAATGATGAGATGGATGTGTGGGGCCAGGCTACAGGATAGAATAACAAATGTTGAGCTGAGGAGACGTTTAGGTATAAAGAATATTAGCGAGGTGATGCGTACAAGTAGACTGGGATGGTATGGACATGTGGAGGGAATGGATGAACAAAATTGGGTGAAAAAATGCAGGTCTGTGATTGTGGAGAGAGCTGCACCAAGGGGTGGACCGAGGAAGACCTGGGATCGGACTATACGCACCGATCTCAAATTCAAGAACTTGACAAGTGAAGCAGCCTTTAACAGGGTTGCCTGGAACGCCGCCATTAGGACAAGAGACTGAAACTGCACTTATGTGTGGAACACTCAGTCTTAAAATTGTATGTATGTATGTATATATATATATATTCCTTATTTGTATTAACTGAACCCAAACAACAGCGTAGAACTTGAAAATGGTGAGACGGAAAATCTAATACCTTGCAGCAATAGTGAATGTAGTCTGTTGTTTACCTAAAATCAGTCTAAATAAATTCCCCTTATCATGTGCTCAGAGTCCCGGAAAGGAGGGGGACACGAAAAAGTTAATTAGATTGCAGGCGTGCGTTTATGGCAAGGTGTATTTGTGACGTTGTGTGTATGTGTGTGTGTGTGTGTGTAAGAGAGAGAGAGTGTGTGTGTGTGAGACAGTGAGCAAGTGTATATTTGTAGTTTAGTATTAACAACAACAAAAATGTTACTTGGAATACTGTGTGGGCGTGTGTGTGTGCATGTGAGTGTGTGTGTGTGGGTGTATGTGTATTTAATTCCACGTAAATGTAACGTAAGGATACATCAGTTTATATAAGTGTTAAAGTTCATCTAATAACAAATGTATTATCATTATGTTTTGTTTTTTAAATACATGAAATAGAAATAACCACCATGCCACAACAGACCAGCCGGAACCAGAAACGAAGCCTGGAGAGAGAAGGGGAAACTATGAGAAACGGAAACAACAGAGAAGATACACCATCAAAGAAAACGGCAAAGACAAACAAGAATACCAACCAGACAAAAAGAATTATAAACATCTAAAGACCCACCACACACCTAAGCAAGAAAAAGAAACAGCAGAAGGAGAAAGAAAACTCGCCCCACCACGTAAACACCAAACAACCGCCGCAACCTGAAATAAATAGCAAAACGAAGAAAGAAGACAAACAACATTGCCAGTTGGCCACCCATGAGTAGCCCCACCCCTCAACAATACTAGGGAAGCCAGAACTGCCACCATCAACCACAGTCTACCACCCAACCAAGGAAAAACAATCAGCATCACCATTAACCATGTAGGAGGACAGAGGAAGAAAGTACAGTACCGCCAAAGCATCGAGGTAAAACATACCCAAATTTCCCCCCTCCCTATGCGCCGCTCTTCCGCGCAGCTTTCCTACCACCAGCACGGGCATTTCTAGGGGGGCTACCTCATCCCCCAAACCCCCTCGCCCCCACCTCCCCCCCCCTCTCTGCACCTATGACCTTTTGACCTCCAAGTACCAGCCCTGGGATATAGCAGTAATCGTCATTACCATCTCGACGAGAACCAGGTAGAGTCAGCAATTTGAGGGCTCATTTGACTTGCATGCAAGATTTGAGCCTAAGAATTAACCTCTCATTCATCCGAGTATTCATGCCATGGCTGTCTACCTTATTGTTTGAGAGTTCTCTTCCCTACTAGTGAACTTTTGTTCTTACACACCATGGTGTAGTGACAACATCAGGATCTCTTTTAAGCTGCAAGTTTTGACACTGAAAGTAGCACCGAGGGCATGCCACAAACTGACTTTCAGGATCAATCCAGTACTCTACAAAACTATTAAAGAAGTCTTAACCATGTCAAGACAGCTATAATAGTACGGGTTTTGCGAGATAACATATAAGTAAGGGCACTTAGCACATAAAAGTCCATACTGCATCTGTCCAACACCATGGTCAAGGACATATGCTGTACAAAGGTTTGATAACCGACCCCTTGGTTCTTTGAACACTCTTACAACGGTCAGAGGCAGATTGAGAGAGCTAGTACGATCATGATCTTACTTATTCCTCACGTTAGCCCGATACCTAGTTACTCTGTCATGACACGAGCGACTTTGTATTAAAGACCCTACATCAAGAGTACCGGAACAGAACTTCATCACTGACTAGTATAACAGTCAGGATAGTCGAGCAGCCATAACTTAAGACATGTCAAAGTTTATGCTCGCGTTCATCCGATGGTATGCACCCTGTGTCGTGACACAATGAACTACTATTTAAAACTCAAAACCAACTAGTCCATCTGTATCCCTACCCCATACACGGCAAGACCACCTAAGCGGCTCGACGGGACCAAGAGAAAGGACTCAGCTACTATCACTTCATCCACCAGTGCCCGTATCTCCAGATGTACACAGTGTTAGAATAGGAGTGCGAAAGGTGTTATATTACTTCCCCCAGCAGTGCGAACCAAGTGTATCTCTGGAATCTACACAAGTGATAGAATAGGAGTGCTAAGTGAATTCTATAGGTCCGTCGTGGATCCTCATCCGTGCTAGGCATATTTATATTGTGATTTATTCTATGTACCACTCTAAGGTGTATTATTCGTGTTGTGCATTAAGTGATTATTAAAAGGAAATTCATGTGTGTATTCAGTATTATATTTACCCTTTACGACTTTTGTGCATGTGTAGTTTGGCTTTAGTTTCTCCAGTCGAGTAAGAACCTACCATTGTCCAATTAAAACCCAGTAAAAAACCTAACATAAATTGATTTTAACAGTGATAAAAACTGCCTTCGTTAATAATATATTTCAGCTTCATCGTCTGTGCGTCTATATTGGAATTATTCTTATATGTATGACAAAAGTATCTAAAGAAGACTGTTCATGGTTTCTACACATTAACTAAATATTTACGATGTATATTTGCTATTACTTAATTTATGTATCAAGAGGTTGAGTTTCATTGGCATGAGGGTAAAAAATATGGCCAATAGACTTTTATTAACAAACTTTGGACTCCCACAAAAAGAGACATAAACTCCCCCGAACTCCTTCACGAGTCAACCAACTAAATAACAAACCCTAATGGCCCAAGTTTCGTAGGCCAAATGGACTGCAACGCCTCTCGTCAGGGCAAGTCTGTATTTCTCTTTATAGCGAGTTACAGAGAAGCTGGAGGTTGTAAGTTGGAGGTGAAGCGGTGTTTTGGCGGTATGTGCGAGTTTGGGTTTGGGAATTTCAGTTTTGCTTAGGTTAGAAAAGAGGATATATATAGGGAATGATAATTGGGGTTGGAGGTGGATAGGCTGATCAAATAGAGTGTTGGATCGGTTCCGATGGCTAAAGTGAAATTGGAAATATATTGAATAATGTATTTGAGGAGTTACAAGGGATATTTGAGTAGAAGTTTTATTGGAGGAATGGGAAAGGGAAATCGTGTGCGAGGTGTTGGTGTAGAAGAGAGAAGATACTGAAGATAAGTTGGAAATTGATACTTATCGGGCTCAATCGATACGCTCCATTGTCTTGATAGCTTTGTTTTTTAATTATTTAAAACTGGGCAAGTCTGCATTCCTCTTTATAACGATTTACTGAGAAGCTGGACATTGTAAGATGGGGTGGTGTTAAGTTGCAGAGGTGTGAAAGTTGTGTGCGAATTTCAGTTTTTAGGTCAGGAAAGTACAAAGATATAAGGAGAAAGTGTGTCAAATTGACTGATACTATGAGGTAGGTAGGGGTGAATAGACGGATTTTAAAAGGTGTTCTCAGAGGATTGTGTGAAGACAGTGTAGATAGGTAATATGGGAGGAGGATAGACAATCAATAAATGGTGTTTTCAGAGGGTAATGTGAAGACAGTGTAGATAGGTAATATGGGAGGAGGATAGACAGACAATAAATGGTGTTCTCAGAGGGTAGTGTGAAGACAGTGTAGATAGGTAATAAGGGAGGAGGATAGACAGACAATAAATGGTGTTCTCAGAGGGTAGTGTGAAGACAGTGTAGGTAGCTAATAAGGGAGGAGGATAGATAGAAAATAAATTGTGTTCTCTGAGGGTAGTGTGAAGATAGTGTAGATAGGTAATATGGGAGGAGGATAGACAGACAATAAATGGTGTTCTCAGAGGGTAGTGTGAAGACAGTGTAGATAGATAATATGGGAGTAGGATAGACAGACAATAAATGGTGTTCTCAGAGGGTAGTGTGAAGATAGTGTAGATAGATAGGGGGAAGGGTTTAGTAAAGTTTAGGAGCGTACACTGAAAATGCACGTAGCCGCGGCACTCATCTCCGTAGCATTGTCCTTTGGAGTATATATGCGCTGATTAACCCAATACAGATGCTACTGCATGTTGGTGAGTTACCACAGTTTACTTCCCTAGAGGGACATCATAATTGTCCAATACACTCGGTACCTATTTGCTGCTGAGGTGAACAGTGGCATTGGGTGTTAGGAGACTGCCCATCTGTCTCGGGAATCAAACCCGGTACCTCTCGACTGTGAGCCGAGCATGCTAACCACTTCACCGCAGGTCAATGATAAGGGAGGAGAGACAGATAATAAAAAGTCTTCTCAGATGCTAAAGTGTAGACAGGTAGGGGGCGGATAGACAGATGCTAAAACGTGTTCTCAGAGGGTACAGTGAAGACAGTGTAGATAGGTAGGGAGGAGGATAGACAGATAAGAAAGAGTTTTCGCAGAGGGTAGAGTGTAGATAGTAAGAAGGAAGAAGAAAATAAATAGGTGCTGGACTGTCTGCCTTGCTTTTTGGTAAAATATAGTTAGACAGAAAGTGGAAGAAAGTTGAAAAAATAGAAAGAAGAGAAAACCGAGTTTTAAAAATGTTAGAAATGTAAAAATAAAGTAGGAAGTAGAAGAATGACAGGTAATGGGCTATCCGTCTTGCCATTTAGATACAAGAATAGCTAGGACAAGTTATTAGTACTATTCATAGCCGGGTTACTAAGGAGCTGGAAATTGTAAACTGCGGTTGGAGGTAGTGTTGCGGCGATATGATAAAGTACAATTTTGGGTTTGTGAATTTCAGTGTTTTAGGTGTCTGAGTATGTGTGTACAGTATATGAGTAGTGCATGTGAGTGCCTATATGTGTACTGTATGTGCGTGTGTAAAATATATATAAACATAGGGTTTTGCTCGTATATGTGCAATTGTCAGTGACTGCATGAACGACGAAGAGAGAATGTGCATTTTGAGTTTCTATGTATGTGTGAGTGCCAACGAATGTATGTATTTTATTTCCAAGCCTCTTGTCCAAGGTTCGAAACTACGCTGCCCTACCATACGCCAGGAAAGTGTAGAATTGAGCCCTGAATAAAAGCTTGTAGATTAATATATACCACACATGTATTTGTGTTTAAAGTAAACAATTGTGTATTATATGTGAGTGAGATATTGGCAGATCATATTAGTTCATGTGTACATCTATTTGGGCTGCTCTCTCTCTCTCTCTCTCTCTCTCTCTCTCTCTCTCTCTCTCTCTCTCTCTCTCTCTCTCTCTCTCTCTCTCTCTCTCTCTCTCTCTCTCTCTCTCTCTCTCTCTCTCTCTCTCTCTCTCTCTCTCTCTCTCTCTCTCTCTCTCTCTCTGTGTGTGTGTGTTCCGAACCTCTCCTTGTGGCTTATCTACAGTATACCTGTCTGTTTTGTGTACCTCGTGGTTTTACTTGTATCTGTTTATTTTGTAGTATTTATTTTTTCTGAATGTGTACCTCCTTGATACAAGATAGTAGTGTTGTGTTATAATGTTCGTTTTATCTTGTTGGTGAATGTGTATGAATTTGCTTACGATTGTCCTAGGTGCTCATTGTGTATATCCCTTGTTTGGATTTATGTACTATTTGTATTTTCTCATGTCTTATGCATTTTCTATTCTATGTGTATCAAGGAGATAAAAGGCAAAGCTACTTGTAACAAGTGTCCCCCCAAGGTTGGAAGAGTGACAGAGAGCCAAATTCAAGATGCGTTGGAATCAAAATGACTGGACACGCGAAGCAGTCTAAGTCATAGGATGAGGGAATGACGGATTGAAGGAGAGAGTTCTAAAGTTTACTTGTTGAGTAGAAGAAAGATTGGGAAAGTTGGTCCACTCTTTGGTTAGAGAGTTAGACAGAATAGGGGTGGTAGTGTGTTGAAAGGCATGTGCCCCCTCTGTCCGTATGAGAGAAGCTACAGTATACACTAAGAATGCTCTGAAGAACACTGATTATTGTAATAGCGATACAAGAGTGAGATATATGCAACATTGCAGCGTTTAGAGAGAGATCGTAGGAAGTTTGTAAGAGGAAGTGAGTTGATGAGACGAAATGGTTTTGACTATACTTGTTCGAGAAGTGCGGTATGAGTGGAACCTACCCACACATGCAAACAATACTGTTGCTCGCGTGAGGAATCTGTGACTATTTATTTGGTGTATCATTTCCAATAAATCAAAATACATGTTATGCAAATACAAATACGAAAACAAAGTGAGGCACCACTATTTTATTATTATTATTTTGTTTATCAAATTACTGCATATATTATAACAGTATGAATAAAACCCTCCAAATAGCCGCTGTAATATATGTGGTGGAGGCAGTTGGGTGTTATTGCTCAATATAAATCTGAATGTGATGTACAATCGCGCTAATAAGTGATGTCTCGGCACCAAGTATGTTTTGATCAATAATTGGTATCAGCCATATCTAAGCTTCATTTCTACATATCGAGTGAAATATACAAACATGTTCCTACACTTACCCACCCTATTCAACATCTGACAGACATTAATACATCACAGAGCAAGCCAAACGTAATGACAGCTGGGACATGACTTATTAGCGCGACCGTACGTAAATATTTTGCAGATGTCAGCGTTATTTTGACGTGTGGCATGTGATTTGTTGTCGTTGATGGTTTACGTTATTGATATTTGTTGTTGATATTGTTGGTGATGTTGCTCCTACTGTTGTTGTTGTTGTTGTTGTTGTTGATATTGTTGTTTTGTTGTTGGCATTGTTGTTGTTGTTGTTCCTATTGTTGTTGTTGTTGTTGATATTGTCGTTGTTTTGTTGTTGGTATTGTTGCTATTACGTGGCCAATGTTGTTGTTGTTCATCTTGTTGTTGTTGTTGTTGTTGATATTGTCGTTGTTTTGTTGTTGGTAGTGTTGTTGTTGTAGGTATTGTTGTTGTTGTTCATATTGTTGTTGTTTTGTTGTAGGTATTGTTGTTGTTGTTGGTATTGTTGTTGTTGATATTGTCGTTGTTTTGTTGTTGGTATTGTTGTTGTTGTTACGTTGCAAATGTTGTTGTTGTTCCTATTGTTGTTATCGTTGTAGCTGTTGTTGTTGATATTGTTGTAGTTGCTGTAATTGTTGTTATTGCTACTTTGTTATTGATTTCGCTGCTGAAGTTTCTGGCGTGGTTCTTGTTGTTGGTGTTTGTCGCCGACATTAATACTTTTGTTGTTACTGTTGTTGTTGTTGTTGTCGATGTTGGTGGTGGTGGTGGTGATGACTATAGGTGTTGCTGTGTTGTTTATATTACGGTCTGTACAAGTTGTAGTTTATGTTATCGTTGCTGTTGTTTTTGTTGTTATTGCTGTTGTTGTTGCTAACAACTATATTGTTGTTAATGTTGCCGTCACTGTTGTTGTTGTTTATTGTTGTTATTATTGTTATAGTCGCTATTGATAATACAGTTGCCGTCACTGTTGTTGTTGTTGTTGTTGTTGTAGTTGTTGTCGTTGTTGCTGTTGGTTTCGTTGTTGTTGCAGTTTTTGTTACAGTCGATATTGTTGTTATTGTTGGTGTCATTGTTGTTGTTTTTGTTGTTTTTGTTGTTATTCTTACAGGAATAAAGTGTTGTTAATGTTGTCGTCAATGGTGTTGTTGTTGTTGCTGTTGTCACTGTTATTGTTGCTGTTGTTGTTTATGTTACAGATGATGTGGTTGTTAATGTCGCCGCCACTGTTATGTTGTCGTCACTGTTTTTGTTGTTGTAACTGCTTCTGTTGTTGGTAGTAATGGGGGTTTGTTATTGTTAATACTATCATCATTGTAGTGCTTATTATTGATGTTGTTCTTAGAGATATAATGTCAGATTGTGTTTATGATGTCGTGTACTTATTCAACTTTTCTACAATGCATGCCACTTTTCCTGGCGATTATAATATGGATAGATTGAAACTTCCTGTGAGTTCAGCAATGTACTGTACTGAACTTAAGGGTATTTTATTTCTTATCATTGTACATTATTACTTTTAGTTTCCTCTTTAGACCTCTATCAAGCTTAAAAAACACCCTCTAGACGATTATATTTAGTTTAGGAAGATATAAGTGGGGCCACTAGGAGATTGAGATAACCTTTTACCCCTTAGGTTCGAAGAGGGCCTTCCAATGCTGAGGTAAATCGTCTACTGTTAGCCAGAATACAGTGCAAATAGCGTCATCCAAGTCTGTGTTCTCTTCCTCTTTCTTTTCTTCTTTGTTTCCCATTATCCCTTTCAGTACCAGCGACGTGTGTTATCTTTTATTGTAGCTTTATTTAGACGATATTATGCAGCTTAGGAAGGATCTGTGGTAGTTGAAAGGCTTTGTTGAGATAGTTTGAAACCTTATTATTGCTAGAGGTTCTTCCTAACCTGAATATAATCGTCTAATAGTTGCCACACTATAATAGAAGGACGTCACCGGCACTGTACGTGTTATACTTCCTATGTTTCCTTCTAATTCCATTCTAATTCCTATAAGTTTGCTTTTACGTTTGACGTGGTAATTTACTTATTCTTCCAATTTATTATAACTCTATAGAAAATACTTTCTTTCCTTATTGCTTTCTCTTATATACTGTATATACATTTATCGTCATTATTATATATTTCCTTGAGTTCCGGTCATTGTTTTTTTGTTCTCGTAATTATCTTGTGTTTCCCTTTACTATTATTTATCCATTATATCTAATTTCTCTATTCTTTCTGTAATTGTATTCCATTTTCATGTTAACTTTCTTCTTTAGGTATGCTTCACGTTTTTGTTTATATGTAATACTTCGTGTTGCTCATTCGTAGTGAGACAGCCAGCCAGCCAGACAGACGCACAAGCAGACAGGGAGGAGTTGAAAGAGAGAGAGAGAGAGAGAGAGAGAAGGGTAGGGCAGGATACCGAATGTCAGGGACAGATTATATAAGTATATATATATATATATATATATATATATATATATATATATATATATATATATATATATATATATATATATAATTTGTATCTATGTTTTCGTCTTCATGCTTTTATCTACGTTTTGTGACTGTTATGCTAACAACTTGTTTCTGTTTTGACGTCAACAGATTTGTGGCAAAGTAGAATTTTAACTTGTTCATATTATTTGTATTAGTATCATTATTATTATTTTTATTATTATTATTATTAGTATTACTATATTTAAAAAGACCTGCAAGCATTACTATTAAGCATTATGAATTGTTTTATGACAAACCTATGCAATATGGTAAATACAAAACCAACACAAGGCAGTGTGTAACATGGTTACGGCCAGAATAAGACTGGGGTACCGGTATCTTTGACAGGTTTCTTCAGTCTTCTGTGCCGATTATACCAAGATACTGTGGGTGCTTGTGGGTTAACTACGTCTGTACCGGCAACGTTTTTTAAATTATAAGTCTAGCTATATTTAGACGAATTTGTGCAGCTTAAAAAGAATCTGTGGTAGTTAAATGGGTTAAATGAGATAGTTCTAAGCTTATTAATTGCTAGAGGTCCTCCCTAAACTGAATAAAATAATCTAATAGTTGCCATAATGTAGCCAAAAGGACGTCACCGGTATGGCAGGGGTCAAAGGTACCTAAATAATCTCTCTGACTCCCAAATGTTCTCCCTAACTTGAATTAAATCTTCAGGAGGTGGCAAATTGTGCATAAGTTCTGCATCTTCTGAATGAAAGAGTCAAGTACCTCATAATGTTCGTCATAAACTTCCTTGGATGATATTTTCTCTCGTGTTAATTCATAAATTAGAATATTTTGCTGTGTCGAACAATCTATGGGTATAAATAAACAATCAATCAATCAATTATGTTTATTATTTGTCATCAGTATTGCTTTCTCTGTTACTTGGTTGTCTGTCTGTCTAGTTTCTGTTTCTTATTAACAAATTTACATTTAATCTGGTTTACCTCACTGTCAGTAGTTTTTTACATTGTTCTTTTTCGTCTGCTTTTCTGTGACTTTTGTATTTCTGGTTAGATTGTGCCTGTGTATATGTGCAAAGTACGTGCGTTTGTGTGTGTTGCGTGGGTTACGGTGGGTATGTACTGTATGTGTGTGTGTGTGTGTGTGAATGTGCTTGCTTGCCTGATTGCATGCCTAGCTTTCTCTGTCAGTCCCTTTGTCCCAGTCTCTCTCTCTCTCTCTCTCTCTCTCTCTCTCTCTCTCTCTCTCTCTCTCTCTCTCTCTCTCTCTCTCTCTCTCTCTCTCTCTCTCTCTCTCTCTCTCTCTCTCTCTCTCTTATAAACTTAGACTTTCAGAAAGCCTTTGATAAGGTTCCACACAGACGGTTAGCGATGAAATTAAAGCACATGGAATACCGGTGGCATTCTAAAATGGATAGAAAATTGGCTTAGTGAAAGGAAACAAAGAGTAGTTATTAATGGGGAAGAATCAACGTGGACCAATGTAACTAGTGGTGTACCTCAAGGATCAGTGTTGGGGCCAGTCCTTTTCCTAATTTACATTAACGACATAGATTAGGGTCTCACCGGTGCAATCTCAAAGTTTGCAGATGACACAAAAATCGCAAATACCGTACTGACAAATGAACATGTTGAAGATAAGCAAAACAATCTAAACAAGCATTCACAATGGGCTAAAATCTGACAAATGTGCTTCAATGAAGATAAGTGTAAAGTACTTCATATCGGATCTATCTATCTATCTATCTATTGCCTGACGCCGTGATCTCCGAAGGGGTGGCCGCGAACGAAACGCCTCCATGCACCTCTGTCCCCAGTCAGTCGATGCCCCTCTTCCCAACCAGCACCGCCTTCATTCATATACTTCTTCACTCCATCCTTCCACCTCTCTCTCAGTTTACCTCTCCCTCTCTGTCCTTCCGCCTCACTCTCGTACACCCTCTGAATCATTCTCTCGCTTCCCATACTTTCCATATGGCCGAACTATCTCAAGGTGTTCCTTTTCACACTTTCCAGCATATCTACCTCCACACCACACCTCCCTCTTACCTTCTCATTCGTCTGTCTATCCATCCATGTAACTCTGCACGCACTTCTCAAGTTACTCATTTCCATCCCTATCACTCTTGGTCTGAGTCTCTCCACCAACGTCCATGCTTCGCTTCCATAAGTCAATGTCGGGATTACCACACTGTCATGTAAGGACTTCCGCAATGAGAAAGCAGACTACTCGATGAATGGCACCCAGCTAAAGAGTGTAGACAGAGAAACTGATTTAGGATTAACAATATCCAGTAACTTAAAACCAAGTCAACATTGTGCTGAAGTTGTTAAGAAGGCAATCAAAATTATACATAAATCAAAAGACATTATCCTCACCCTTTACAGTTCATTAGTCCACCAACTTTTGGAATACTGCATTCAGTTCTGGTGCCCTTACTATCAAAAAGATATAGATAAATTGGAACGAGTTAAACATAGAGTTACCAAGAGATACCCTGTCTTCTGAACAAACCATTCGAGGAACGTCTTAAAGAACTAAATTTATATCCATTAACCAAGTGCAGATTGAGAGGTGACCTTATTCTAGTTTTCAAGATCATTAAAGGCATCGACAACATGATCTGTAGTAAATATTTTACGATTGACCGATCAAACTACACGTGGGGAAATGGCAGCAAAATAATTGGTAAATCATTCCACTCTAACGAATCCAAGAATTTCTTCTTCAATTGAGTTGTCAACTTGTGGAATGGGCTTCCCCGAGATGTCAAAGTTCGCCTAGACAAGCACCTTGCCCTGAACCCAAGGTTGACTGCATTTGTAATTGAATAAATAATTTCTTTAGTAGTGTTCGTTCAATAACCCAATAGATCTTAATATAAATTCCCCTGCCATGGACTACAGGGTACATCACACAGTCAGGAGTGTGAGCTAGTGGGAGTCTAACAGGAGTCACTAGGAGTCGCTAGAATCACTAGGAGTCATCGATTTTCACCGTGAGCGAGTGGGAGTCTAACAGAAGTCGCTAGGAGTCGCTAGAGTCACTAGGAGTCATCGATTTTCACCGCGAATAGGCCCGGGAGTCCGAATTGTTCCCTACTCCTAGTGATTCTAGCTCACACTCCTGACTGTGTGATGTACCCTTTAATAAGCCCCAGGGCAGCACTTGCTTCTCACATCTTTCCCACATTCTCTCCGAAATACTGTTGCAACACTTGGAACAGCAGTGTTTGGGAGGGCAAGTAACCTCGAGGGGTCTCATTACCTGTTGTTTCTTGTTTTCCTTTGTACTGCTTTGTACTGCTTTGTACTTCTTTGTACTCTCTCTCTCTCTCTCTCTCTCTCTCTCTCTCTCTCTCTCTCTCTCTCTCTCTCTCTCTCTCTCTCTCTCTCTCTCTCTTTAATTTAATTTCCAAATTTGCGGATGACACGAAGATAGGTAATGTAATAATTTCCGAAAGTGGTAGAATAAACCTTAAAGCTGATTTAAATAAAGTCACAGAATGGTCGGAGAAGTGGAAAATGCCGTTTAATGTAGACAAATATCAGATATTGCAAATAGGTTCCAAAAACAACAAATATGAATACTAAATGAATGAAGAGAAGATGAAAAATGTAACACAAATAAAAGACTTGGGAGTGCTGATAAACGAAAACTTAAAATATTCCAATCAATGCACAGCGGCTGCAAACAAAGCAAACTGGGCACTAGGTTTCATCAGAAGAAACTTTCACTATCACAGCAAAGATCGACATAGTTTTGCCCTTATACAAAAGTATGGTGAGACCGCACCTCAAATACGCTGTGCAGTTTTGGTCACCCCACCTCATAAACGATGTTAAAAAATTGGAATCTGTGCAAAGGCGAGCCACTAAACTAATCCCTTTATTGAGAAATAAATCATATGATGAAAGACTGAGAGAACTTGATCTGTTTTCACTTAAGAAACGATGGATGAGAGGCCAATTGATAGAGTGTTTTTAAATTATAAAAGGATGCAGTAACATTAACCTAGATAAGTTATTAAAAAAAGCCTAAGACACATCTACAAGAGGAAACAATTTAAAATTATTAGGTAGGAGAGCGAATCTAGATACAACAAAAAGAGTCTTCATTCACAGTGTAATTGATGAGTGGAACAAACTTCCAAATAAAGTAATAGACAGCTCCTCTATAGATACATTTAAGAAAAATCTAGACTCATACCACAGAAAAATTGTTATGGAGTAGGCAGTAATTATCACTGTTATTATTTGTTCAGCTGAAGAGAGCGTAAGAAGAAAACAAAAGTAAATAAACAAATAAAGAATAATAATTATAAAAATCATCATTAAATATGTACGTACTACTAAGGGTGATGGGCTGCATGATTCCAATTAATCCCAAAATGTACATGCTACTAAGGCGAAGGGTTGCATAAACTTTCCTTTCTTTTTTTCCAATCTTTCCTGTAAATTCCTTCTGGGGATTTCGAAGCCCAGCAAGGTTAATCACTTCCAACTTTTCATGTACGGTAATTGCCGGAGGGAACGGAGGGTGGGGAGAGAGCCTCCTTCTTTTCTATCCTTTCCTTCAACTTTCCTTTTCTATCGGATATGCTATCTCTACTATAATTAAGTCCTGACCACCTCGTTTGGATCGTAAGGTCTGTGTGGCCAGTGTATCTATGTAAATCTATGTACATCGTTTTTCTCTCTCTCCTGCTCTCTGCCTTTGTGTGTGTGTGTGTGTGTGTGTGTATCCGCATTCTAATCCCATCCTCTACCTTTATTTCAGTGGCCCTCTCTCTCTCTCTCTTTCTCTCTCTCTCTCTCTCTCTCTCTCTCTCTCTCTCTCTCTCTCTCTCTCTCTCTCTCGTGCCAGTAAATTTGGTATCGACTGGGGAGGGGGGGGTGGCATCACAGAGAATTTGATGGTCAATTTTAGATGGTCGAAATATGTCAACATATTTGGGATCTTTTGCACTAGTATCGGAAGGTAGACTGGCGATGGGGTAATGTTAGGTGATATCAATATTTGCCAAGTTCACCTCCTAAGCTGCCAGACCAATACTGCCGATAACATTTTATGAACAAAGCTCGCATATGATATCGGTTTTTGTGAATAAGGCAATAATCCAGTGTTATCTTAATGTCCCTGTTTTTCCCATGCCTTAGTATCCTTTGTCTAATTGGTTAAACTCTAATCTCCTCCTACTCTTAACTAAAAATCAGTTCCTGTTAATGGGTTATAACATGCTGAAACTCTGATCTCTATTGCTTAACCCAAGCTAGCCATATTCACGTAGTTTGCCACAACCGGAAGATTGTGAAAAATAACCTTAATAGGCTACAATATTATTCTTCACTCTAATAACCTTAATAGGCTACAATATTATTCTTCACTCTAATAACCTTAATAGGCTACAATATTATTCTTCACTCTAATAACCTTAATAGGCTACAATATTATTCTTCACTCTAATAACCTTAATAGGCTACAATATTATTCTTCACTCTAATAACCTTAATAGGCTACAATATTATTCTTCACTCTAATAACCTTAATAGGCTACAATGTTATTCTTCACTCTAATAACCTTAATAGGCTACAATATTATTCTTCACTCTAATAACCTTAATAGGCTACAATATTATTCTTCACTCTAATAACCTTAATAGGCTACAATATTATTCTTCACTCTAATAACCTTAATAGGCTACAATATTATTCTTCACTCTAATAACATTAATAGGCTACAATATTATTCTTCACTCTAATAACCTTAATAGGCTACAATATTATTCTTCACTCTAATAACCTTAATAGGCTACAATATTATTCTTCACTCTAATAACCTTAATAGGCTACAATATTATTCTTCACTCTAATAACCTTAATAGGCTACACTATTATTCTTCACTCTAATAATTTTTGTATCTCTTTAAAAATCCGACTGTCCAGCTATTTTGATTCAGATTGATCTTAAAATGGGGTGACGTTATTTCTTACATTTTTTAAGAGGCACTCGCTATAGTCAACCCTGCCTGTTATCTCTCCATTAATAATGAAAGTAGCTATTGGTGGCACGAAACGTTTTAACTCTACACGACCTTATGGGGAGATCTCCACTTGAGGGATTTTTTTCTTGACCCCTTTCTCCCTCATGTTTAGCCCCATTGCTTTTAATATTATAAAACGTTTGCCCCATTAGTTTAGCGATTTTAAGAACTTTCACCCCCAATTAAGACCTTTCGTGCAATTCAGGTGTCGATTTCATCCTGGCGAGCGATAGCGAGCCTGTAATTTAAGAGGAACCGGCTTTCAGCCGGGACATTTTTCTAACGAAAAATGTACAAATTTATCTTGAAAGGGGCTCAAAGGGGTACAATTTCAAGCTTGATGGAAGTCTAGGAAACACACTAAAAAACACCCCTTAATCATTGGGCCGTTCATATATAAAAACTCACCAAGTGGTTTGTTTCTATACACGGGTGTTTGTCGTACATGATCCGTAGACTTCACCAGTTTGAAGGATATATTAGCTGGTCGTACAACCTAAATGTCTGTATGCTCCGTTTTGCGTACATCTTACGTTGGGCTTCCCAGCTAGAACGCGTTCTCAAGCCTTCGGAGGGTTTGCTATGTCTCAGATAGGTTTACCTTTCGCTGCTAGAGACAAACTCTTGTAAGGTGGAAGGTAAAGTTAGAGGGAATACGTTAGGCTGCAAGTTATCTTGGTTTTGATCCGAGCGCACTAACCAATGCACCACAAGACAATGACAGACAAGCTTATATTTTTGTTTCGTTGTGTGAACTTTTGATTACAAATAATAGTTACTTACTTCATGGTATATTCGATAGTATATCTTCTGAGTTGTCAATCAATTCACTCGCCGCTACATGGCAACACATTCGTAGGCTCCTTACAACTAAATTTGATGTTAATGGATATTGCCATGTTAATCCGTCAGACTCGGAATGTTGTATAATTCCATCTATGCTACGAGTTTGTGTTAACTGTATTAGGTAAGGGGAGCTTTATACCAGTGATATCGTTGTATTAGGTAAGGGGAGCTTTATACCAGTGATATCGTTGTATTAGGTAAGGGGAGCTTTATACCAGTGATATCGTTGTATTAGGTAAGGGGAGCTTTATACCAGTGATATCGTTGTATTAGGTAACGGGAGCTTTATACCAGTGATATAGTAGTATTAGGTAAGGGGAGCTTTATACCAGTGATATCGTTGTATTAGGTAAGGGGAGCTTTATACCAGTGATATCGTTGTATTAGGTAAGGGGAGCTTTATACCAGTGATATCGTTGTATTAGGTAAGGGGAGCTTTATACCAGTGATATCGTTGTATTAGGTAAGGGAGCTTTATACCAGTGATATCGTTGTATTAGGTAACGGGAGCTTTATACCAGTGATATCGTTGTATTAGGTAAGGGGAGCTTTATACCAGTGATATCGTTGTATTAGGTAACGGGAGCTTTATACCAGTGATATCGTTGTATTAGGTAACGGGAGCTTTATACCAGTGATATCGTTGTATTAGGTAACGGGAGCTTTATACCAGTGATATCGTTGTATTAGGTAAGGGAGCTTTATACCAGTGATATCGTTGTATTAGGTAACGGGAGCTTTATACCAGTGATATCGTTGTATTAGGTAACGGGAGCTTTTATACCAGTGATATCGTTGTATTAGGTAACGGGAGCTTTATACCAGTGATATCGTTGTATTAGGTAACGGGAGCTTTATACCAGTGATATCGTTGTATTAGGTAACGGGAGCTTTATACCAGTGATATCGTTGTATTAGGTAAGGGGAGCTTTATACCAGTGATATCGTTGTATTAGGTAACGGGAGCTTTATACCAGTGATATCGTTGTATTAGGTAACGGGAGCTTTATACCAGTGATATCGTTGTATTAGGTAACGGGAGCTTTATACCAGTGATATCGTTGTATTAGGTAACGGGAGCTTTATACCAGTGATATCGTTGTATTAGGTAAGGGGAGCTTTATACCAGTGATATCGTTGTATTAGGTAAGGGAGCTTTATACCAGTGATATCGTTGTATTAGGTAACGGGAGCTTTATACCAGTGATATCGTTGTATTAGGTAACGGGAGCTTTATACCAGTGATATCGTTGTATTAGGTAAGGGGAGCTTTATACCAGTGATATCGTTGTATTAGGTAAGGGGAGCTTTATACCAGTGATATCGTTGTATTAGGTAAGGGGAGCTTTATACCAGTGATATCGTTGTATTCAGTATGCTGATTAACTAAGCAGCATAATAATCTCTCTCTCTATATATACAGTATATATACTGTATGTATATATATATATATATATATATATATATATATATATATATATATATATATATATATATATATATATATATATATATCCATATCCCAGTAACCATAAGGAACCCAACTCATCTACCCATCTACTCCCCCACTTTACTACCTCCTACCCCTTCTCTCTCTCTCTCTCTCACTCTCACACTCTCTCTCTCTCTCTCACACACACACACACGCACACACTGGTAACCATAATGAACCCAAATCATATACCCATCTTCTCTCCCACTTTACCATCTCCTAAGCTCTTCTCTCTCTCTCTCTCTCTCTCTCTCTCTCTCTCTCTCTCTCTCTCTCTCTCTCTCTCTCTCTCTCTCTCTCTCTCTCTCTCTCTCTCTCTCTCTCACACACACACACACACACACACACTGGTAACCATAATGAACCCAAATCATATACCCATCTTCTCTCCCACTTTACCATCTCCTAAGCTCTTCTCTCTTTTTTGGCTCTCTCTTTGTCTCTCCCAGCGCCAGCCAACACTTCAGTAATTAGAAAACTGCCACAATCTTCCACCATCTGCCGTACCCTTCCGTCTTCTGCCTGGACCTCCCATTATCTGCGCTTGCGTTCCTTTTTTTCAATCATATTTTCGTGTTAGTAATTACCAAAGAGTATAAACAAATCAAACTGTTGTTTTATTTGGACTGGTTACAGACAGATATATTTATTTTATTTATTTATTTATTTATTTATTTATTTATTTATTTTGTATGTGTAAGAAGGAGACAAACGACAGGTTGCCTGTAATGAATGTCTCCCCAAAAGCCAAAAGAGTGACAACAAATTCAAGGGACATTGGGGTCAAAATGCCTGGACACATGAAGCTTAAAGCGGTTCAAGTCATAGGATGAAGGAAATATTGACTGAGAGAGAGCGTTCCAGAGTTCACTTGTTTAGTAGAAGAAAGACAGAAAATTTGCCAATTCTTGGGTTGGAGAGCTGGACAGAATAGGAGTGGGTCTGTGTTGAAAGGCAGGTGCCTTGCACTCACTGCAAGGTACTGAGATAGCTCTGAAAAACACTGATTGTTGTAATAGCGATAGAAGAGTGAGAGAGATGCAACATTGAGGCGTGTAGAAAGAAATTGTTGAAACTAGTAAGAGGAAGTGAGTTGATGAGACAAAATGTTTTGGACTCTACTCTTTAGAGAAGTGCGGTATGGGTGGATCCTCCCCACACATGCGAACAATACTCAATACAGAGGCGCACTGTGACCCAATGCATAGCAAGAAGCTGTATGGAGGTAAAGAACCCATGGAGACTGTTGAGCACACCCAACTTTTGGGAAGCCATTTTAGCAAGAGTGGTTGTATGATCTTTCCAAGAAATGTCGGATGAAAAAGATACACCTAGAATATTGAGAGAAGATGAAGGGTTGAGTTGTGTATTGTTAAAAAATCATTGATAGTCTTGTGGAAGATTGTAATGGAGAGAAAGAGGGAGAAATTGGGTCTTGGAGGCGTTGAAAGCAGCAAGAATTTCTCTGCCCCAATCAGAAATAATTGATAGATCAGAAGAAAGGCGCTCTGTGGCCTTGACACATGAGTATTGGAGTGTTTGCTGGCTGGGTTGATGTGAAAAACTAGTTGAATAGTGTAAGGTAGAGTCATCAGCATAAAGTATAAGTGGATAGGACTAGAAGTACAGCTGAGGAGATCATCAATAAATATTAGAAATATAATTGAAGACAGGACAGAACCCTGAGGAACACCGGAGTTGATAGGTTGAGGAAGTGAGCGATGGCCGTCTAAAACTGTAGCTATGGAGAGGTCTGAAAGGAAATTAGAGACAAAGAGACAGATAGAGGGATAGAAACCGGAGGGTAGTTTGGAAATACGAGATTTGTGCCAGACTCTATCGAAGGCTTTCGATATGTCTAGCGCAATAGTGAAAGTCTCACCGAAGTCCCAAAAGGAGGATGACCAAAAGTTAGTAAGATATGCAAGAAGATCACCAGCAGAGCGACACTTAAGAAAACCGTACTGGCGATCTGAAAGTAGATTATGGGAAAATAAATACTTAAGAAATTTTGAGGAGTTAAGAATAAGTTTTAAAAACTTTAGAGATGCAAGATAAGAGAGTAATTGGACGATAGTTGGAGGGTTGAGAGCGGTCACCCTTCTTTGGGACATGTTGAAACTTCCAGCAAGAAAAAGTTATGTTTGATAGGCTCATGGATTATTGCACTACTAATGGTATTTTGTCAGATGCCCAATATGGATTTAGGAAAGGACGTTCCACTGAATTACCCTTATCAAAATTCAAAAGTGATATCCTCAGTTCCTTTGACAATAAAGATTATTTAATAAGCATATTTTTAGATCTGTCTAAGGCATTTGATACGGTTCACCATCAGATTTTGTTAGATAAACTCAAACATTATGGAATTCGAGATATTACACATACTTGGTTTCAGTCATACTTAAGTAATCGGAGGCAATATGTGCAATATAAGGACTGCAAATCTGAACAACAGTTTATAACATATGGAGTCCCACAGGGGTCCATATTGGGCCCACTGCTCTTCATTTTATATATTAATGATAGTTAGCACTATATTTAACTTCCTGTTATTTGCCGATGACAGCACTTTGTATGCCAGACACAGGGATCTACATTTCCTAATAGATTTAGTCAATAATGATCTAAATAACATAGCAAGGTGGATACAAGCTAATAAGCTTACTCTTAATATTGACAAAACTAAGTATATAATTTTTAAGAGGAATAAATCTATCGCTCAAAATTTAGCACCAATTAAGATTGGAAATAATGTACTAAAGGAGGAGGAACATATAAAGTTTCTTGGTGTTATGGTGGATAACAGGCTGTCGTGGGGCATACATATACATGATTTGAAAAACAAACTTAATAAGCAATGTGGCATACTCTACCTTACACGACACTGCTTTAATATTAGTGTTCTAAAACAATTATATTATAGTCTTATCTATCCACAGTTGTTATATTGCCAAACAATTTGGGGTGCAACTAGTAAAACCAAATTATTAACTATTGAAAAATCACAAAACAAAAATAGAACTATATCACATAAATCAGGATATGCCCACACAAATGAACTTTTTAGTAAACTTGAATTATTTAAATTTAAGGACATCAATACTTACTGCAGTGCGCTTTTCGTATTTAAATGTCTGCATAACCTTGATAACACTGATTTTGTTACACCTAGTAACAATGAAAGATACAATTTAAGGGGAGATGATCTATTAAGAATTCCTCTCATGACTTCTAGTCAAGCTCAGACATGTATAAGATATCATGGAGTTAAGGTGTGGAACGGATTACCTCAACATTTAAGAAATATACAGGAAATATCTCGGTTTAAGAGACAATTAAAATATTTTCTATTAACACGATATCAACAGTGACTACTAAAATAGGTATATCACCAATTAGGCCTATACTACCAATAATTACAACATCCCTATCACCTAGATCGACAAATGTATAACCTTTAACAATATTTACGCTGACTGTGCGTGTATATATGTGTAGAGTCACGTAAAAGGTTGAATGAGTTTGAATACTATTTTGTAATAAACATGCTTCTTTTTTTGTCTGTAAAGGTGTATATAATGTATGTGTAGTTGGCATTTGTATAACAAATTTGTGTGTGTTTTTTTTTATAGAAATGGATATATAGTCTACAGTAAATGATTCACCATGTTCTCATATATAGGTCTAAATGAATGGTGTAAGTGTGTACTCCATGCACAACAAAGTTTATGTCCTTTACTAATTTGGCATATACTGTTAGGGAAGCGTAAGTGTCCTTGTGTCGAATTGTGGGTATAATTGCGAGTGGCCTTTCAACATCAAGTCAATAGTTGTACAATGTATATTATATACATTCAATTTTGTAAATGGTATTACATAGGTAATTGTGATAAAAACAATCAGCTGTGAGCTCTGGGAAGTGAGTGTATACTCAATGTTAATCACCATTAATTTAATATATTTTATTTTGTTATATTTTGCCCACATACATCCCTTTTTCGAAGTTAGAACATTCTTTACAACATATAGTTCCCAGGGCACATAGCTGTGACTAAGTATATTATATTATATTGCATTTTGATAGATCGAGTTTGTTGTTGTTGTTGCTGTTCCCCAAGCTGCCTGGCCGAACAGCTCCAAGGCCCCAAGCAAGGCCAAGGCCATAACCGAGCGCCCCCACAAAACCCTCCCCGCCTACCACAATATAGCCTGGGTGACCGAAGCCACTCCATGGCGGGGAGCTGAGGAGGGTACGGAAACGCCCGGGAAACCAAAGCCCCACCCAGGGCCCTGTGCCCCTCAGTAATTATGAAGAGAAAGTTGAGGGGCAAGGGGAAAATGTGACGCTTTGACTTCCAATCTTGGTAGATTGGGAGGTCAATCCACGGAAGAGACGCCGTCACTTCAGATCTAGGAAATATATAAGTAAAAGGAACAGTCAGAGTAAGCTATGGGTATGGCAGAGATCGCTCAGTTCTCACTCTGATAGACCAGCCCATCACCATAGATCGAGTTATAGCCAGGTACCTTTAAGAGAGACATCTCTCAAAAGGCTCAGCCTTATTTTTTTGTATTATTATTATATATTTTTGTTTTTAACAAATAATTTGTAAGCAAAATTGTATTGTATATACTAAAGGCTAAAACAAAAAAATGTCAATTAAAAAAAAAAAAAAAAAAAGGAAAGACGTTATAGGAAAGGCAGAGACGAAAGAGTTTGCCTAGGCAGGAAGTCAGAACGGAAAAAAGTGTTTTTAGAACAACAGGAGGAACAACATACCGTCTGTACGCCTTCTTAGTATTAAGCCCAGAGAGGGCTGAGATTACATCCTTAGAAGAGATTATGATATTGAGCATAAGTAAGTTAGAGGGCGGTAGAGAGGGAGGAATAGCACCGGAATCATACAAGGTGGAGTTTCTAGCGAAAGTTTGAGCAAAGAGTTCAGCTTTGTAAGAGGAAGAGATGACGGTGGTATCATTAGAGTGGAAAAGTGTAGGGAAAGATGAGGAAGTGAAATTGTTGGAATTTGTAGAGGTTTTTTGCTAGATGCCAAACAGCTTGGGAAGAGCTAGAGTTCGAAAGTTCAGAGCGTTTGTTATTGATGAAAGAGTTTTGGCAAGTCGAAGTACAGATTTGGCTTGATTCCAGGCATAGACATATAAAGTATGGGATTCTTGAGTTTGAAGGCGACGTTCACATTTGAATGCTTCCTCCTTATTGAGTACAGCAGTAGGAAAAGCATGAGTAAACCAAGATTTATGTGAGTTAGTCTAAGAAAAAAAGAATGGGATGTATGCTTCCATGCCCGAAGGATTACCTCAATAATGCTCTCAGCACTCTCTGAGGGTCCCCGACCACAGAACCCAAAATTTGTCCATGGGAAATCAAAGAAGTACTGCCGTAGAGCCTTCCAGTCGGCAGTGCCAAAATGCCACAAGCGCTGCCGGCTGGGGGGTCAGAAGGCCATACTGGAGAGACAAGACAGGTGACAGAGATAAGGTTATGATCGGAGGAGCCCAACGGAGAGAAAAGATTTACAGTATAATCTGAAGCATTAGAGGTTAGAAATAAGTCAAGGATGTTGTTCCGATCTCCAGGGCGGTCCGGGATACAGGTGGATTGCTGAACTACTGTAACTGCTCTAGGTCATTTAGGATAGAAAAGATGTAGGCTTGTTCACCAGGTTGGTCAGTGAAATTAGAGTAGAGCCATTGGTGGTGGTGAACATTGAAATCTCCTAAGATGAAGATTTCAGAGACGGGAGAGATGGATAGAATGTGTTCCACTTTAGAAGTAAGATAGTCAAAGATTGTTTGATAGTCAATAGAATTAGGGGAGATATATACAGCACAGATATATTTAGTGAGAGAGTGACAAGATAGCTTAAGCCAGAGAGTTGAGAATTGAGGAGAGTCTAAGTTGGGAACACGGGAGCGTAGGGATTTTTACAAGATTCCCCACGCAACTCAAGTTATAGAGATTTCATTATAATTCTCGACCAGCGCAAGAATTATAATGAAATTTTGTAAAAATCCCTGTATGGTATTCTGGAATATGGATCCTGCGACTTGTGCATGAATTGTAATACATTCTCCAAGAAGGATTTCCCTTCTCCTTAATATAAATAGGAAAAGGTTAAGATTCCTTTATCACGCCGTAGTGTAGTGGATTAAAAGCTTGGACACTCGTTCTGAATGTCGGAGATTCGAGTCCGGCTAGGAGTATATAATAAACATTTATTAGCTCACGTGTAATTGTGAGATATACTATATATATATATACTGTATATATATATTTAAAATAAAATAATTAAAATAATTTTAAAATCCACCAAAAACTTAATCATATATTCTATAAACTGTAAATGCCTGCTGCGTGACATAAGGTGAGCCATGGTCACCCGGAGGCGGCACTCTTGGTTATGGAAAGAGAGAGAGGAATCCCCAACATGTAAGGGGAGATTTCCACTTGAGGGATTTTTTTCTTGACTCCTTTCTCCCTCATATTTAGCCTCATTGTTTTTCTAATTTTAAGACGTTTGCCCCATTATTTTAACGATTTTAAGAACTGTCAACCCATTTCTGTCAATTTTAAGACCTTTCGTGCCATTTAGGTGTCGATTTTATTCTGGCGAACGATAGCGAGCCTGTAATTTAGAGAAACCGGCTTTCAGCTGGGATATTTTTCTACCGAAAAATGTACAAATTTATCTTGAAAGGGGCTCAAGGGGTTGTAATCTTAAGCTTGAAGGATATTTAGGGACCAAACTAAAAACCTCCCCTTAAGTGGTAGGCCCCGACCCCAGCACCACCTTCCCTCATCAAGGATCATGTGGTGCTACAACTACATAGCCATCCTAACTATCCCTCCAGGCTATGTTAACCCGTTCTTCCTTTTATTCTGGCTATTCGTAGACGATTTTATTCAGTCGAGGAAGAAACTGCGGGAGTCGGATGGTTCATTTAGATAGATTCAAAACATATTATTCATAGAGGGCCTTCCTGACTTGAGTAAAATCGTCTAATTTAAGCCAAAATTAAGTGAATTAGCATGCTCAAACACTGAAAGGGTTAATGTCGACCACTTTGACGTGCTGCTTGATAGTGTAATTGACCACTTGCGATTTTCAGGCTATAAGGAAGTTGTAGCTGTAGACATCGATATTTAGCAAAATTACCAGATACAATACGGTTGTAGTACATTGATAAATACATAAAAAACAAGACGACATACTTTTTATCCATCAGAAACCTACATTATTATTGCATTTCTGCTTTATATCGATGTTTACGGCTCCAACTTTCTTATAGCCTGAAACTCGTAAGTGGTCAATTGGCCAGCTTACCTTTTACACTCTCCGGCGATGATGCCTCCTCTCACATAAACATTGGCTACACCCGAGTAATGGTGATGGAGGGTAGCCCCACCTAACAATTCATACTAACTATTATAGAGATGTGATGAGATATGGATCATGGAATCAATGAACGTAGACATGCTTTTGGAATAATTGAAATTTATCACAAGTTTATTTTCATTTAGTAATGTTAACTAGTAGTGGAGCTCATTTTACCAAATCTGACATTGTAAATAATTCCTTAAAAATATTGTATACACTATATTTGAAAATTATGCGGACCTTCTACCGCACATATTCTTCTATTTTCTGATAAATTGTTAATGATGTGTATTTCTATATAACTTCAAACAAGTATAAATTGTATCATGTAGCATTAAATATAGATTTTCATCTTTATACAATTAACAGAAAACAGAATGAATACGGGCCATTTCTCAAAGGTTATATTATTTATGTACATTACCTATTGTATTTCTCAAAGATTATATTATTTATGTACATTACCTATTGTATTTCTCAAAGGTTATATTATTTATGTACATTACCTATTGTATTTCTCAAAGATTATATTATTTATGTACATTACCTATTGTATTTCTCAAAGGTTATATTATTTATGTACATTACCTATTGTATTTCTCAAAGATTATATTATTTATGTACATTACCTATTGTATTTCTCAAAGATTATATTATTTATGTACATTACCTATTGTATTTCTCAAAGATTATATTATTTATTTACATTACCTATTGTATTTCTCAAAGATTATATTATTTATTTACATTACCTATTGTATTTCTCAAAGATTATATTATTTATGTACATTACCTATTGTATTTCTTTGAGTATTTACATATTGATGCATGATTTATTCCAGAAAATTAATCGCGTAAGAAAACAAGATAAAGGAGATTAGAGAGATATGTAGGTATGCCGGAAATGGTAAGAGAGGGAGGTGTTGATGGTTACAAATAAAGTCCCATCTGTACTGAAAAACTGTTATACTTATAGAAGCTATATGGTTTGAACATTTCCTGTATTTTCACCATCGTTAGAGAGAGAGAGAGAGAGAGAGAGAGAGAGAGAGAGAGAGAGAGAGAGAGAGAGAGAGAGAGAGAGAAATGTGTGTGAGTATGTGTGTTAAGGAGGGGAAAGAGAAAGTGAGTGAGAGTAAATTACAGTGAGTTCAGAGAGAGAAAGCAAGTAAGCGAGTGTGTTTGAGTGATATATACAGTATATATATATATATATATATATATATATATATATATATATATATATATATATATATATATATATATACCGGTATATATATATATATGTATATATACAGAGAGAGAAAGAGAGAGAGAGAGTAGCCAGCAGATATAATTATAAAGTGTGTAATAGTTGCTTGTAGTGAAGCAGCAATGCTAGGAGGATACTGTGTGAGGAGCATCAGATTTAATTGTGGCTAGACTCATGGGTAATTGATAAGAGAGAGAAAGACAGCGAGAAAGAGAGAGAGAGAGTTACAAGGAGTTACAAGGAATAGTTAGTATCTCAGATAACTTGCGGTCCATTCCGAGGAGATATTCAAAGTGGAAGGTGAGAGACTGTTTAGTGCACTACACTCATTTTAGAGTGTTCAAAATACTTTCTACTCTCTTCTTGAACTGCTCTACTGAAGAACTGTTTACAACTTCGGAGGGGAGAGAGAGAGAGAGAGAGTGAATATAAAGATTAATAAACAGACGGGCAAAGATATAGGCAGCAACAAATGCAATAGATACATAATTAGGCAAACGAATACATAAACAAAGAGGGAAAGAACAGGACAAAGAGAGAGTGTGTGTGTGGGGGGGGGGGATGTGTGTGTGTGTGTGTGTTTAGTTGCTAACATGTGTATACTCCCTTTCTTATAAGAGCCGTGTATATATCAGTTCTTGCTTGTGTGAGTAAAAAAACGTCTTGGTCTGTCTACAAACAAGGCTGGGAATCATAAGTTAGACAATGTACGGCTGGGGGGGGGGCGTGTGTGTTGGGTGTGTGTGTATGTTAGTCAGGTATGGTGAGAGGGCTGGGGGTAACCCGTAGGAGTTCCTTGACATGAGTGTTTGTGCTATGTCTTGTGGGTTTATGTGTGGCTGGACTAGAGTGAGGAGCGAGTATGCTTGGTTACATACATACATACGTTGGCAACACACGCACGTACACACACACACACACATACATAGATACACTTACATCACGCACAAACTCAGGTACAGACTAAAACACGCACTTACAAATTCACAGACACGTTGGCAACACATGCATTTACAGTCACACGCACACTAACACACACATTTACACACACACACACACACACTTACACATGCACACATGCGTTGACAATACATGCACACACGCACACATACTAGCGTGCGCACTAACACATACGCGTTGGCAACATAATGTACTTACAGTCATCACACACACACGCACTTATCCATACGCATACACGTTAGCAACACACATAATTACAGTCACACACACACACATACACGGAGTTCGAATCCTAGGCCGGGTGGAAACAATTTGGGTTTGTCTCCTTTCACGTGATAGCCTCTGTTCACCTAGCAGTAAATAGATACCGGACGTAATTCGAGGAGTCGTGACCTCGCTGACTGAGAGTGTATTGTGTGAAAAGGTTTCAGCATTACCCAATGATCGGCCAATATTAGCTCTAAGCTCTCTTCCGGGAGGATAATGGCTGGCGAGAGATTCTCAAAGGATTCTCAAGTGAATTACACACAATCACACGCACTTACCCATACACACACACACGTTGGCGACACATATACTTATAGTCACATATACACATACACACACACACACACATACGCTATTACACGCACTTGCCCATGCACACACACGTTGGCGACACACATACTTACTATCACACACACACACACACAAACACACATACGCTATCACACGCACTTGCCCATGCACACACACGTTGGCAACACAAACACTTATAGTCACACACAGCCCGTAGCCTAGTAGGTAGAGCTCTCGTCTCACACACGAGGGGTCGGGGGTTCAATCCCCGGCCGGGCGGAGACAAATTGGGCTTGTCTCCTTTCATGTGTTAGCCTCAGTTCACCTAGCTGTAAAGAGGTACCTGGAATAAGTGGACGACGTTGTGACGTCCCATCTGGGGTTGGCAAAAATGGTACAAGGCGAGATGGGTATCATATGGTTCACCTAAGCTGATGGCTACCTAAGCCTTCGGGCGAGACGGTACCGTCTATAGTGAGAATGGTACCATACAGATCCACCCTAAGCCTTCGTTTCCGATGTCGCCAATTGGCTAAAATACAGACTACACACACATCCACAGCCATTCCAACGATACATATAACCCCTACACATATAGGAGGCGGGAAATAACGAGCATGCTCACTCCCGCAATACAACTAGAGTAAGTACAACTAGAGTAAGTACACACTTTGGCTTTCTATATCTCTTAGGTATATATGTTCATATGTATGTCGGTCTAAAATAATGTGTGTCTGGCTGTTTGTGTGTGCTCTTCTCTCTCTCTCTCTCTCTCTCTCTCTCTCTATCTCTCTCTCTCTCTCTCTCTCTTTCTCTTTTTCTCTCTCTCTCTCTCTCTCTCTCCACATTCATACTGTGAAGCAACTTCCTGAGGAGAGATATCTTTCGCTCTAAAATGCTATAATATTTCTTCTCTGGAATATGCTATTAGGACGCTAAACTAGCAGGATAGTATATAAAGTTATTGATTTTCAGTTATGCAATACCTGTGGATTTCGATGACAACTTACTGAAGTATTTAACTTACATATTAGGTTTTACATTGTGAATAATAATATTAAGTTTACCCTCAACGTGAAGCTAATATGTAATGTATTAATTTTTTAAGTACAATGGTTGCATACTTGTAGTTGTGGTTTCTTTACTTGCAAGGTTAGTGCCATCTGTAGCAAATTTCCGCCGGATGTTGAAAATATTTATAAGATACCACCTTTATATATCATTGATAGAGGCAGGTGTTATCTTTATTGTCGTGAATGGAAGGTCCTTCAATTGACTGGAAGGTTGGGCAGTGGAAAGAGTGAGCAGGCTATGGTATTTAAGGTATATATTTGTATATAGAATAACAAATGCACGTAACATTATACAAATTATGGTGACTGTAAGAGGCACCCGAGGGTACCAAGTTGAATTAGTACATAGGAAATATACTAAGTATTGGTCAGCAAAACTTCAATATCTGAATAATGAATAAGAATAGAAGGTAATATTTGAAATGTGTTACCCCAAGAAGGCTAGTGTGACCTTAGTTCAGTTAAATCTCAAGGGGCGTGGTAACTAGAATAATAATAAATATTGTATCGAGCAGTTGTTGTAGAATGTACAAAATTCAAAGCATTAACTTAATCTCTTATTACAAGAATGGAGTCCTTCAGGTGTAAGGAAGGTAAAGTCTATGATGGCAAAGATTTAAGGACAGGGTGTGTTATATTTTTAATTAATCTTCTTATTAATTAAGGTACTCTGAAAGATAGAGACATTTATAGCAAGTATAACGGGGCTATTCGGCCAGGCAGCCTAGGGAATGGCTACTACTACTACTAGTAATGTGTCCGTCCAGAGGTGACTCAGCCACCTCTGTAGGGCGATCATCTCGTCTGGATTGATAGTTATCTGTTGCTCCTACTCTGGACTGCTTCTATTCAGTGACTGGCAGTGGTGAGGGGTCGATTTACTTTTTACTAGAAGTTGGCAGAGCTGCTCATATCATCGCTGGGTTTCTCAAGCTTAATTTGAATTAGCTACTTCGTAACCAGAGGGGCTGAATGCTAATGCCGGTGGCCGAGAGTCTCAGGCCTACCTGAATTAATGAGTTACTCAAGATAGGGGTAAGATGACTGTAACCACAGGTTGGATGGAGATGTTCACATCCGTGCCGGAATAGCCAGGCTTAACCCGAATGAGTTACTCAAGACAAGGGTTAGGATACCTCGTAACCAGAAGATCAGAATATCTCACGTCAGTGGTCGAGAATCTCGGACCATAATCTCACGGAATAGCCAGAGAGGGAGCTGTTTGTGTTAACAAGGTGAGCTACTTTCTAAATCACTACCGAAAACATAATTGAAATTATTCTTCTCTGTTTACTGGTTCTCTTCTTCTGGGCAACATGGTCCCGCTTCCGCTTCTTGGATGGATGGCTGTTAGATTGGTCTAGCCCTGGAATCATGTGGAACGGGGAAATCAAAGGGAGCAGAGAAGGTGACCCAGCTCAAGGATTCCCCAGGGTCTAAGGGGGTGTGGTTTACCCCGTTGCCTGTATTTCCCGTTCAAGCTGGGACGGGGCTATGATCAAAGAATACAAACAATTATCTGCACCTGCGCCTCCAGTTGGCATAACATATTTTTGTTTTATTGAGAAGCTTGCGAAAAGGTTAGATATCCAATGTAGATGTGATCTACAGTTTGCCGTGAGTGCATTATGATATCACTATGCAATCTATGTTTACTTCCATGCATAATATCTTCTTGGGATCGAACGTAAAATTTTTGAAACACTATAATCTTCCTTGTAACACACATTAGCTTTTAACCACTTTCCATAATGACAGCTTCATTCAGCCACTTTCCACCAATTACAGAAATATTCTCCCAAGATTCTGCAAGGAAGGGGAGAAGAAGGGGGGGAGGGGGATCTGAGAAAGGAAAGGAGAGAGGGGAGGTGAATCCGGGAAAGTGAAGAAAAGGGGGAGAGAGAGGAGGGTAGAGGAGTATGGGAAAGTAAAGGAGAAGGGGGAGAGAGAGGAGGGTAGAGGAGTATAGGATAGTAAAGGAGAAGGGGGAGAGAGAGGAGGGTAGAGGAGTATAGGATAGTAAAGGAGAAGGGGGATAGAGAGGAGGGTAAAGGAGTATAGGATAGTAAAGGAGAAGGGGGAGAGAGAGGAGGGTAGAGGAGTATGGGAAAGTAAAGGAGAAGGGGGAGAGAGAGGAGGGTAGAGGAGTATGGGATAGTAAAGGAGAAGGAGGATAGAGAGGAGGGTAAAGGAGTATGGGATAGTAAAGGAGAAGGGGGAGAGAGAGGAGGGTAGAGGAGTATGGGATAGTAAAGGTGAAGGGGGAGAGAGAGGAGGGTAGAGGAGTATGGGATAATAAAGGTGAAGGGGGAGAGAGAGGAGGGTAGAGGAGTATGGGATAGTAAAGGAGAAGGGGGAGAGAGAGGAGGGTAAAGGAGTATGGGATAGTAAAGGTGAAGGGAGAGAGAGAGGAGGGTAGAGGAGTATGGGATAGTAAAGGTGAAGGGGGAGAGAGAGGAGGGTAGAGGAGTATGGGATAGTAAAGGAGAAGGGGGAGAGAGAGGAGGGTAGAGGAGTAGTATGGGAGAGTAAAGGTGAAGGGAGGGGGAGGGGAGGGTAGGGGAGGATGGGATAGTAAAGGTGAAGGGGGAGAGAGAGGAGGGTAGAGGAGTATGGGATAGTAAAGGTGAAGGGGGAGAGAGAGGAGGGTAGAGGAGTATGGGATAGTAAAGGTGAAGGGGGAGAGAGGAGGGTAGAGGAGTATGGGAAAGAAAAGGTGAAGGGGGAGGGAGAGGAGGGTAGAGGAGTATGGGATAGTAAAGGTGAAGGGGGAGAGAGGAGGGTAGAGGAGTATGGGATAGTAAAGGTGAAGGGGGAGAGAGGAGGGTAGAGGAGTATGGGATAGTAAAGGTGAAGGGGGGAGAGAGGAGGGTAGAGGAGTATAGGATAGTAAAGGAGAAGGGGGAGAGAGAGGAGGGTAGAGGAGTATGGGATAGTAAAGGAGAAGGGGGAGAGAGAGGAGGGTAGAGGAGTATGGGATAGTAAAGGAGAAGGGGGATAGAGAGGAGGGTAAAGGAGTATGGGATAGTAAAGGAGAAGGGGGATAGAGAGGAGGGTAAAGGAGTATGGGATAGTAAAGGAGAAGGGGGAGAGAGAGGAGGGTAAAGGAGTATGGGATAGTAAAGGAGAAGGGGGAGAGAGAGGAGGGTAAAGGAGTATGGGATAGTAAAGGTGAAGGGGGATAGAGAGGAGGGTAAAGGACTATGGGATAGTAAAGGTGAAGGGGGAGAGAGAGGAGGGTAGAGGAGTATAGGATAGTAAAGGAGAAGGGGGATAGAGAGGAGAGGAGGGGAATCTGGGAAAGAAAGGGGTAGGAGGGGAGAAGCGGAAGAGAGAGGAGTGAAGCAAACGGTAGGAGAAGGGAAGGGGGGAGGAAAGGAGAGGGGGAGTGTGGAGTGAAGAGTAGGGCATGAGGGAGAAGGAAAGGATAGCGAAAAGCGGAGAAGAAGAAGGGAAGGTCGGTAAAGGTATAGGAAGAGGGAAAGGGAGGATGGGGGATTGGAAAAGACATAAACGAATAGGAAAGGGGAGCAGAGGAAGAGAAGGAGAAGACACGGGATAAAAAAAGAGAGGATAGAAGACGGGGAGGAAAGCAACAGGAAGAAAGGGATGAGGAGAGGAAAGAAGGATAGGGAAAGCAAAAAGATGGGAAGGGAAGGGAGAGCACAACGAAAGAAGGATCAGGAAGAGAAGGTTCAGAGAGGGGAGAGGAAAGAGAAAGGGCTAGGAAAGAAAGAGGGGAGGAGGGAAGAGGAAGGGAGGAAAGAAAGAGGGGAGGAGAGAGAGGGAAGGGAGGTATACATGCCTCGCGCACACCTCTAATTAAGCGGGCCATGAAATTGTATCTACTAGTGTCACTGTAACTCACCTGGGTCCCCTTCTCTCTCTTAGAAATATTACCGGGAACATGTCGGCCGTCGAAAATGAACGCTTTAAACTCGTATGATACCCCATTTAACCCACTCTGTACCGGCGACGTCCTTTTCATTATATTCTGGCAATTAATAGATGATTTCATTCAGCGTTGGAAGGCTATGGGGTAGCTAAAGATATATTAATTAAGATAGTTTGTAGCCTATTAACCCCTTCAGACTCATATGACGCAGAGGTTGCCAGATTAGTAATAAGAAATAGTTCTCTCACTCTTATAAATACCTCTCCAAAATTAGTTTTTTGCCCACAGCTAACTCAAAGACAACTGCAGAGGTTGAAGTAACTAAACTAAAGGTTTCTAAATACCCCTGATGGTAACAAAGGCTTTAAAGTATCCCTAATAGGCTCAAAATCGTGTCATATGTCGGAGAGGGTTAATGGTTGTTGTTGTTGTTGTTCCCTAAGCTGCCTGGCCGAACAGCCCCCAAGTCCCTGAGGAAGGCCATGGCCGCGATCGGGCTTTCCCACAGAGCTCTCATTGAGTGTAGATTATGTTGTTGGCGTAAGTGGTTGTGTGAAATGCAGTCTTCTATGATGTGTTTGATGGTATGGGGTGCTGTGTTACATCCTGGGCAGGTGTCGACGACGGAGTCATCCAGTCTCTTCTGATAGCTCAGAAGAGCCGGATGGTGTCCGCATCTCAGCCTGGCCAGGTGGACTCTGTCCTCGCGAGGCAGGGAGGATTCGGGAGGTCGTGCTTGCAGCTGCGTGTTGCCTATGAGTGAGTGGATGGATCGGTGAGAGATATGAGTATGGATGTGCTTCTGAAGTTGGTTTGGGGTGGGCAGGGAGGGAGAGAGGACAGTATTTGTGTGTGATACCGTGTGCTAGGTGTTGTTTTGATATTTCTTGATGTCTGTGGGTGTGTTGCCATGTAGTGTAGTGGGTGGTTTTGGTTCGTAGAGGCTGCTGCCAGAAATTGAATGCCTCTCATGTCCAGATGGTCTTTGACTTTGAGGATTTTGGTTTCTTGATGTATTGTAGATGATCTGTGGGTGTAGTAGCTGTGCAGCCTGTAATGATATTTAGGGCTTTGTTTTGAATAGTCTGTAAGGTCTTGTGATGTGTTTCAGCTAGGTTAGAAGCCCAGGCTGGGCTTGCGTATTCCATCACTGATCTTATGTATTGTTTATAAACTGTGGTGGTGGTTTCTTTGTGGTGTCCAAATTTTGTGTGAGCAAGTGACCTGAGGGCGTTAAGCTGGGTGTCAGTTTTTTGTTCGTGTTTGTGATGTGCTGTTTGAATGTCATATGAGTATCATATGTTACTCCTAGGATTTTGGTTGAGTGTGTATGTGTTAGGGGTGTGTTGTTTATGGTGAGTCGAGGGATGTATTCGTGTTGTCCTGTCCAGCTTGTGAGCAGGGTTGCGGTGGATTTGGCTGGGGCTAGATTAAGTCTGTTTGTAGTGCACCAGCCATGTAGTGTGTTGAGATAGGGTTGAAGGAGATCTGTTGCTGTGTTTGGGTCATGGTGTGTGCATGTGAGTGTTATGTCGTCTGCATAGGAGGCTAAGTTTATTTGGGGTGTATTGGGTATATTTATGTCGTGCATGTACAGATTGAAGAGTGCGGGCGATAGGACGAATCCTTGTGGGATGGTTAGAGGTCCTTCCCAAGCTTAATATAATCATCTAACAATTGCCAGAATATGATGAAAAGGTCGTGACCGGTACATACAGTATGGGTTAAACACGGTGGTGACTGGGGTTCCTGATGGTAATGGATGAAGAATGTGGTGGTGGTGGAGTGGGTGGGATAATTTTGGTATCCTGTGGAGAGGGTATGGTTAGGGTAGTGATAGTTGTGGGTTGTGATAAAGGAAGTAGTAGGGGTATTGGTTGTGGGGGTGGTGGTGGAGTGGGTGGGATGACTTCGGTGGCCTAAGGGAATAAAATGGTTAAGGTAATGATAGTTGTGGGTTGTGATCATTGAGGGAGTTGTGGGGTGATGGTGGTGAAGTGGGTGGGATGACTTCGGTGGGCTGAGGGGATGAAATAGTTAAGGTAGTGATAGTTGTGGGTGATAATGTGATAATGGAGGGAGTAGGGGTATTGGTTGTGGGGAGTGGTGGAGTGGGTGGGATGACTTTGGTATCCTGTGGAGAGGGTATGGTGTAGGGGTAGTGATAGTTGTGGGTTGTGGCTGTGGATGGATTCCCAGTGTTGCAGATCCGTGGAAAATAGTTTTGATCTTGATTTTGTAGTGGTTTAAGAGCACTGCCGATGAAGCTTGTCTGCTAATGTGGAAACAACAGCGCATCAGTAACGATCGTGGAGCTAATGAACCAAACACCACGCTAGGGTACAACAAAGTCCACACTCTTTCAAATGGGTCTTTAACCCTCTCTGTACCAGCGACGTGTTTTTCATTTTATTCTAGCCATATTTAGATGATTTTGTGCAGGTTAAGAAGCATCTGGTGTAGTAAAAAGGGTTAAGTTGTTTGAAATCTGTAAATTGCTGGAGACCCTTTTCAAAATGAATAAGGTCTAATAGTAGCAAAATTAAAGTTAAAAGGACGGCGCCGGTACTACATGGGTCAAATACAGAGAATGCATAATCAACCTTTGGGAAATTCTCTAATAAGTTGTGTATTATTTTCCTAGATATGAAATGTATAATATATTAATAATGGATAGAAATAAAACATTACATGAAAATTGTTGTTGTTAATGATTTTAACAATTTGGTTAGCTTCATCTGTCTCGGGCATTGTCTCAAGTATGAACATGGAGCACTATAAGCTTCATGCCAAATTTTCACTCGGATGCAAACAAAGATATCTTTGTTTATCTATGCATTGCAATATTTGTTTATAGTAAATTTATCATTTATTCTTTGCCAATTTGTTTTTAGTTATGTAATAATTTCATAAAACCAACTGTGGTTATTGGGTAAGCCATATTATGCATAATCCATGGATACGGTTCAGTCTGTTACGAAATAATAGGCAAAGGCTATGTTTTATTTAGTATTCCAAAGCATTCAATGTTCTCTCATTACTTACCATAACAGAGAATGTGGCTGTGGATTACACTGGGAGTAGTGGTACTTGATGGAGGAGGTGGTAGGAAAGGCGATGATGTGATATAGAGTGTTAGTAATATGAATGATTTGGGGATTTCTTTAATTGTACGCAAGAATAAAGTAGGTAGTGGTTAGCAGAGATTATGGTTGAGAATTTTGATCGTCAAGGAGAAATGGTAGCGGTAGTGGGAGGTGGTGCGATAGGGGCTGGTGGTAGAGAGATACCGGGTAGTTCAATGGTGATGTGGTACAATAGTGTGGTAGTAGTTAGATGGTGGATGAGGAAGTGATAGTTGTTAAAGTTAAAGATTGGCGTGGGGATGGAACGACTTTAACGGTGTGCCTGTCTTGTGTACGTAGATTAAGACTAAAAATGGGGATCGTGAAGGAAAAAGTATGGTAGGGATGGGGAATTGGTGGGACGGGGCAAGTGGTGGGGAGGGAGACAAGTCGGCACGTGGCTAGTGAGCGTTGGGTAGGGAATTGAAGGAGTCTGATAAGATTCATCAATAACTACATACCTACGGCTTGGATTGCTCTCTGTTCTTACACATGTGAAGAACACAGACAAATGGTTATTCCATTATTTTGACTGTTTACATTGGAAAAAATACCGTGTGTGTATATTTCACACCTACTGTAAGCCACGCCCACAGCAGATTACATCTAACCTCGATAGAATGAACAGGAATATAAAATTATTTATTTGATAGATATTTACTCTACGTACCGGCAGGCCATACAGCTTAATTCAGTTTAAGACTTTTTTTCAACTGCTAATTGCTACAATATCTTAGTTACTTAAATTAAACTAGCTAAATGTGAAGCAAATTGGTGCGAGTCAAGAGTGTTGTTATAAGGGGTGAGGATAACTGCATTTCGCTAAGCCCAAAAAAGTGGAAGCGCACTCTCTATCGAACTATACTAATTGTATATGAAGCCATGAAGTTAGAACTGAACGATACTATACGAGAATTGAAATAAATAGTACTAACTCTCCCTCCCTACCCCTCCTCGCTTGCTCTCGCTTTCTCTCTCTCTCTCTTCAGTCATCAGTCACCTCACCCGTCTGTCCACGGGGTCATTAAGAGGGCTCATCATCTGTCACTGAGTGGGCCAGGCATCCCTACCTCCCACCCACCCCACCTGTCCCGCTCGTTCACTGTGGGGCGGGAGAGAGAGAGCTACAACCTATCCATTGTTGAATTGATTTAATGCGTGCATTATGCACCATAGATACATTAGAAAGGCACATAACTAATGTTAATATAAACTCTGACATATAACATAATGTATAAAAACACCATTTGAGGAGGAATACTTTATTGACAAAGTATCGCAATGAGTTCCTCGGGTCATACAAACACTAAAATACGATGCCGTTGTAAAAAGCTTATCCCTCAATACCTTCACCTGACCTGACTTGATGCACTTGAAGTATCGATCATGCCAGGGAGGAGTAGGAGTGGGAAAGAAAGGCTACATTGTGTTGTTGACTTGAAGAGTGGGAGAAAATATGCACCCTAGCCCAGATACTGTAGAACTGCAGCGGCCCTCCAAGGCCTGAGAGAATGTGGAGTTAAAGCAGCGAATGATTAGTCCTAGCTGGAATCTTGGTTGGAATAAGCAGTGATTCGCGGGTCTGAAGAGGCGAAAACGAGGGCACCAAACAAATTCCCAGAGGATGAAAGCAACTGGGCACAGACGGGAGGACAGGGTCCTCCAGAGTAATCCAAAAGAGTCGCGGATTTGCTGGTCCCAGAGCCAACCACCACGAAGGGTGCCTTCGTCTTGGTAGCAAGTGACCACAGGTCACAGTCCTGATAGGCGTTAGATCCCTCTCATTCCCAAGGTCAAAGATGGTGTTGAAGCTGGGAGGCCGGCTCAGAGGGATAACCACAAGACGATGAAGAAGCAGGAAAGTATGGAGGAAGCTACGGGTAATGCCGCAGGACAGTCAATTTGAAGTTAGGAGAAACAAATTTAGCAAATATTAAGAAGGACGACATTAGAAAAAGAGTTCTGGACTGGGATTCGGGAAGATGGCGAGAGGAGTTGGCAGAGAAGAGTAGCCTAGAAGTGTATAGGAGTTATAAAAAGGAGATTAAGAGCGAGGAAGATATTTATGACAACACACAGGCATCTATAATATTTTACAGATGTAGGACAAATAACTTAAATCTAAAAGATAGAAATAGGCATGTGGGAGGAGAGCCACAATGCGATATGTGTAAGGAAGGAACAGAAGACCTAAAACATTTTCTACTACACTGTTCATTTTATAAAGCATGCAGAATAAAAGATCCAGGGTTCCAACAGCCTTATATTGAAAATGAAAACCAAGTCATCGGACATATTTTATTTAACAAAGAAATAAGCGATAGAGTGAAACAGACAATATATCAAATGTGGAGAGTACGAGAAAAAAAAATTGAAAGAACTGAAATAAGAAGACTGAAGAGAGAAGAAACAAGAATGAAGGAAGACGAGAGAAGAAACAAGACTGAAGAGAGAAGAAAGAAGATTTCAGAAAAAGGGATGAAAAATGAGATATATTTATTTTTAGACAAATGAGCACGTCACAAAGTCACAAAAAGAAAAATAACAAAACCTCTTAGGGAAGTGCCGACGTTAAGGCTAAACTTCCCGAATTCCAACTGAACTGAACTGAGTCGTAGCAGGCAACATCGGTCAGAGCCAACTTAATTTACTTTTTTTTTCTCACTTTACTCACTCACCCCCACAATTTACCGGAGGATAACAGGTTTCCCACAATACGTAGACGGAGGTCTGTTTATTCCATTTAAAGGTGCCCTCAAATGAAACCGCGGAATTGCCAACTCCGGCAACGACAACCAAGCAGCAACTCGAAGGGTAGGTAAACAGGAAGGGGAAGGACTGTCAAGGTTGTGAATTGAGGAATGCTATTTAAGAGACCAGATACTGTACCGCGTGCCTTACTGCCTTAGAAAGCTATGCAAATACTATAAATAAGATATATCACAATCACGCCATAATGTAGTTGTACGATATTCCATTGAGAAAATAACAAATGCACTAGCGCAGTTATTGATGGCAGTCAAACAGTAAAACACGAAATAAAGGTATTAATTGGCGACGAGAGAAAGAGCGAAGAGAGGTGTGGGTAGGGTGGTGGTGGGGTCACATATTGTAGATGCACACATGGCAGAAACATTAATATTCAGGGAAAATGTACCTTGCTTTAAATAGACCCAGAGAAGAAACATCACATATGTAGAAGAGAGAGAGAGAAAGAGAGAGAGAGAAAGAGAGAGAGAGAGAGAAAGGGGGGGGGGAAGCGGGGAATTCGCATAGATGAACCCATGGCAGAGATACTAATGTTCCTGGTAAATGGAGCCAGCTTTAAATATCCTGAGAGAGAGGGGGGGAGAGAGAGTGAGTGTGAGTGAGAGCGAAAGTGAATCAAACAAGAAATAAGCAAAGCAAGAAAGCAACAGACGCAGAGGTGCCTGGTGGAGAGAGGAGGAGGAGAGGGAGAGGTAGTGGTGGTGGTGTGTGAATCTCTGTCTAGCTAGCCCTAGCCCAGTCAGTACTCAGTCAGTGCCTCCGTGATCGTGGTAGGAGGAGGCTGGTGATCCGAGGTGTTCCCTGTGTCTCGCGGCGTTGCCCTCTCGCCTCACTGTAAACACTCCGTCTGCTGTGCTGTCCCCCGCTCTCTCACACCTGTTGCCCGGTACATTTCCGTGGGTAGGGTACATCATTTGGCGGTGGTTAGTGGGGAGATGACTGGTAAAGAACATGACATAGTTAAAAGCTTAATAACTGAGGTTTTACAAGACTGACTGAGCCGGGGTGGTTTACTATAACTCATTAATTGAATTATGCGGCCAAAAATTCGTGGAAGTTGAAGGAATGAATTATTGCTGATAAGCATGACATTCGTTAGTTTTATCTCGACTGCATGGCGAAATTCCACCACTAGAACTGCACAATACCACAACGATCACCAGTGACGCAACGAAGCTAAGCGACAATTGTAGACAGATAATAACTCCGTGTCTGACAGAACTACAAGATTGCATTGGCTGACATCAGACAAATTGCTCTGTGTCTTGGAGCGATTATATTGTCTCACCGCGGGAGATTATTTTCCCACTGAAGTCAAGCGGGATTTATATTTACACGAGTCCGCCACCCAAACAAACAAACACACAAGTAAACTAGACTCGGAACATTACTTTAGTTGCTTCTTTAAAGAGAAAGTAAAAAGGAATTAAGAACATTAATTTAGTTGCTTCGGGATTTAAAGGGAAGCAAAACGTATACAGAGCTATAGTTTAGTTGCTTCAGGATTTAAATGGAAAGCAAAAAGGCTTGGTGAAAATGGGTCGTCTTTCAGGTGTTACATAAGAAACAGACCTTGACAATTAGTTTCGTAAAACTAGAAGTTGTCGACCAAATAAGAAGTCAGCACGTCACCTTGGATTAAATGAAATGAAAAGTCAACTAGAGAAAAAAACGTGAGACAGAAGAAGCGATTGAAGACATTTGAAAGACACAAATGGTAAACCCTATAACTCCTTGTGAAGTAAAAATTGTGATATTGTAAACGACAACTTGATTTCGTAACTGGGATATGGAATTAAGTAGTCACGAGAAATATATATAAAAAGGAAAATTCCTACAAATATACTTGGAACATAAATGGGAAATAAAGCAGATGCATACTAGAAAACGAACACTATCTCGTGCATAATAATAATAATAATAATTCTCGCTGGTGCTAAGAGGTAATCAGATCTCATAAATAATTGAAAACGAACTTGCATTATAAAACTAATAATCTCGCGAGTGCAACAAGGTAATCTGATCTCGCGAATAACACCCGGCGAGACCACGTGAATGACTGCACGAGGACGGTGTAGTAGTGGTGGAGGTGGTGGTGACGAGACCCATGCCAGGACGATGATCATGAAGACTGTCGGCCTCGTCCTCGTCCTTCTCATACTTGGGGTGAGTGTTGAAGTCTGTATGCTATGTTCTGGGATTTCTAGGATCGGTGGTTCGATTCCCAGCGAGGTACTAAAGTTGCTCCTAAAAGTACGTGGACGACCTATTTATGTTTATCATGCAACTATGCCTTTCAAAACCCTGTGTATAACATCAATTTTAGTCAAGTTGAAACATATAATACGTAATTTGGTAAATAACATGTGTTGTCCCTTAATGTGTGTTGATTGGGTATTTATTGAAAAGGTTTGATATTTTATGAATGACTGTACATTCGTGGTCATGAATTCTTGAACACCTCTTGATGATAAAGGTGGGACTGAGCATTAACAAGTGAAGAGCAGTAATTCCTTCGTCAATTTCCTCAAATACTTGCTCAGTTTATCATATTTGTTTCCCATTAAAATTCTTCAGAAATTCCTTTGACGACCGTACATACCTGTGTGATAAATAAGTTAATGGGATTCAAGCGGGGTATTCTCGGGTGGTATAATTTATGAGGCATTGGAGACAGGATCGTGACAGGGAATGTGAAGTTTGGTAATCCTAAATTTAAGAGTGTCAAGGGAAGGAATATTAACTACGGTACTTGGGTGTTGGGGAGAGTGGTGTTCATATTCCTAGTGTGGGGGACACGCAGAGGGGTGTTCTAGGGAGGTACTGGTACCATGGAGGTATTAAGGCCATGGGAGGTACAGTACCAGGCATATAACGGTAACTATTTTTGGGACAAGCATAGTAATTTAAAACTAGCCTAGGCCTAAATTGTTTAGTGAAAGATGATCTTTCAGATCATAACTTCTTATATCAGCGGACGATCTCTGCCTTCTGAAGATTTCCATTTTCTTATGTTTTTATGTTCTTTGTGTCATATGTTTTTACTCAGTTTAGAAAGAACCTATAGCCAAGAAAAGGTTACAGTCTATTCGTATTTCACTTAACTTAAGTGTGACTTGTTCTTTCTAAGCCAAGTTAACTAAATTCGTCCGGATAGCTAGAATCAAACCAAATGGAAGTAGTTTTGCTTTAAATGGTTAAGACTGGAACTATCTACCTGGGTGTATTTAGACACAGTTTAAAGTTATTTCGCAGAGGGCTGATCAGGTCTGGCAAACTATATTGGAGATTGTATACAAGATCAATACAATAATTAGAATTAGGTGTGTGGTCCTATCTGTTAACATTTTTCAGACGCCTCAAATTTTCTTTTATCATGGACATGTGACTCAAAGGGTTATTTGAGAAAATGTTCGCCTCTTTGCTTGCCAGAGGTCTTTCATTATAAGCTGCAAAAAATAATCGTCTATTATTGGCGATTTTGTTTTTAAACAGGCCATGCTACCGTATTTACTGGAAGGGTTAACAGTACCATACGGTACCGTTATCAAGGGGGCTACCGTATATGTGGATAACGTTCACAATAATAACATTAATAGTTTTGAGGCCTCACAGAACATCAGGACAATAACTCTGGTACTAATACATACCGTTATGTATATGTGGCTCTTAGTTCTTAACCCCTTCAGCAAGATGACGCCTTTTTACCTTTTAATTGGCTAAAGTTAGACGCCTTTATGCAGTTTAAGAAGGACCATAGACTACAGTAGATTTGGACTGAACACGAAAATGGAACTTTGCAGTAAGGGACCCAAAATCGGAGAACGAACCCCCAAGTTCGAACCTCGAAACTGCGAAAATATCACATTTTCGAGGTTCGAACTTGGGGGTTCGTTCTCCGATTTTGGGTCCCTTACTGCAAAGATCCATTTTCGTGTCCAGACCAGATCTACTGTAGTCGATGGAAGGACCTATATTATTCCAAGAGTTTATTGAGATCGTATTTACGTAAGCCCCTTTGAATAATAGAGGTAGATTATTAGCTAAAGAATATCTAATTGTGACCACATTATGATGAAAATGATGTCATCGTGCTGAATGTGTTAAAGTGTCAAGGTTGGAACTGCTAACTAAATGTTATGTAATAGTAGAGAATGAAACTCTTGGATAGTGTGTGTGTGTGTGTGTGTGTGTGTGCGCAAACATTGGTGGATTCAAGGGTACATATTTAATTATATATGTACCGTATTTAAGTGTAAAAGTAGATTGAGGTGACAGTTAAATTGTACACACATTTGTTTTTTATTTGGAAACTGAGTGTTTTAGGCTAGGTTTGGATAGGTTTGGATAGCTTAACTTTAATATGGATAGTTTTTATCATGTTTTGTAAATCGTTGAATATACTCGTAAGCATGCATCATTTGCGTTTGTATCGTAAAACACACCTTCGCTATGTGTGCGCGGCCTTGTGTGAAGAAGATTGCTAAACAATCTGGAGAAACTCTACTCTAAAGCCGGTATCACACGAGAGATTTTATAGTCAATATTTGATGATCAACATTTGTCTGGCAACATTTCTGAAATATTTTACACCGGTATCGGAAACTAGACTAAAGATAGCTGATCTTAGGTGGCAGAAATAGTATATATGTTGACCTCATAAGCTGCCAGACCATTGTTGAGGATAAATGTTGAGGGAAAAAGTGCTCATGTGATACCGGTTAAAGTGTGTCTAGTGAAGTTTCGACCATTTTGACCACTTGCATTGTAATGTTGTATACGGTACTGATATATATATATATATATATATATATATATATATATATCAAATAATAAATATCAGATTATATATTTATTGTTTTAGAAGGAAAGACGAAAGTTCTTTAGACATATAAATCGGCAGATGCATTTTTCGAATTTGTTTGACTTATTGGGCCATTGGCATATGACTTACTATATTTATTTAAGTATATACCGGTATTGTTTTAATTAGTACAATATGTCCAGCTAATCAATGTTTTCAAGAGCTTACCGTATTGTTAATATTAGTTGTTACACACACAAACACATACACACACACACACACAAAGATACATACACACACATACACAGATATACACATACACACACACATGTATATAAACACACACACATGTATATAAACACACACACAAACACAAACATACACATACACACATCTAATTAATATTATACCGGTACATAAATGCACCATGCATATTACAATACAGTATAATTAATATTTATTTATAGAACATAATATAATATATTATGTTCTATAAATAAATAGGCTAGGTTTGGATAGGTTAGGATAGCTTTATGTTCTTCGTGGTGCAGTGCATAGTGTGTTGATTTTCGGTGTGAGCATCCTGGGTTTGAATTCCCGGACTGCCACATGTGTTTGTGAATTTCATTAATCGATTTTAGGAGTAGAGTTGGTTAGTGGAGAGAACATAATAATTACATTCAACACACATACACACACAATCTCTCTCTCTATCTTTTCCAATAATCACTCTCACTTTCCCTCCTCCCTCCCCCCCCCCCTCCCCCACACACGCACACACACACATTCTCTCTCTCTCTCTTGTCCAATACTCATTCTCACTTTCCCACACACACGCACACACACTCTCTCTCTGTATCTATGTTGTCCAATACTCACTCTCACTTTCACATACACACACACACACACACTCCCAATCACTCACTCTCTCTCTCTCTCTCTTGCACACATAAATCTGGTGGGTTGCGAGGTATCAGTTGTAAGTCGTATATTTTGTCATGAGTTCTGGTATTTGTGGCTGTGGTGGGGTGGTGGTGAGGGAGAAGATGAGAGGGAGGAGTGGTGGGGGTGGGGAGTGTGGGTGGTGAAGGGGAAAGTGGAGGTGGTGGTGGTGGTGTTGGTAGTGGAGATGATGACGATAGTGGTGGGGGTAGTTAGAGGAAGGATTGGTGGAGATGTGGGGGAAAGTGGTGGTGGTGATGATGAGGGGAAGGAGTGGTCGTGCATATGATGATGATGAAAGTGATGGTGGAAAGGGGAAGTAGTGTTGGAAATTATGGAGAATGAATAAACATAGACATTTGGTGACGAAAAGAAAGGGGACGATTATGGACAAATTAAATTTGATAAAAATTTGATTAGTATAATAGGTCAAGTGCATGTTTGAGTAGACTCTTAGAGGAAAATAAATAACTATATAGATTGTCAAAACACATACTTAAGCTCAAGAAGGCTATTGTGAATGTTTCAAGTGAATATGATTATTCTGTTTAATTCTATACAGTGTCATATCGTAGAAGAAAGATAATTTTAAGTTTTGATGATGACCAGTTATATATATATATATATATATATATATATATATATATATACTGTATATATGATAAAGACAGTAAGGTGCGGTTAACCACTGAATCCAGCGGACCAATGGGAATACTGTACGGTGCAGGTGTACACAATACTGTACGGTGCAGGTGTACACAATACTGTACGGTGCAGGTGTACACAATACTGTACGGTGCAGGTGTACACAATGGTGTACGGTGCAGGTGTACACAATACTGTACGGTGCAGGTGTACACAATACTGTACGGTGCAGGTGTACACAATACTGTACGGTGCAGGTGTACACAATACTGTACGGTGCAGGTGTACACAATACTGTACGGTGCAGGTGTACACAATACTGTACGGTGCAGGTGTACACAATACTTTTACTGATCCCCTTCAGCACAATGACGCCTTTTTACTTTTTATGCTGGCTAATATTAGACGCTTTTCGGCAGTTTAAGAAGGACCAGTATTATTCAAAAGGATTATTGTGATAGTATGTACAGCTTTGACTCTTAGTTGTACAGTATAAGCTAAAAAAATCGTCTAATGGTACGGTAACCAATATATGATGAACATTACGTCATCATGCTGAAGGGGTTAATAGCTTAACTTAGCTTATATACCGGTATCGGAGCACATATAGCCATATTTAACAGATGCCAGATTAAAGAAAGAACATGAATAAATAAACAAATCTACCCAGTACTTTATCTTTATAAATAAACAAATCTACCCAGTACTTTATCTTTATAAATAAACAAATCTACCCAGTACTTTATCTTTATAAATAAACATATCTACCCAGTACTTTATCTTTATAAATAAACAAATCTACCCAGTACTTTATCTTTATAAATAAACAAATCTACCCAGTACTTTATCTTTATAAATAAACAAATCTACCCAGTACTTTATCTTTATAAACAAACAAATCTACCCAGTACTTTATCTTTATAAATAAACAAATCTACCCAGTACTTTATCTTTATAAATAAACAAATCTACCCAGTACTTTATCTTTATAAATAAACAAATCTACCCAGTACTTTATCTTTATAAATAAACAAATCTACCCAGTACTTTATCTTTATAAATAAACAAATCTACCCAGTACTTTATCTTTATAAATAAACAAATCTACCCAGTACTTTATCTTTATAAATAAACAAATCTACCCAGTACTTTATCTTTATAAATAAACAAATCTACCCAGTACTTTATCTTTATAAATAAACAAATCTACCCAGTACTTTATCTTTATAAATAAACAAATCTACCCAGTACTTTATCTTTATAAACAAACAAATCTACCCAGTACTTTATCTTTATAAATAAACAAATCTACCCAGTACTTTATCTTTATAAATAAATAAATCTACCCAGTACTTTATCTTTATAAATAAACAAATCTACCCAGTACTTTATCTTTATAAATAAACAAATCTACCCAGTACTTTATCTTTATAAATAAATAAATCTACCCCGTACTTTATCTTTATAAATAAACAAATCTACCAAGTACTTTATCTTTATAAACAAACAAATCTACCCAGTACTTTATCTTTATAAATAAACAAATCTACCCAGTACTGTATCTTTATAAACACACAAATCTACCCAGTACTTTATCTTTATAAACAAACAAATCTACCCAGTACTTTATCTTTATAAATAAACAAATCTACCCAGTACTTTATCTATATAAATAAACAAATCTACCCAGTACTTTATCTTTATAAATAAACAAATCTACCCAGTACTTTATCTTTATAAATAAATAAACAAATCTACCCAGTACTTTATCTTTATAAATAAACAAATCTACCCAGTACTTTATCTTTATAAATAAATAAATCTACCCAGTACTTTATCTTTATAAATAAATAAATCTACCCAGTACTTTATCTTTATAAATAAATAAATCTACCCAGTACTTTATCTCTATAAATAAATAAATTCCCGTGAACACGATCTAAGAGACTTTATCTTAAGGGGAGGTATTTAGTTAGTTCCCTAGACCTCCATCAAGCTTAAAATTACACCCCTTGAGTCCCTTTCAAGATAAATTTGTACATTTTTCGGTAGAAAAATGTCCCGGCCGAAGGCCGATTCCTCTTAAATTACAGGCTCGCTATCGCTCGCCAGGATAAAATCGACACCTGAATTGCACGAAAGGTCTTAATATGGGGTGAAAGTTCCTAAAATCGCTAAACTAATGGGGCAAACGTTTTATAATATAAAAAAGCAATGGGGCTAAACATGAGGGAGAAAGGGGTCAAGAAAAAAATCCCTCAAGTGGAGATCTCCCCTTAACGCAAGTGTGGGAGGGGTGGGGGCGGGGGGTGGGGAGGCGGGGGGTATATAAGGGGGTACTTAGTGGTTGCTTAATAATACCAGGAATGTGGCAGAACGAAACGAGACATGTGGTGAGTATATGAAGTGTGTGTGTGTGTGTGTGTCGGGGTAGGCATGTACCTTTTTGGTTGCTTGCTCTTATAACGCTTGTCAGGAGAGAACATGGGACGTGTGATGAGAATATGAATGTGTGTAAGTGTGATTATGTGTGTGTATGTTTTTTGTTTTTTTCTTTTTTCTCTATATTCCAACTTCTCCCCCTCGGGCATAGCTGAGAGCCTGCACACTCTACCGCTGAACACGGTGAGGCCCGTGAGGTCTTGTTCCAGCCTAGGTAGTGAGATATGCGAAGCACCCACGGCTCGAAGCAACTGCATCTCTGAAGCTGCTCCGCCTCTGTGCTTCACCGTCTCATCCCCCAGGCTCGGACCCTCACTCTCAGAACGCCACCTATTGAGCAATTAACTTACTAGGCATTGCCCCCCTGTAGCATATTTTGAATATGGGAATATTCATACAATGCTATTTAATCAGGGAACAATGAGGGTATTTTTTTTGGCATTTCTGTGTGCTGTGGTAATGCACTGAAACTAGGTACAGCACAAATTCCATCCCAATAATATCTTTCCATTGACACCTTGGGATTCGAACCCGGGTCCATTGGATTACCAGTCCAGTGGCAAGACCACTCTGCCACACCTCCCCTAAAAAATGTGTTTGTGTGTGTGTGTGTGTGTGTGTGTGTGTGTGAAGAAGTATACTCACTGGTTATTTACTAGTACCGCCAGAAAGAATGTGAGTGAAGAAAATGAGATGTGTGGTAAGAATATGAAGTAGGGAAGGGAAGATGATGTGTGTGTGTGTGTGTGTGTGTGTGTGTGTGTGTGTTCTTAGACTAATAAAACATGTTAGTAAAGAAAATGAGATGTGTGTAAAAATATACTAATATGAGTGCCGAAAATGAGATACCGTACCATATGTGTTAGGAACATGAAGTGGAGGAGGGGAGATGCTGTGTGTTTATGTAGTGTTACTTATTCCATTTTCTTTCACGCCTTTCAATCAGCTGACGCCAATCTTCTTATTATTGTACGGTACCGGTACCGTACCTACTTCCAATCAATTTTACTCAGCCCTGGCCTTATCTAAAAGGTTATCATTGCGTTTAAGCATGTGTGCGTGTGTGTGTGTGTGTTTGTGGTGTAGGCTTTGTGCATATATATATATATATATATATATATATATATATATATATATATATATATATATAAGAGAGACTGAGTGATATAGTGAGTGGAGAGTTAGAAGAGAGTGAACAAGGTGAGTGAGTGTGTGCCATTGAGAGTCAGGTGGGGTGGGGGAACGCTACTGGATGTCGTCATAGCCTACCGGTATCTTCTAAGCTAATCTGTTATTTTTCTCTCCACTTTTACCCCTGCTTTCTCTCTGCTTTTACTGTGCTTGTTATTCATCTTTTTCTACACTACCCTTAAAAGTACTTTGAATCCATTGTCCTGTGACCGATCCCAGGGAGAACTTCAAAAGCAATTCTTGACCAATATAGTTAGTTAATTAAAACAGGACTTCAGAGATGATGAGCCCTACTGGATTATTAAACCAGCACACTAAAGTCAAGAATCGCGCCAGGAGCCCCAGTCCCTTGGCTTGACCAACTCGGCTGACATCCTTTTTATAGTGGGTGGGTCAGTACATTAGTCCACCAAATTAATTATTTCAGAACCGGTTTACACCCTCTTGAATAATTGAACTATAAAAGTTAAGTTGTGAAGCATCCGAAATACAGGCTTCGGCTTAGGGTAATAAACCATTGTATTGTCTCGTGTGGGTTCGATACAGATTCGTATGGGTGTGTAGATAATATAAAGTCACACCACAAAATCTGTAACCAAATACAGTTACACACTCAAACTCAATCAAATGTCCTCCTGGGTGAGCCTTGGGAAATAAGATGTATGGTGATATTACTGATGGTGTCACACGCAAACCATATCCCTTATTTTAGTCTTCATTGTTTGATATGTAAAGCTAAAATTATAGTTTACAGTGTTTATTATGTCTATAAAAGTGATAACAATAGCCAACTAATGCAGATCGATGTTAATTTCCCTGTATTGTTTTTCTTATTAACCCCTTCTATACCGGCGACGTCTTTTAAATTTTATTCTTGCTAGTGTTAGACAATTTTCGTAAGTTTAAAAAGGGCCTCCAACAATTACTTGGCTTCGAACTATATCAATTAACACTTTTTACTACCACAGATCCTTCTCAAACTGCATAAGATCCTCTAAATAAAGCTATAATAAAATGAAAACACGTCGCCCGTACATAAGGGGTTAATGAAAGCATTATAACAAACCAGGACAATGTTGTTTTAGATTGGAATAAATAATTATGAGACTATGTGGGGAAATTTACATGAAGTTACCTTATTTTGACCCTTTTATCACTTCCAAACGCGTAATCAGAACTGTGAAGCTTAACCTTAAGGGGGTATACGGTACTGGTAGTGTTTAAGGGGGTATACGGTACCGGTAGTGTTTAAGGGGGTATACGGTACCGGGAGTGTTTAGGGGGGTATACGGTACCGGTAGTGTTTAAGGGGGTATACGGTACCGGTAGTGTTTAAGGGGGTATACGGTACCGGTAGTGTTTAAGGGGGTATACGGTACCGGTAGTGTTTAAGGGGGTATACGGTACCGGTAGTGTTTAGTTGTTTTGGTCTATTTATATATTTGTTTATATACAGTATACGGTATATGTATTAGTTTCCTCACTAGACCTCCATCAAACTTAAAGAAACACCCCACGACCCCGTTCGAGATTTATTTGTACATTTTTCGGTAGTAAAATATCCCGGCCTAAGGCCGATTCCTCCTAGAATTACTGGCTCGCTTTCGCTCGCCAGGAACAAATCGACACCTATACGGCACGAAAGGTTTTTAAATTGACAAAGAAATGGGGTGAAAGGTCATCAAAATCGCCAAACTAATGGAACGAACGTTTTAAAATGGAATAAACATGAGGAAGATAAAGCAACTACCAGTAGCTCCCCCTTAACGACGTATATCTAGTAATGATGACTAAACAGAAGGAAATGGGTCCCCGCTGCCGCTGCCTGCCCTGTGTGTGGGTGGAACCAAACTAAACATGAGGAAGATAAAGCAACTACCGGTAGCTCCCCCTTAACGACGTATATCTAGTAATGATGACTAAACAGAAGGAAATGGGTCCCCGCTGCCGCTCCCTGCCCTGTGTGTGGGTGGAACCAAACTAAACATGAGGAAGATAAAGCAACTACCGGTAGCTCCCCCTTAACGACGTATATCTAGTAATGATGACTAAACAGAAGGAAATGGGTCCCCGCTGCCGCTCCCTGCCCTGTGTGTGGGTGGAACCAAACTAAACATGAGGAAGATAAAGCAACTACCGGTAGCTCCCCCTTAACGACGTATATCTAGTAATGATGACTAAACAGAAGGAAATGGGTCCCCGCTGCCGCTCCCTGCCCTGTGTGTGGGTGGAACCAAACTAAACATGAGGAAGATAAAGCAACTACCGGTAGCTTCCCCTTAACGACGTATATCTAGTAATGATGACTAAACAGAAGGAAATGGGTCCCCGCTGCCGCTCCCTGCCCTGTGTGTGGGTGGAACCAAACTTTACCACCCTGGTCACGGACTTAAGGGGAGACTGACTGTTTGTTTGGTCTATTACATTTTTTTTTTTTTTTTTTAGCTTCCTCCCTAGACCTCCATCAAGCCTAGAAAAAACACCCCCCAAGGCCCCAAGATAAATCTGAACATATTTTCGGTAGAAAAATGTCCCGGCCGAAGGCCGATTCCTCTTCAAATTGCAGGCTCGTTATCGCTCGCCAGGAAATAATCAACACCTAAATGATACGAAAGGTTCTAAAATTGACAAGGAAATTGGGCGAAAGGTGTTAAAATGGCCAAACTAATGGGCCGAACGTCTTATAATCTCAAAACTAGTGGGGCTAAACATTAGGGAGAAGGGAGTCCAGAAAAACGGTCTGCCTCCCCTTAATGGGGTGACTGTACGGTCGCGCTAATAAATCATGGCCCAGCTGTCATTACGTTTGGCTCTCTCTGTGCTGTATTAATGTCTGTCAGATGTTGAATAGGGTCGGTAGGTGTAGGAATAGGTTTGTATATCCCCCTCAAAATGAATAAATCAAGTTTAGATATTGCTGATACCAATTATTGATCAAAACATACTTGGTGCCGAGACATGACTTATTAGGCCGACTGTACACTCTAGGATTATATATCATGGTGTCAGGGTCTCGATTCTGTCCCGAAATGAATCGAATCGGCTCATGAACCTTTTACCTAATCGCTGTTTAACCCCTTATGTACCGGCGACGTCTTTTATATTCCATGTTAGCTATATTATGTCGATTTTGTGCAGCTTAACAAGGATCTGTGGTAGTAATAAGGGTTAATTAAGATAGTTCGAAGCCTGTTAATTGCTGGAGGTCCTTCTTAAGCTGAATAAATCGTCTATGATTAGCCAGTATAAAATGAAAAGGACAGAACTGGTACTGAACGGGTTAACCCCTTCTGTACGGGTTAACCCCTTCTGTACGGGTTAACCCCTTCTGTACGGGTGCCGTCCTTTTAACTATTCTGGCTACTATTGGACTATTTCATTCCGATTAAAATGGCTTCCAACAATTAATAGGTTTTGAACTTTCTCACTTTTAAATACCACAGATCCTTCTTAAATTGCAAACAAAATTCTTAATATAGCTAACATGTTTAGCCCCATTTCTCTTGAGATGTTTAGACGTTCGCCCCATTTCTGTCAATGTTAATACCTTTCGTGCCATTTAGGTGTCGATTTTTTTCCTGGAGAGCCTCTAATTTATGAGGAATCGACCTTCGGCCGGGAAATTTTTCTACCGAAAAATGTTCAAATTTATCTTGAAAGGGGGTCTAGGGGGTGTAATTTTATGCTTGATGGAGGTCTAGGGAACGAACTAAAAACCTCCCCTTAAGCCCAGCGAAGTGATAGTCTAGTTTATCCGAGTAGCCTATATATATATATATATATATATATATACAGTATATATATATATATATATATATTATTTTTTTTTGTATACTGGTACCGGTATATAATTTTTAGTTTGCTGCCTAAACCTCTATCAGGGTTAAAAAAAAACACCTCCAAGACCCCCTTCGAATTAAATTTGTACATTTTTCGGTAGAAATAGGTCCTAGAAATATGTCCTGGTCTGAGGCCGTTTCCTACTATATCACAGGGTCACTATCGCTCATCAGGGAAAATCGACACCTAAATGACACTAAAGGTCTTAATATTGGCAAAATAGTGGGGCGAACGTTTTAACATATCATAAATAATGGGGCTAAACATGAGGGAGAAAGGGGTCCAGAAAAAAATACCTCCCCTTAACCTAATGTTTTATTTTGTTATGCGGGTGTGTTGGTGCCGGCATTGATGTATGGATGTGAAACTCTGGTATGGCATAAAAGCGAAAAGTCACAAGTAAGAACAGTTGGAATGGATTTGCTAAGAAATTCGGGTGGAGTTCGAAGAATAGACAAAGTAAGAAGTGTGAACATAAAGGAGAGTTAAGAAGTCAGTAGAGCAAAAGGTTGAAGAAAGTGTTCACAGATGGTATGGTCACATGACAAGAATGCCTGACGAAAGAATAGTTAGAAGGATCTATATGTCAGTGAAGTGGAAGAAAGAAGAAGGCGTGGAAAACCGAGAAGATGATATGATACCATATGTCTGTCAAAGCGTGAAACGGGAATGGTTGAAACAGAATAATTAGCAAATGACAGGGATGAATGGAGGAAGTTTGTTAGAGAGAGTACCGGTAGGCCTACACGAAAGTCTCTGGACCTTTTCAAATGACAAACCTGGAAGGTCTTTATACCAGATGATGATGTGAAATGACCTTTGTCCAGAAGTATAACATCTGAGGTGAAGCCATTGATTTCGGGGGGTGATGAGTGATTGGTGCTCTGAATGCTTATGTGTTTGCATGTTGTGGGCGAACTGTTATATGTGTTCTTCTATTGTCACCTCTTTTACCTTTCTTGTGTCTCTTGCTGATCCTCCCTACGCCTTATGGGAGTAAGGGCTGACTACTGACTTACTGTTATCTCCATTTCAACTCATTCAATCAGACAACGTTTTCTTAACATTAATGACGCCACTCCACTATTAAGAGTTAGTAATTTCTCCGTTATTCAGATATACTTCCGTACGTCATCATTATACATTATTCACCGTGCTTGGACCTTATATTTTATTCTTCCCTATATTCCCTCATTCCACAATACCTCAGAATAAATATATTCATAATCATACACCCACCCCCTTCCTTCGTCTTCCTTTCTCTCCTCTCATTCCCTCCTCTCCTTCCCTCCTCTGTCTCTCTCTCTCTCTTGCACACATAAATCTGGTGGGTTGGGAGGTATCAGTTGTAAGTTGTATATATTGTCATGAGTTCTGGTATTCCTTTCCGTCATATCTCCTTCTCTCCTCTCCCCCTCCCTCCTTCTTTAATTGTATCCCCACTCCCTCCTTCCTTCCCTCCCCACTCCCTCCTTCCTTCCCTCCCCACTACCTCCTTCCTTCCCTCCCCACTCCCTCCTTCCTTCCCTCCCCACTACCTCCTTCCTTCCCTCCCCACTACCTCCTTCCTTCCCTCCCCACTACCTCCTTCCTTCCCTTCCCACTCCCTCCTTCCTTCCATTCCCACTCCCTCCTTCCTTCCCTCCCCCCCCCCTCCCTCCTTCCCTTCCCACTCCTCTTCCTTCCCTCCCACCCCCTCCCTTCCTTCCCTCCCCACTCCCTCCTACGTTCCCTTACGACTCCCTCCTTCCTACCCTCCTCACTCCCTCCTTCCTTCCCTCCCCACTCCCTCCTTCCTTCTCCCCAACTCCCTCCTTCCTTCCCTCCCCACTCCTCCTCCTTCCCTCCACACCCCCCTCCTTCCTTCCCTCCCTGCCCCTCTTCCTTCCCTCCCACCCTCCCTCTTCCTTCCCTCCCTCTCCCCTTCCTCCTTCCCCCTCCCTCCTTCCCCCCCACTCCCTCCTTCCTTCCTTCCTCACTCCCTCCTTCCTTCCCTCCCTCACTCCCTCCTTCCTTCCCTCCCCACTCCCTCCTTCCTCCCTCCCCACCCCCCTCCTTCTTCCCTTCCCACTCCCCCCTTTCCCTCCCCACTACCTCCTTCCTTCCCTCCCCACCCCTCCTTCCTTCCCTCTCCACTCCTCCTTCCTTCCCTCCCCTCCCTCCTTCCTTCCCTTCACTCCCTCCTTCCCCCCTCATTCCCTCCTCCGTCCCTCCCCACTCCTCCCTTCCCTCCCCACTACCTCCTTCCCTCCCAACTCCCTCCTTCCTTCCCTCTCCACTCCCTCCTTCCTTCCCTCCCCACTCCCTCCTTCCTTCCCTCCCCACCCCCTCCTTCCTTCCCTCCCCACCCCTCCTTCCTTCCCTCTTTCCTCCACTCCCTCCCTCCTTCCCTCCCCCACCCCCTCCACATTCCCTCCTTCCTTCCCTCCTCATTCCCTCCTTCCTTCCCTCCCCACCCTCTCCTTCCTTCCCTCTTTCCTCCACTCCCTCATTCCTTCCTCCACTCCCTCATTCCTTCCTCCACTCCCTCATTCCTTCCTCCACTCCCTCATTCCTTCCTCCACTCCCTCCTTCCTTCCCTCCCCACACCCTCTTTCCTTCCCTCCCCACACCCTCTTTCTTTCCCTTTCCACTCCCTCCTTCCTTCCCTCCCCACTCCCTCCTTCCTTCCCTCCCCACACCCTCTTTCCTTCCCTCCCCACACCCTCTTTCCTTCCCTCCCCATTTCTCCCACTATCACCACCACCACCACCACATCCCAACAAGATATATTCCCATTCTTCACCATATTCACTTGATTACTCTATTCAACTCCCACTTTCCCCTATAATTCATTCCCATTCCACTATGCTTATATTCATGGACGGTACAGACGGTGTTTATATTTCTCCATGGCCGCTTTCTACTTTTGCTCCATTTATCTTTCATATCCCTTCAGTCTTTCACACAATTCCATACTTTATCTACAAACCTTTCCTTGCCTGTATCTATTTTAAGGGGAGATGATTCGTTTTTCTGGACCCCTTTCTCCCTAGAGTTTAGCCCCATTAGTTTTGAGATTTTAAAACGTTAAGCCCATTAATTTGGCGATGTTAACACCTTTCGCCCCATCAATTTTAAGACCTGTTGTGCCATTTAGGTGTCGATTTTTTCCTTGTGAGCGATAGCGAACTTGTAATTTAAAGAGGAAGCGGCCTTTGGCCGGGGCATTATATTACCGAAAAATTTACTCATTTATCTTGAGGGGGTGTTTTATTTAAGCTTGATGGAGGTCTAGGGAGGAAACTAAAAAGATAAATATATAAGCATAAAAATACGCCCATCCCCCCTTAAGACCTCACATTCCTTATCTATTTCACTCAGCTTCCTCATGCCACGTCCTCCACACACAAACACATGACAATTTGTATATACCGGTACCGGTAATTAACTTAGCCTACTTATCCCCGTCTTCTAATTTAATTCTCCTTAACCCGTCCTTTTCTTAACTTTAGTCCGGCTACTATTAGACTTTTGTATTTAGTTTAAAAATAATCTCCAGCATATAACAGGCTTCAAACAATCTCACTTAACCTTTTTTACTATAACAGATCCTTCTTAATCTGCACGCAATATACCACTAATGTAATTTTAAAGACGTCGCTGGTACAGAAGGGGTTAACTAATTCATACAGTCAATTGTTTACCACATACAGGTTTATACCTATTCTGACCTCCCCTACGTAACCACATTTCAGTTACCGGTACTCATATTCTGCTTGTTTACATCAGTCATATAAACGAGTGGGCTCAGGAAGCAGACCTATGTCTCTCTCTCTCTCTCTCTCTCTCTCTCTCGTTTGCCTCCATCCACCCCCTCCCGCCACAAATATACGTTTTTCACTAGATATTTGCTGTTTGCACATATTTTCTGGTCTTCACTGTTCACATGTTCATCATATAAGTCAAATATAAGATTTTAAGACGTTCGGCCCACTAGTTTGGCGATTTCAAAACTTTTCGACCCATTTCATTGTCAATTGTAAGACCTATCGTGCCATTTACCAGTCAATATTTCCTGACGAGCGATAGCGAGCCTGTGATTTTAAGAGGAACCGGCCTTCGGCCGTGACATTTGCCTGTAGTTTTAAGAGAAACCAGCCTTCGGCCGAGACATTTTCCTACCGAAAATGTACAAATTTATCTTAAAATGGGGAATATGGGGGTGTTTTTTTAAGCTTGATGGAGGTCTAGCGAGGAAACTAAGAAATATATGAATACATGAATAAATAGACCAACAAAAACAGCCACTATCCCCTTAACACCGCTCAGACTAATTCAACCGTTAACATCGACATCATTCTTGGTGCAGAAGATAATACGAGCAGCTGGTCAAGTGTTGCTAGTCATTAAGGAGAAGGGGGGGGGGGGATTTATTATATATACTGTATTTATTTATGCATTCATGTATTTATTTGTGTATAGCCTACGGTATATTATATGTTTTGTATAGTCTACGGTATATTATATGTTTTGTATAGTCTACGGTATATTATATGTTTTGTATAGTCTACGGTATATTATATGTTTTGTATAGCCTACGGTATATTATATGTTTTGTATAGTCTACGGTATATTATATGTTTTGTATAGTCTACGGTATATTATATGTTTTGTATAGTCTACGGTATATTATATGTTTTGTATAGTCTACGGTATATTATATGTTTTGTATAGTCTACGGTATATTATATGTTTTGTATAGTCTACGGTATATTATATGTTTTGTATAGTCTACGGTATATTATATGTTTTGTATAGTCTACGGTATATTATATGTTTTGTATAGTCTACGGTATATTATATGTTTTGTATAGTCTACGGTATATTATATGTTTTGTATAGTCTACGGTATATTATATGTTTTGTATAGTCTACGGTATATTATATGTTTTGTATAGTCTACGGTATATTATATGTTTTGTATAGTCTACGGTATATTATATGTTTTGTATAGTCTACGGTATATTATATGTTTTGTATAGTCTACGGTATATTATATGTTTTGTATAGGTGTATGTTTTGTATAGTCTACGGTATATTATATGTTTTGTATAGTCTACGGTATATTATATGTTTTGTATAGTCTACGGTATATTATATGTTTTGTATAGCCTACGGTATATTATATGTTTTTATTATCATAAACATTTTCTAGTTTGCTCCATAGACCTCTACTTACTGTAGCTTGAAAAAACAGCCCCACGAGCCCCTTTAGAGTACTAAATATGTAACATTTTCGGTAGACAAATTTCACGACCGAAAATAGGTTTCTACTAGATTACGGGCTTGCTATCGCTCTCTCGGGAAAAAATCGACACCTAAATGGCACAGCAGGTAATAATATTGACAAAGACATATAGTGAAAGGTCTTAACATCGCTAAACTGATCGGTAAAACGTCCTAAGATTTCATAACTAATGGAGCTAAACATGAGGAATATGGAGGGCCAGAAAAACAAATACCTCCCTATAAGAGCAACGTATTGTTTATTTGACTTCATGGATCTGTGTCATGCAATTGCATTATCTAGGAGAAGTTTGGATGAATATATTGTATGCTATTATATTTTTACTACAAACTCTTAACAACAACCTTCCACCGAAACGCCAAAAAATATCCTCATTGTTCCCTGATTAGATAGCAATGTATGAATATTCCCATATTCAAAATATGCTACAGGGGGGCAATGCCTTGTAAGTTCATTGCTCAATAGGTGGCGTTCTGAGAGTGAGGGTCCGAGTCTAGGTGGTGAGACAGTGGAGCACTGGGACGAGGCAGCTCCAGAGATGGAGCTGCTTCGAGCCGTGAGTGGGCAACCGGTCCTCGTGTATCTTGCAAAGGCAAGATAGCGGGGGGGGGGGGGGCTGATTGCATCTCAAAGTGATTCACATGTCTCACTCCCTAGACTGGAACGATACCTCATGGGCTTCACCGTTGAATATACGGTTGAATGTACAGGCTCTCAGCCTATGCCCGAGAGGGAGTAGGCTAGTTGGAATATAGAACACAAAAATGAATTGGCAAGAGGGATTGTAGCCCCCACATTCTCCATTATTGGATTTCTATACCAGGAAACCAACCAGGGCGTCAAACGAAAACCAAATCCTTTGTTTTTAGGATTATAATTATTGAGAATGTAAAGTTAGAATTATGGTTTACGGTTCTAATTATGTTTTTGGATAAAATAGCCAAAGATGCTAATTTCCCTATATTCCTTCTCACATTCCTACTAGCCTTAATACGAAATTGACTCAGTTGGACACTTTGAAACCAACCAAGAAGTAGCCTTTACCGGTACTTCAGAGTTCCAGTCTTGGGGAAGTGTGGCCAAGTGGTTTTGAAACTGAGCTCGTACGGTAACCACAAGAGTCTGGGGTCGAAACCCGACGAATCAAGTGAAGATATTTTTGGAATATTATTGGTGTCCCGGTAGGCTACTAAATAGTTTTAGTACCGTACTTCGCCATAAAGTCAAACGATCTCCATTAGCTTTGTATGAACAGTCCTAGCCCTATTTTCATACTCAATATATGCAGTGGGCGACAGTACCTAGAGATTTTGGTTGGTGACATGCGACTATGATAATTTTGTTGTCGGAGTGGTGTCGCTAGTTTGGGAAGCTAACAATAGACGATGCTCTGTCAACGCTATATTTTCTAACTTCTCCAGACTTTGCAATATGGCATTCCACGATATAATCCACTGGCCATAGAAAGCCTATACCTATGGGGAGAGTTGAACATAAACAAAACAAGAACAAATAAAACAAAGAAAAAAGAAAAGAAGGTGGGGGCTGGATACATTTTGCCTCTAGAACATAATACAATTTCACTCCTTCTCTGCATATGAAATAGTTTTTCCTTCACATATTTTCATATTTCAACACAAAAACATTTTACCTTTTCTGACATTTCAAGCTTGCTGACTGACTGACATTCCCCAAGCCTCGTCCTTCACACATACCTATTTGTCTCAGCACCCTTTTACTCCCCCCCCCCCCCCCCCACCGTCACCACCACTGTCACCGCCACCACCACCACCGCCACTGCCACCAATAGCCTACCTAAATAGCACGTATTCCAATGTGTCACCACCCCCATTATAGATAATATCCAAGCACTTACATTGTTCTATATTGTTCATTCATTCACATTATTGAAACCTAATCCTTCGTTCTTTCTTTCCCACTCTCCCCATGATCACTTCCCACCAACTTTGACTTCCCTACACATTTGGTCACAGACACTTTTCTATAATATATTGTCAAAACATTATATTTTTATTTTCTACCAGACTCAAATACCTCAAGCCTCATTCTTCACACATCTTCACTTGTCTTAACAATCTTTTGTATTTGTTCATCCCCCTCCCTCTCCTGCTAACTCCCCTCTCCCCCTTCTTCTCCAACCCCCCATGTTAGCCACACCTCCCCTAGTAACCCTCCTTCATCTCCACCCCCATCTCTCCATATTAGCCACACCTCCCCTATTACCTCCTCCCCTTCTTCTCCAGCACCCCATCACCCCTCATCTTCATCTCCAGCACCCCACACCCACCTCATCACCCCCATGTTACCCACATGCATCTATTACCCCTCATATTCATATCCAGCACCCCACACCCACCCCATCATCCCCATGTTACCCACACATGCATCTATTACCCCTCATATTCATATCCAGCACCCCACACCCACCCCATCACCCCCATGTTAGCCACACATGCATCTATTACCCCTCCCCTTCTTCTCCAGCACCCCACACCCACCCACCCCCCCACCCCCATGTTACCCACACATGCATCTATTACCCTCATATTCATCTCCAGCACCCCACACCCACCCCATCACCCCCAAGTTAACCACCCATGCATCCATTACCCCCCACATTCAACTCCAACCCCCCCCCCCCCCATCACCCCCATGTTACCCACACATGCATCTATTACCCCTCATATTCATCTCCAGCACCCCACACCCACCCCATCACCCCCATGTTACCCACACATGCATCTATTACCCCTCATATTCATCTCCAGCACCCCACCCCCACCCCATCATCCCCATGTTACCCACACATGCATCTATTACCCCTCCCCTTCTTCTCCAGCACCCCACACCCACCCCACCACCCCCATGTTACCCACACATGCATCTATTACCCCTCATATTCATCTCCAGCACACCACACCCACCCCATCACCCCCATGTTACCCACACATGCATCTATTACCCCTCATATTCATCTCCAGCACCCCACACCCACCCCATCACTCCCATGTTACCCACACATGCATCTATTACCCCTCATATTCATCTCCAGCACCCCACACCCACCCCATCACCCCCATGTTACCCACACATGCATCTATTACCCCTCATATTCATCTCCAGCACCCCCCATCACCCCCATGTTACCCACACATGCATCTATTACCCCTCATATTCATCTCCAGCACCCCACACCCACCCCATCACCCCCATGTTAACCCACACATGCATCTATTACCCCTCATATTCATCTCCAGCACCCCACACCCACCCAATCACCCCCATGTTACCCACACATGCATCTATTACCCCTCATATTCATCTCCAGCACCCCACACCCACCCCATCACCCCCATGTTACCCACACATGCATCTATTACCCCTCATATTCATCTCCAGCACCCCCCACCCACCCCATCACCCCCATGTTACCCACACATGCATCTATTACCCCTCATATTCATCTCCAGCACCCCACACCCACCCCATCACCCCCATGTTACCCACACATGCATCTATTACCCCTCATATTCATCTCCAGCACCCCTCCCCCACCCCATCATCCCCATGTTACCCACACATGCATCTATTACCCCTTCCCTTCTTCTCCAGCACCCCACACCCACCCCATCACCCCCATGTTACCCACACATGCATCTATTACCCCTCCCCTTCTTCTCCAGCACCCCACCCGCAATCCCACAGCGACACCGACTAATTAACCACATTCCAACCTACTCCCCGACATACCTAACCAAATTAAGCGCCCCCCCTCTCCACCTTCACGGGCTCAGGAAAACACACACTCTCGGACACCATTATTATATTTACGGTACTGGGTTCTTGTATTTGCAATATAAGTAAATATAAACCCTACTACTACTACTACTACTACTACTACTGTATACTACTATTACTACTACTGGTCATGTCATTAAATGCAGTATTGTTGAAACTTTCAAAATACACATAGCTAAATATCTCGCTCGTAATCCACGATTAACTGCGTTTATAAACGAATAGCAACACTTTTTATTGAGTTATCGTTATCTTTTTCTCACATAGGTTAGGTAGTTTAGCTACAAGCAGCCTCGAAAGCATCAATATATCTGTTGTTCCTTGTATTCCATGGTACCGGTACTCCTTTGTATTTTGTACTACTACTACTACTACTACTACTACTACTACTACTACTACTATTATTATTAATAATGATGGTGAATAATTGTTACTACTACTACTACTACTACTACTACTAATAATAATAATAATACTAATAATAATAATGATACTAATACAAATCACAATAAATACAAATACTACGATTCAGAACATTACGAATCAGCCTGTACAATATTGAGATAAGAAACGAGGATACAATAGCATGAGCCTATAATTGATTATAGTCCATTAATTATAGGTAGGCCAGAAATCGCAGACCATAACCTCTATAACTAAGAAAGGGCCAGAACAAATGGGTTGTAAATTTCCACACCTCTTCCCTTACCGACTCTTCCCAAATGGTAGACATATTTGCTCGATTAGTCTAGTCGTTTTTGAGTTACAAGAGGTTGATGTCTGGATGTCTGGTTTACCTATAATGAACAGGGTTTCGTTAACCTGTACACATTTTAACATGTTGAATAAATTACACAGAATTTTGTGTTTCTATCTATCTATCTATATGCTCAGGCCCAATCCCCATTTTGGGGGTAGCCGACTCAAGACAGAGCAAGAACAGGGAAAACACAAAAACAACATAAAACAAAAACACAGATAAAAAACACAAACTCTCACACATCCAAGTCACCCAGGAGAAGACCCAGAGACCAGGGTTACCAAAGGTCGCTCCAGCACTCCCCCGGCCCCTGACCACCTGGAGAGGTTCCGATCTCGGCAGGCAGACATGCAGTGGAGCCAAAGCCACAAGCCCACCCACCACACTTCCAGGCACACCCTTCATATTAATCGTCTCCCCGGGCCAGGCACCTGATGGACTATTATCTAGTCCAACTTGCGCCCGACCCCTTACTCCAAATGACCACGTGTTCACTCAACTATTCACAAGCATTCTCCATTCACTCCTGTCCACCACCACTTCCCCTGCCTGATCTATAGTCATTCCTCTATCATCCAAAGCCTTTCTTACACAGTCTCTCCATCTCAATGGTGGTCTTCCTGCCCTTCTATCTCCCCTTGTACCTGACTCACATATTCTCTTTGTAAGCCTTTCATCTCCCATTCGTTCAACATGACCATACCAGCTCAGCACCCTTCTGTCCACTCTAGCTGACAAATGTTCCTGCTGCCCCACTCTCCTACGTATCTCTTCATTCCTCAATCTGTCTCTGCGAGTAACTCCACACATACCGGTACTCCTCAAGCAGCTCATCTCCATCACATCCAGCCCTCTTTTCTCCTTTTTCTTCAGAGCCCATGTCTCAACCCCATACATCACTGTTGGCACAACAATTCCTTGATACAGTGCACTTTTTACTTTCACTCCGAGATTTCTCGTCTTCCACATACTTCCCATTGCTTCGAAAACCTTGTGTTTACCTAAGAGAATTGATAACGCAGACACCAGGGGAATGATATAAGGATTGGGAGTCACCGTTTAACCCTTTGAGTACCAGCGATGTATGTTATATTTTATTCTAACTATATTTAGGTGATATTATGCAGCTTAGGAAGGATCTGTTGTAGTTAATAGGGTTGGTTGAGAGAGTTTGAAGCCTTATTATTGCTAGAGGTCCTTCCTAAGCTGAATACAATCGTCTAATAGTTGCCAGAATATGATGAAAATTACGTCCCTGGTACTGTATGGGTTAATGAAAGTAAAATTGTGAAAACAACTAAAACGAGAGGGTAAAACATACCGGTAATAGAAACATAAGTCTGTATCTAAAGGAAAATTGATAAAGAAGAAGACGATAAGAATACAATACAAAGAATTAATGATCAGCATACGAAAAGACAATAGAAAACAATTGGAGAATAACATGATACTAAAAATAAATGCCAGGATGTTCAATAAATTAAGATGAAAGTACAGTGCCGCAGAATTTACCCTTTGAAGATTATGAGTTTTGACAATTTATTCCTGCTATCATTAGACGAAAATATACAGTTTAGGAAGGATCTGTGGGAATTATAAGGGTAAAGACTATCGCAATTAACCCTCTGACTTCCATATTCCATTCCTAATCTGAATAAAATCTTCGAATAATGGCCACAAACGGAAAAGAAATGCGTTATCGCATCTTGAAAGGGTTAAATTAAGATGAAAGTAGAGTACCGCATTAAACCTTACACCAAATTAAGAATCTGGGTGTTAAAGGAAGAGGAATAAAAGGAGAGCAGAAAACTACGAATACATTAGGCTGTAAGATTAATGAGGGTGACAACAGTAACCCTTAGAAGATCCGAAGACGCGTTTATTTTCTGTTAGGTGGCCATGTAAACAGCCAAACACCTGTGGCCACTTCAGAAGGTCGGCCAGGTCCGTGTGTCTCCTGTTTACCCACTGACAGTATCTTTAATCTTTGGGCCTCAATGGATAGATATCTTAACCTGTCTGGTTCTTTGGAGGTGCCAGGGGGGGAGGGGGGATTCATTCTGATTATATACCAGTTCTCACACACACACACACACTCACTCTCTCTCTCTATATATATATATATATATATATATATATATATATATATATAATATTAGCTTGGATAGTGATGAGGAAGAGGAGGGCAGGGGAATTGTTATAGGAGGGGGTTAAGATGGAGTTGGGAGAAACTGACAGTGAGGGAGAAATGAGGAAGAGAATGGATTGTAAGGAGAGGAAGAGATAAAGGAGATAAGTGGTAGATTAACAGGAATGGGTATTTTGTAAGATATCCGATGAGAAGGAGGAGTAAGGAATAGATGGGAAAGAAAGTAAGAGCTATGGCATAGACTTTGGTGAGAGGAAAGCAAGAGGGAGTAAGGGGTAAATTGATAGGAGGGTGTGGTTGGGATGCAGGGTGGCTATAGGGGAGGATGAGAGGGATATATGGGAAATAACAGGTGAGTTTTATGAGGCTAGTGCAAAGTGGTATCTGGTAAAGGGATGAATAACAGGCAAGAGGGCAAGTAAATATTATATGCTAAGGGAAGGGAACAACAGAAGGGGGTAGAAGGGAACAACAGAAGGGGGTAGAAGGGAACAACAGAAACAACAGAAGGGGGTAGAAGGGAACAACAGAACAACAGAAGGGGGTAGAAGGGAACAACAGAACAACAGAAGGGGGCAGAAGGGTAGAAGGAACAACAGAACAACAGAAGGGGGTAGAAGGGAACAACAGAACAACAGAAGGGGGTAGAAGGGAACAACAGAACAACAGAAGGGGGTAGAAGGGAACAACAGAACAACAGAAGGGGGTAGAAGGGAACAACAACAGAGAAACAACAGAACAAGGGGGTAGAAGAACAACAGAACAACAGAAGGGGGTAGAAGGGAACAACAGAACAACAGAAGGGGGTAGAAGGGAACAACAGAAGGGGGTAGAAGGGAACAACAGAACAACAGAAGGGGGTAGAAGGGAACAACAGAACAACAGAAGGGGGTAGAAGGGAACAACAGAAGGGGGTAGAAGGGAACAACAGAACAACAGAAAGGGGTAGAAGGGAACAACATAACAACAGAAGGGGGTAGAAGGGAACAACAGAACAACAGAAGGGGTAGAAGTGTTAGAGAGAAACGAAGGTTGCATCAGGTAGGCTAAAGTACAGTAGATGGAAACCTCATATACTGTGCTCCATGTGTATTAATAAAGAATAGGCTAGACACTTTAACGACCAGGAAAGGTAAGGCGTGATTACCCCTATTGGTAAATAAGACGCCTTTGATTATTCGTTTATGACCTAACCTTAAATTATTATATTCATCTTACTCATGCCCAATTAACAATCAAGATTATTTTTTGGATTCTGGCAAACATATGGTTTACAAAGATTTGCATAGATACACTTACCCCACACACTATACGATCCAAACGAGGTAGTCAGGTTTTGATTATAGCAAGGTCCATAGATAATATAATTATATAAACCTTGAATTATAGTAGAGCTATCAGAACCTCAAATAAAGAAAAGTGGAAGAATATGGTAGCACAAAAGAAGGCTCTCAAATTGTATGAAGCTCAGGAAAGGCTTCTCGTAATACTAGGGCTATGAATGAGAGCACTATAATACCACGGGGCAGCCTCAAATACGGAAATGCAGAGCAGGTAACCGCACGTACCCCGATTCGTGCCCCGAGGTGAAGAAATGGTACGGTAGGAGGGGCAGGGAAAGGTGAGCTGGCAAGGTCGGGTCAGAGGGTGGGATGAGAAAGCAGGGGAATCATGAAGTAGGGGGCCCGTTCATAGATGGGGTTGACGGAGCAGGGAGATCCGGAAATACACAGTCCAAATTCAAGAGATATAAGAAGGGTACCGTATATAAAAACTTTGGCTACACTCGGATACCATAGTCTCTAGCCCACTCAACTCTGGCAAGAGGTGAGGCCAGGACCCTTTCTGGATGGCAGCCCACAGTGATGGTTACGGTTGGGATTTGGGAGAGAGGGAAACGCACACACGAACACAGTGTGAAGCATTTGGGGCAGGATTCAAAGTCTTCAAATGCTTCACACTGTGCTCGTTTGTGTATTGCCCTCTCTTCCCAACCCCACCCCTCATCATCACTGTGGGCCGCCGTCCAGAAAGGGTCCTGGCCTCACCGTTTGCCAGAGTGGGGTGGGCTAGAGACTATGGCATCCGAGTGTACCATATATGACTAGTGATTTACGATACCAACCTTTCTATCCTAATATATAATGAGGACTGGGTATATAACTATCATGTCAGGGATAGGTGAACTGGCAGAGTCGGGTCAGAAGGTGAGATGAGAGAGGTGGTAGATCGTGAATTAAGCGCGGCGCTCACAGATGCGGCCTTCGTGTTCGAATCATGACATAAATGGCATGGAGTGAGGGTGCTTTTTGAGCCTATGTAAAAGCTTATATTTGCTGAGCGAGGCCATACAAGATCATAAACAGCAATGATTAAAAAATGACAGTGTTGGGTCCTGGCAAGATTTCGGATCCTCACTATGGCCCGCATCTAGTCTTAACACTTTGAGGATCATGATGCATTTTGACAGTTTAATCTGGCTCTCATTAGACGAGTATTTACAGCTTAGGAAGGATTTGTGGGAGTTAAAAAGGTAAAGGCTATCTCTATTCAACCCCTGACTACCATATACCTTACATAATCTGAACAAATTCGTATAGTAATAGCCAGAAAATATGAGAGAAATGCTTCTTAGATCCTCAAGGGATTAATCAAACTAATCGGACAACAAATGTTAGAGAGAGAGAGAGAGAGAGACAGAGATAGAGATGTAGAGAGAGAGAGAGATAGAGATGTGGAATGAGAGAGAGAGAGAGAGAGATTATTCAACCAAAATATATTACAGTAGCACAAGTTGGTGATGGGCTGGTCTATCAGAGTGAGAACTGAGCAATCTCTGCCATACCCATAGCTTACTCTGACTGTTCCTTTTACTTATATATTTTCTAGATCTCAAGTGACGGCGTCTCTTCCGTGGATTGACCTCCCAATCTACCAAGATTGGAAGCTAGAGCGTCACATTTTTCCTTTGCCCCTCAACTTTCTCTTCATAATTGCTGAGGGGCACAGGGCCCTGGGTGGGGCTTTGGTTTCCCGGGCGTTTCCGCACCCTCCTCAGCTCCCCGCCATGGAGTGGCTTCGGTCACCCAGGCTTTGCTGTGGTCGGCACGGAGGGTTCTGTGGGGGCGCTCGTTTGTGGCCTTGGCCTTGCTCGGGGCCTTGGGGCTGTTCGGCCAGGCAGCTTGGGGAACAACAACAACAACAACAACAGTAGCACAATACATTCCAGAAACTAATGCACATGATTTAATAGCTAGAAAATTAAAGTATTCCTGACATACCGGTATTATATATAGTCAATAGAGAGAGAGAGAGAGATATAAAACAAATATAGTTGATAGCACATTATTCACCAAAGATACATTATAGAAACACATAAAGGACCAGTAACTGGACCTGATGATTTAGTAGCTATAAAATTAGAATAATCATGACACATAAGTATTATGAATTGGCCAGAGATAGTGAGCGAGAGTGAAAGTGAGTTAGTAAGTGAGGTAATAAGGGGATATATATATATATATATATATATATATATATATATACTGTATATATATAGAGAGAGAGAGAAAGAGAGGGGCTAAAGTTAGGAAGAGGACACAAGTGGGGGAGATATCGGATAAGGGCAATGAAATGAGAGTTGAGAGGCGTATAAAATAACAGGTTGGGTTGAACCGTAGTTATAGGTCCATAGTCCATTTTTTTCATCCAGTGGAAAATGTAATACTTTTAGTGCTTATTTTTCCATGCTTAATTGGAAAATATGAAACTATTGTGTTTCTGCACCATATTAATGCCAAGTGTCCATAACTAGCAACATGTATCGCTACAACATCTACTTATGAGTTATGTAAATGAAAACATGGTAATTTACCATTAGCTGAATAAGGAGGCTATGGTTTAAATAGGTAAATGACAAGGATATTAAATTTGCAGTGTTAGATCTTTCAATATATATGGTGCCATTCTTCGCCTTCTTATTAAAAGATTCTGATACTCTTTAGTCAAGTTTGTGTAGACGAAAATTGGACGCCTTTTTGATGAAGGATTACACAACTATTCTATAAAGGTAACATCCAATTGGAGTGTACGCTGAGAGTTTGGTCCCTTTGGAAGGTATGGTACGGTACCGATTTATGCTTTTTCAGGATCTGCTAGCTGAGTCGTGATTAGTTACCGTGGTTATAATATGACTTTAGAGGCTATCAACCCTTCTAGATTAGTATGCCAACACACTGTAAGTCAAGAATAGTGTCAGGACTGGAACCCCTTTTCACGAACTCCAGTTCTTTGGGTTGTGCGAGCCAGGATTTATTTAAGGTACAGTGTGTATAATTCACCTACGACATGAGACAGAGATAGGGCGAGGGAACGAGAAAGTGGTCTCAGACCTTAAGAATTGGAACTTTAAATGTTGTTTCAATTCGGGCTCTGTCTCGATTCGGCCACCCCACGCTGTGGGGTATGTGCCTGAGTATATACATACATACATACATACATACATACATACATACAGTTGTGAACAGATGAATCAGATATAGGTGCTGTGGAGGTGTGGCTAGTTTTATTGTTCTTACAGATTAATTTATAGCGTAAAGGTGAATGCAAGAGTTTGCAAATTTGCAGTACCGGTAATGCTGTTAGCCGTGAGATCCATCATTCATTTACCATATTGCTGTCAAATAATCCCTGATGGTGGTCAATTATGGCCAGACCTTTCTAGGGCTTGTATCTGCCGTGAGCAGTAATAGCGATCCACCCACTTAAATCAGTATCGAACACAAACGAGGCAATACTATGCTCTATTGCATCCCAGATTCTTGGATTTGAAGGTTCAAATATTCAAATCAACGAATACTTATTAATTCCCATGACTGTACATTCTGTCTTGACAGAGACAATCCCTGACCCAATATGAACCCTCGAACAGCAACACGAACCTCTGAAATGTAAATACTAGATGAACAAATAATGAGAACATTCGATTCAGTTCGGGGTAGCTTCGAAAATGTATGGCCACGATTTTTGTCAGTGTACAAAAGGTGTATAATACGAAAGAAAACAATAAATAATTGATTTACTGATCCTTACGAAGCTGCTCGTAGCTGATATACCGGTATGTATATGTGAACAAAGGTAATCGTGTAGGCGGATATAAGGTTAGGCCTATGTAATCCTAAAACACCTGATGTTCCTCGTATATTTAAACCGTGTTATCAGTGTGCTAGGTCCCATCAAGGTTACAAATCACTCAAGGTTTAACAAGAAAAGTAGCCACCCTATCTTTCTTAACCCATTCAACCCGATTAAGACTAGTTTACGATTTCATTTAGCTTAAGAATACCTCTTTTAGTCAAAGGATTGAACACAGTGAGAAAGGAGAGATAAGATAAGACGAGAAGATTCTCCTATAAGCAGGTCAAAACGGCCACACCTCAAAACGGCCACATTCCACATAGCCACAGTCATAAACAGCCTAGGTTAGTTAGGTAAGATTAGTCCAAGCTTGGTTAAGTTCGGTTAAATTAAGTTAGGTTAGATTAGGTTTAGTTAAGTTAGGGTCGGTAAGATAAGATTAGGCTTGGCTTGGTTTGGCTAATTTGGGTTAATTTAAGTTTGGTTAGATTAGGTTGAGTTAGGTTAGAGTACCCGGCAAGGTTAGGTTATATGACTTGTTATGTGACTGCACTTGTGGCCGTCTCGGAGAGTGGCCGTATTGACTTGAACCATCCTGCGACACGAGGATGAAGGGGAGATCGAATAAGAGGAGAATCTGGGCTATAGGTAAAGTAACATAAACGGGAAAGTTATATAAATGAGATGGCCTGGTGACAGAAAGGGGCCCTATTGAAAAGTGAGTAATGGTGAGTCACGGGTTGAAATGTCAAACGAATGAGGTAGACCTTAAATGGGTAAAATACAATGATGATAGTAGAATTGATTGGGAAGAGAGAAAGAGAAGCAGAACAAATCAGATATAAAGTATACAGGGTGTTTTAAAACAACACTGCCAGAGTATGACGACCACATTGATAAAAACATATAATACACATATTTCTATTCTATTTTTACCAAAAATATATTGTAACGGAGATAAATGGTTATTTAGAAATGTAGCAAAACAGGGTTCTGAGCTCAGCACAAAACATATGATACATAATATGAATGATTACCAAGTAAAAAATGTAAAGAGGAGATATCTAATGACCTAATCACATATGAATAATTACAAAATCAAAGTAACATAAAATTGGTAATGATATTTTGCAATTAGAAGAAAACTGCTAAGTATTATAATCCAAGTAGCGTACAAAGATATGCACCATTTGTAACGATGACCATGAGGTAAAATAATGAATCTCAAGTCTGGGTCAGGTATCCGAACACTGCTATAGGTAATTTAATCGTTCGTGAAACTGTTTGAATGGGAAAAAATTGTTCCTGCGCAATTTACTGTTTCAATAGAAATACCTCATTACATAAGAACATAAGAACATAAGAAAATGGGAGTCTGCAGAAAGCCGATTGGCCTAAGCAAGGCAGATCCCTGTCCCACACAACCCCAATTACAAAGCCCAATTATAGGCTCAACACTCTAATACCCTGAGGATCATCTTACCAAACCGGTTAGAGATTAACGCAGGATTACGGGGGTCTGCAGAGCGCTGATTGGCCCAACCCGGCTGATCCCCCTTCACACCCAACCCTTCTCGTCCATATGCTTATCCAATTTTTTCTTAAAGCTCCCTATCGTTCTTGATCCCACTATATCACTTGGTAGCCTATTCCACCCATCTACAACTGTTACCAAACCAATATTTGCCTATATCTTTTCTGAAACGAAATTTATCTAATTTGAAACCATTGGTACGAGTTCTTTCGCTATCACTGAGCTTTAGTACATTTGTCATGTCCCCTTTGTTAATCCCACTAACCCACTTGAACCTCTATCATATCCCCTCTAACTCTGCGTCTCTCTAACGAATGTAAACCTAATTTCTTCAACCTTTCTTCATACGGAAAATTTCTAATATTATGGATCATTTTTGTCATTCTACGCTGAATTCTCTCCAATGAATCTATGTCCATTCTGTAATAAGGACACCAAAATTGGACAGCATAATCCATATGGGGTCTCACTAATGACAAGTAAAGTTTTAAGATAACATCAGCAGTTCTGTTACTCACACTCCTAGAGATGAACCCGAGAATCCTGTTTGCCTTATTACGAACGCTTATACACTGTACGTTACTATTATCACAGAGTACTAACGAAATATGTCTATCAGTCTTATGGTTGAAGTTTGACGATTTTACGTAGCTGTAGACATACAAGTATACGGTGTTCACTAATGAATATTTAAAATCATCTAATGGTACCCAAAACAAACAAATTACGTCACTTGGACTTAACGAGTATAAAATAACAAAGGCAGAGACACACCTAAATAACTACAATCCATATGTATGTGATATTATAAGGTAAATAAAATCACTATGACAGAAGAAGATAGCACCATGGCCGAGCAGATGATTAAACACATGAGAAGATTCGTTATGACTCCAAAGCTTCGAAGAAAAACTCGAACTGGGATGGGAGGCAAGAGGTAGGCTATTTGGGGGGGGGGGGGGGGGAGGGGGGACACTAGCCCGTGTTCGGATTATAGCTCATACCTGGGTGTCACTAATTATTTTACTCTATGCGGTTTAAATCATTAATGGTATATTGTTTTGCATTTTGTCCTTAGATAATCTTCTTCGTTATTGTATTTACTAATTAGCAGATGAGGTCTGGCAGTGTTTTTTAAAACACCGTATACAGACTAATAGATACACAATAAACAGAGGGAAAAACAAAGAAGGGCAGATTAATGAAATAAAGATATACATACGGGAAGACAGATATATACAGTAGAAACTATAAATAAAGATATACATACGGGAAGACAGATATATACAGTAGAAACTATAAATAAAGATATACATACGGGAAGACAGATATATACAGTAGAAACTATAAATAAAGATATACATACGGGAAGACAGATATATACAGTAGAAACTATAAATAAAGATATACATACGGGAAGACAGATATATACAGTAGAAACTATAAATAAAGATATACATACGGGAAGACAGATATATACAGTAGAAACTATCAATAAAGATATACATACGGGAAGACAGATATATACAGTAGAAACTATAAATAAAGATATACATACGGGAAGATTATATACAGTAGAAACTATAAATAAAGATATACATACGGGAAGACAGATATATACAGTAGAAACTATAAATAGAGATATACATACGGGAAGACAGATATATACAGTAGAAACTATAAATATATGAAAGTATTAATCAAGATTTTAAGGATGGATGGATAGGACTTATTAGCCTAATTGGTTGACAACCCATTTAGGGGCGACACCCTTATACAAATGCGAGTAGATGGGACTCGTCAGCCTTGGTCGACAACTTGGGGAGTAGTTCATATACAAATCCTTACTATTCACCCTAAGAGTAAAGCAGTTAGTGGATGAACTAGCCAACCACCACTGATATAAAAATAGTACTAAAAAATACATTGACGGACCATAATTTGAGTGGTTAATCCTGAGAGTCCTTGATTAAATTGGTATTGGTTGTCCTTCCCACGGGGGTCAGCTCTGTTTGGGGGTATTTTATGTATGGCCATCCTCATAAAGGGGAGTAAGCCGTCTGGCAATAGATAGATACATATGTTAAAGAACCAAAGCGGGGATGACGTGTAGAGAGAATGGGAAAGGGGAGATATGGGTATAACAACCTCGAAGATGGTACGGTTCATAAGGGGTTACTGGATGTGGTGAGTATGGGGAAGAGAGAGATGGGGGTACATGAGGTGCAGAAAGATGAATGAGGTAGTGTTGCTTAGAGAGAGCGAGGTACTGTGCTTGCGGTACATTTGGGTTGCTGAGTACGGTGAGTAGTAATTAGAGAAAGATAGAGAGATAAATGGAGTACAAGGCAAAGGGTTCAGAATAATGAATGAGTTAGTCCTAGTTGGCTCAAGGGATGGTTGTAACGCCCCTTTTTCGCAAAAAAAAAAGTAAAAATAAATAAATAAATACAAATAAAATAATATATATACAGTATATATAATTATATATATATATATATATATTATTAAAAAAACATAAATAAAGGTAACAAGTGAAGATAAACGGAATGAGTAACCCTGTATAAGGTATGTACAAGCAGGGTATTGAGTTCAGAATAAGGAGTTACGGAATGAATGTGAGTTTAGAGAGAAATAAAGAGAACTACAAAGGAGTACAAAGGAAATCAAGCAACAACAGATCTAGTGACCCTTCTAGGCTGCTTGTCCTCCAAAACACTGAGGATCAAGTGTCCAAACAGTGGTTTAGAGTGGGTAAGGGAACATTGGAAAGGGAATTACTACCCTGGAACTGATGTCCGTGGCAGGATTAGGAAGTTAGTAGGGGACAGATGGGTTAGTAACTGAGGGGGGGATAAAATAAAGTTATTCATTTACAAACGCAGTCCGTCGCGGGTTTGATGCGAGATATTTGTCTAGGCGGAGTTTAAATGAATCAACGGTGATGCAGTCTATAACGTCTCGGGGAAGCCCATTCCACAAGTTGACAACTCGATTGAAGAAGAAATTCTTAGATTCGTGTGAGTTAAAAGATTTACCAATAATTTTGTAACCGTTTCCCCGCGTGTAATTAGATTGGTCGATAGTGAAGTACTTACTACAGTTCATATTGTCGATGCCTTTGATGAATTTGAACACTTGAATTAAGTCACCTCTTAATCTGCGCTGGGTTAAAGGAAATAGATTTAATTCTCTAAGACGCTCTTGCTCTTCGTATGGTTTGTTCTTTAGGCTAGGTATCATTTTGGTAACTCTACGTTGAACTCGTTCTAGCTTGTTTATATCTTTTTGGTAATAAGGGTACCAGGATTGAACACAGTATTCCAGAAGAGGGCGGACTAAGGAATTGTAAAGGGTTAGGATAACTTCTTTGGATTTATGCTCAAATGACCTGCCTATAAAGCCAATTATTTTGTTTGCCTTCTTAACAACTTCTGAACATTGTTGACTCGGTTTTAGGTTACTCGATATTGTTACTCCCAGATCGGTATCTCTGTTTACATTCTTAAGCTGAGTGCCATTCATCGAATAGTTTGCTTTCTCATTTAGGTATCCGATATGTAGTACTTTACATTTATCCCATTGAAACTCATTTGCCAAATTTGGGCCCAACATGACAATTTATCTAGATTGTGTTGCATATCGTCAACTTGTTATTTTGAGAGTACGCTCTTTGCAATTTTTGTATCGTCAGCAAATTTTGAGATTGTACAGGTGAGACCCTCATCTATGTCGTTGATGTAAATTAGAAAGAGAATTGGTCCCAGTACGGATCCCTGGGGTACCCCGCTACTTACATTGGTCCATTTAGATGCCTTACCGTTTATGACTACTCCTTGCTTTCTGTCGCTGAGCCAATTTTCTATCCATTTCAACACACCGTCTTGTATTCCATGCGCTTTTAGTTTTAGCAGTAAACGTTTGTGGGGAACTTTGTCAAAGGCCTTTTGAAAATCAAGGTATATAATATCTACAGCTTTACTCTCATCGTAGAGGTTGAGGATATCGTAGAAGAAGTCTAAGAGGTTTGTTAAACAGGAACGTTTTTTACGAAAGCCGTGTTGAGTATCTTTAAGTATGTTATTTTCCTCTAAGTGATTTACGAGTCTGTCTCTTATGACCGTTTCTAGCATTTTACATACAACTGAGGTTAAGCTAATTGGACGATAGTTACTGGGTAGGGATTTGCTGCCTTTTTTGAATATCGGTGTTACGTTGGCTAGGCTTCCACTGATCAGGCATAGTTCCAGACTGCAAGGATTTATTGAATAGTAATGTCAGTGGTTTGGAGAGCTCATCCTTAGCTTCCATTAGAACTCTAGGCGAGATTGTATCAGGTCCAGGCGTTTTATTTACCTTGAGTTTATCTAAACAATTCAATACTTCTCTCTCTGTAACGGTGATATTGCTTAGAACATCTGAATTATCAATCTGAATCGGCGATGGTGTAGGGATATCACTGAGGTCTTCTGTTGTAAAAACTGATGCAAAGAAGGTATTGAGGGCATTACTCATTTGTACTTCGTCTTTGGTGTATTCTCCATTTTCATCGACTAACGGTCCAACAGTTGAAGTAACTACTTTTTTCTTTCTGATATAAATATAGAATTCTTTCGGGTTTGACAGCTGTAGAGAGGCAAAAGGAACAGGAGAATAATAAAGCTAACGAGAGAGGCTATATGGGTAGAAGAATCGTGGTGTATTAATATGAGTTTAAAGAGAGATAAAGAGAACTAGATAGCCGGAGAGAGACAACAGGAACAGTATAAGTATAAAGCTAACGAGAGAGGTCATATGGGTAGAATAGTGTTAGTGTATGGACCGTACTGTACACAAGGGTTACTGGGTGGGGTGAGTAAGGGGAAGAGAGAGAGGTTAATGGGATAGGTTACAAGGGTTGATGAACGAGGTATAGGTGCTGAGAGAGAGAGAGAGAGAGAGAGAGAGAGCGAGAGAGCGAGAGAGAGGTTAATGGGATAGGTTACAAGGGTTGATGAACGAGGTATAGGTGCTGAGAGAGAGAGAGAGAGAGCGAGAGAGAGGTTAATGGGATAGGTTACAAGGGTTGATGAACGAGGTATAGGTGCTGAGAGAGAGAGAGAGAGAGAGAGAGAGAGCGAGAGAGAGGTTAATGGGATAGGTTACAAGGGTTGATGAACGAGGTATAGGTGCTGAGAGAGAGGAGAGAGAGAGAGAGAGAGCGAGAGGAGAGGTTAATGGGATAGGTTACAAGGGTTGATGAACGAGGTATAGGTGCTGAGAGAGAGAGAGAGAGAGAGAGAGAGAGCGAGAGAGAGGTTAATGGGATAGGTTACAAGGGTTGATGAACGAGGTATAGGTGCTGAGAGAGAGAGAGAGAGAGAGAGAGAGCGAGAGAGAGGTTAATGGGATAGGTTACAAGGGTTGATGAACGAGGTATAGGTGCTGAGAGAGAGAGAGAGAGAGAGAGAGAGAGAGAGCGAGAGAGAGGTTAATGGGATAGGTTACAAGGGTTGATGAACGAGGTATAGGTGCTGAGAGAGAGAGAGAGAGAGAGAGAGAGAGAGAGCGAGAGAGAGGTTAATGGGATAGGTTACAAGGGTTGATGAACGAGGTATAGGTGCTGAGAGAGAGAGAGAGAGAGAGAGAGAGAGAGCGAGAGAGAGGTTAATGGGATAGGTTACAAGGGTTGATGAACGAGGTATAGGTGCTGAGAGAGAGAGAGAGAGAGAGAGAGAGAGCGAGAGAGAGGTTAATGGGATAGGTTACAAGGGTTGATGAACGAGGTATAGGTGCTGAGAGAGAGAGAGAGAGAGAGAGAGAGAGAGCGAGAGAGAGGTTAATGGGATAGGTTACAAGGGTTGATGAACGAGGTATAGGTGCTGAGAGAGAGAGAGAGAGAGAGAGAGAGAGCGAGAGAGAGGTTAATGGGATAGGTTACAAGGGTTGATGAACGAGGTATAGGTGCTGACGAGAGAGAGAGAGAGAGAGAGAGGTGGAGAGAGGTTAATGGGATAGGTTACAAGGGTTGATGAACGAGGTATAGGTGCTGAGAGAGAGAGAGAGAGAGAGAGAGAGAGAGAGAGAGAGAGAGAGAGAGAGAGAGAGAGAGAGAGAGAGAGAGAATTGTAATAGTAGTAGAAGAAGAAAGCAAGAACATCTATGTGCGGAATAACAATGCTGAAGGTACAAGAAGGGTATTGGGTATGGTGAGGTAGAAAGAAACATAGATTGGGTACAATAGTTCAGAATAATGAATGAATTAATGTTTGTGTGTGTGTGTGTGTGTGTGTGTGTGTGTGGGGAAAAAGAGAAAGACCAATAGATAGATAGATAGATAGATAGAGAAAGAAAGATAAAATAAAGCAGTAGCAGAAGAAAGACAACAGAAGAAGGTATGCAGATGGAATAACTCGGCATAAAGTACAAGGTTGTTGTTGTTTCCCAGACTGTCTGGCCGAACAGTCCCAAGTCCGGTAGACCTAAGTCGCTCCAGATGATCGCAGGGTGAGATCTGTCTCTGAGAAGGCAGCGGGGGAGGGGATTATCAGCCCTTGGGCTTGCACCCTTCGGGTCAATGCCCCCACCGTCCGCAGTGCCAGCCAATCGGGTGATCTCGCCAGCACCTAGAAGGAAAAGTAAAAGAGACAGACAGAAACGGCTAAGGTTGGGTAGAGGATGCTTAACCTCACTCTGGATAGGACCAGCCGTCACCCTAGTATAAGAAGGTTAATGGGTGTGGAGAGAGAGAGAGAGAGAGAGAGAGAGAGAGAGATATGTGGGGTACATGGGGTACATAACAATGAATGAGCTATACTGTTGCTTAGTTACAGTGGTGGGGTCTCTCTTTGTTTATTTCTCCCCGTTTATCTTTTCTTCTCTCGTCTCAGCTTTGTTTACCTTAAATGTCTTCTCTTCCCTTTCCTTCCTTCTTCCTCCTTATTTTCTTTCCCCTTCCATTGTTCCTCTCCACCCATTTTCTCTTTTTGCTTCTCTTCCTTGTTTTGTTTTTATCTTCTCATTCCTTCCCCTCTTCTCACCTCCTCCCGTTTTCCTCTCCAGCCATTTCTCTTCCTGCTTTTCTTTCTCTGTTTCTTTTCTCCTCTATTTCCATTCCTTCTCTTCTCGTCTCAGCTTTGTCATTATTTCGCTTTTTTATCTTATTTTTTTATTCCTCTACTCCTTCATCTTCTTTCCCCTTCCATTTTCCTCTTCACCCATTTTTCTCTCCCTGTATCTCTTCTCTCCTCCTTTCCTTCCACATACCAACAGAGAGTTATGAGTGGGTTCGGGTTGCCTAGTAACAGTGATGGGTTCCCTGCTGTACCTTTATATTTTTTCTCTTAGTGTCTCCCTTCCTCTTTTTTTTTTCTTTTTTTTCGTATCTCTGATCTGTCCTTTTCTCATTTCGTCTCTGTCCTTTTCTCATTTCGTCTCTGTTGTTTCCCATTTATTTTCAGTTGTTTTTCTTTCTTCTCTGTTCTGCATTTCTCATGTCTTCTTTGTTCTTATCGTCATTTCCACTGTTCTGAGTTTTCCCATTCTCTATTTTTGTTTTCGAGATGAAAACATTACCGCTCCCTTTGTTCCGTCTTGTTCTTCTCCAAACTCCACGCCCTAATTTTTTCCCGTCTCTTCCGCATCTCATTTACAGTCCCAGGAAAACAAGTGTAAAATTGCCTGCCGCCATAAGAGTAAACTAGACCCAGGGTTCAGGAAGGGTACCAAGTCATCTCGCCGTCTGGCCAACTCGCTGCTAAAACAGAAAACACCGTAAATTAGTTTTATAACCTTTAGTATGACGAACATACTATAACTTACCGGTACCCTAAATTAAGTTCACTAAGTTTGTATTATTATACTATTATTATTATCATCATCATCATCATCATCATCATCATCATCATCATCAGTTAAGGGATGAGGGAACGGGGACTATTTACCGTCCTAAACCTATTTTACTGTTAATCGGTCAGAACAGATATAAGGGGTGTGCTGAGCATGCCCAACCATCTCCACCTGCCGGGTTCAGTAAGGTTACAGTAGGCTGCTCTAATACCCAAGACAATTATACATTGCTCATCAATAGAGGACGTCAATAGGTGTATGGATCTTGTTTATAGGAGCTTCATTTATTTCTTCTTTCTTTTCTTGTACGTAAGACAAAGAAAAGCAAAACACGTAATTACAGATACTTCTAGAATACCCGATGGACATTTCAGTGGCAATTTCTGTTTATTTATGTATGAATGTATTTTTATATTATTTTGTTATCTATTTATTTTATGTATTTATTATTATACATTTCTTTCCTGTTCAAGATGGGTAAACTAAAGGGATTATATATAACTTAACTACGGTACACACACTGTCAACATTGATGATAGGAGTGCTAACGTTAGGTAGATTACTGTATTATTATGCATGGTAAGAGGTGTAAATATTGGGTAGGGAGGTAGTGAGGCAGCGAGGTAGCCAGGTAGCGAAATGTCTAGCACCCACAGGAAGCAACTCGCTGACGTTTTGCATTCATCCCGGGGAACACAAGAGATAATCCGTTTAGTTTCACCAGTCCCCTCCCTACCCCCAGCCCCTTCCCTCTCTCCCCTCCTCCTACCCCCTCCCCCTCCCTCTCCCCTCCCTCTTATCCATCCCCTTCCCTCTCCCTCTCACCCCTCCCTTCTTCTTCTCGCCCTCCCCCCTCCCTCTTACCCCTCATCCCCTTCCTCTCCCTCTCACCTCTTCCCTCTCCCTCTCACCCCTCCTTTCCCTCTCCTTCTCCCCATTTCACCCCTCCCCTCTCCCTCTCATCCCTCCCTCTCCTTCTCCCCCTTCCCCCCTCCCTCTCAATCTCCCCCCTCCCCCTCCCCCCCCCCCCCCCCTGCCTTGCACGGTGAAGAGATCTTGTAGCGACGGAGTGCGGCCATTTTTGTTTATGGACGCCATATTGGTGCCTGTCATTATCCAACAACAGGGTGGTACCTTAGTTTTGATCATGTAGAATCTAGCACCTACGACCAAAGATTATATCCCGTGCCCTTATTGCCGAATCTGTATTATTGGTATAGAAACATTTGAGTGTAAACAGAGGGTAATGACACTAATGATACCAACATGGCGGAGGTTGGCGGATCTGTACAAGTATTGGGTCTCTAGCACGGCACTCCCCTCACCCTCTGTCCTTTCCGACGACTGTGACTGCTGCTGGTGGGGGTGCACGGTGATGGGGGTTTTCAGGCTAGCTCGTGCTTTGGTTCTTCCTAGGCCCTTTGCCTTTTGTCGTGCATTGTAATCCCGTTCCCCCCTCTTTCTTTTTATAAATACAGTACCGGTATATATATATATATATATATGTGTGTATGTGTGTTTATATACTCCCAGCCGGGCTCGAACCTCCGACATTCAGAACGATTGTCCAAGATTTTAATCCACTACACCACGCCGTGGTGTAGTGGACTAAAAGTTTGGACGCTCGTTCCGAATTTTGGAGGTTTGAATCCAGCTGGGAGTATATACAAATGTATTAACTCACGTGTATTTGTGATATAATATATATATATACAGTATATGTATAGATATATATATATATATCTATATATATATAGATATATATATTATAGAATATTATATATATTATATTCTTAATATATATATATATAATATATATATATATATATATATACAGTATATACAGAATATATATATATATATATATATATATATATATATAATATACTACCTGTGGATTAAAAGATTGAGCTTATGTTTTCCATCCATACGACTGGATACATCCAGCCCTCTCCACTCAGGTACGACTAGGTTAAAAGAATGGAATGTAATTCCATTATCTTTTACACCAGTCGTCCGATTGGTTTGAGGGTTGGGCTATTGGGTAGGTCTATACAGTATTGGGTAGGTCTATACAGTATTCACGATTTACCTACTAAAAATAAAATAAATACATAATAAATAAATATATACAGTATACTGTATATATACTGTATATATATATATTTATATATATATATATATATATATACTGTATATATACCGGTATATATATATATATATATATATATATATATATATATATATATATATACACACGCTATTCACAAATTATCTTGTAGTCCTATGTTGATCTATCTAAGGAAGTGGTGTTGTTCCCCTCTACCCTGGCACCATATTGTCTGTCCAGCCAAGCGTCACCGCTATTGTTATCACTGACGGGGCTCGGCGACGGATAGCCTGACAAATTTCCTGTTTTTCTTGGCGCCCGCTGTTTAGGCTCATAATTCACCTGCTTACGCTGATAAAAAGAGTCAACACAGGGGTCTTATGCCGCGCTATTCATATCTCTGACGGGCCTGGCCACCGGATATACTCAATAGTTATCTTGCTTTATCTTGTTTCTCTTGTTTGGAGGTTTATCATTCTGTTTACACATAAAATATAAATGGTCCAGGGATCTTTATGTCGCGCTAATGTGTGTGTGTGTGTGTGTGTGTGTGTGTGTGTGTGTGTGTGTGTTAACAATGTCTTCTTGGGCTTACAATTTTCCAGATTACACTTGCACAATTATCTTAATGTCGCCCACATTACGTCTAACATTAAATTGGCCAGTGGTTATCGTGACAATTATCACATTTTCTTTCTGGTGATGATGTTTGGTTTCATTATTCTCATGGTTGTAATATATTGTTTTTCTTTTGCTCCTGCTGTTTATTATATACCAGTAAACATTTATCGTCACTGGGCCTCTATTTTTATTATATACCAGTAAATATTTATCGTCACTGGGCCTCTATGTTTATTATATACCAGTCAACATTTATCGTCACTGGGCCTCTATGTTTATTATATACCAGTAAACATTTATCGTCACTGGGCCTCTATGTTTATTATATACCAGTCAACATTTATCGTCACTGGGCCTCTATGTTTATTATATACCAGTCAACATTTATCGTCACTGGGCCTCTATTTTTATTATATACCAGTAAACATTTATCGTCACTGGGCCTCTATGTTTATTATATACCAGTCAACATTTATCGTCACTGGGCCTCTATGTTTATTATATACCAGTCAACATTTATCGTCACTGGGCCTCTATGTTTATTATATACCAGTCAACATTTATCGTCACTGGGCCTCTATGTTTATTATATACCAGTCAACATTTATCGTCACTGGGCCTCTATGTTTATTATATACCAGTCAACATTTATCGTCACTGGGCCTCTATTTTTATTATATACCAGTAAACATTTATCGTCACTGGGCCTCTATGTTTATTATATACCAGTCAACATTTATCGTCACTGGGCCTCTATGTTTATTATATACCAGTCAACATTTATCGTCACTGGGCCTCTATGTTTATTATATACCAGTCAACATTTATCGTCACTGGGCCTCTATGTTTATTATATACCAGTCAACATTTATCGTCACTGGGCCTCTATGTTTATTATATACCAGTCAACATTTATCGTCACTGGGCCTCTATGTTTATTATATACCATTAAACATTTATCGTCACTGGGCCTCTATGTTTATTATATACCAGTCAACATTTATCGTCACTGGGCCTCTATGTTTATTATATACCAGTAAACATTTATCGTCACTGGGCCTCTATGTTTATTATATACCAGTAAACATTTATCGTCACTGGGCCTCTATGTTTATTATATACCAGTCAACATTTATCGTCACTGGGCCTCTATGTTTATTATATACCAGTCAACATTTATCGTCACTGGGCCTCTATGTTTATTATATACCAGTCAACATTTATCGTCACTGGGCCTCTATGTTTATTGTATACCAGTAAACATTTATCGTCACTGGGCCTCTATGTTTATTGTATACCAGTCAACATTTATCGTCACTGGGCCTCTATGTTTATTATATACCAGTTTACATTTATCGTCACTGGGCCTCTATGTTTATTATATACCAGTAAACATTTATCGTCACTGGGCCTCTATGTTTATTATATACCAGTAAACATTTATCGTCACTGGGCCTCTATGTTTATTGTATACCAGTCAACATTTATCGTCACTGGGCCTCTATGTTTATTATATACCAGTCAACATTTATCGTCACTGGGCCTCTATGTTTATTATATACCAGTCAACATTTATCGTCACTGGGCCTCTATGTTTATTATATACCAGTCAACATTTATTCGTCACTGGGCCTCTATGTTTATTATATACCAGTCAACATTTATCGTCACTGGGCCTCTGTTTATTATATACCAGTCAACATTTATCGTCACTGGGCCTCTATGTTTATTATATACCAGTCAACATTTATCGTCACTGGGCCTCTATGTTTATTATATACCAGTCAACATTTATCGTCACTGGGCCTCTATGTTTATTATATACCAGTCAACATTTATCGTCACTGGGCCTCTATGTTTATTATATACCAGTCAACATTTATCGTCACTGGGCCTCTATGTTTATTATATACCAGTCAACATTTATCGTCACTGGGCCTCTATGTTTATTATATACCAGTGAACATTTATCGTCACTGGGCCTCTATGTTTATTATATACCAATAAACATTTATCGTCACTGGGCCTCTATGTTTATTATATACCAGTCAACATTTATCGTCACTGGGCCTCTATGTTTATTATATACCAGTCAACATTTATCGTCACTGGGCCTCTATGTTTATTATATACCAGTCAACATTTATCGTCACTGGGCCTCTATGTTTATATACCAGTCAACATTTATCGTCACTGGGCCTCTATGTTTATTATATACCAGTAAACATTTATCGTCACTGGGCCTCTATGTTTATTATATACCAGTCAACATTTATCGTCACTGGGCCTCTATGTTTATTATATACCAGTCAACATTTATCGTCACTGGGCCTCTATGTGTATTATATACCAGTCAACATTTATCGTCACTGGGCCTTTATGTTTATTATATACCAGTCAACATTTATCGTCACTGGGCCTCTATGTTTATTATATACCAATAAACATTTATCGTCACTGGGCCTCTATGTTTATTATATACCAGTAAACATTTATCGTCACTGGGCCTCTATGTTTATTATATACCAGTAAACATTTATCGTCACTGGGCCTCTATGTTTATTATATACCAGTCAACATTTATCGTCACTGGGCCTCTATGTTTATTATACCAGTCAACATTTATCGTCACTGGGCCTCTATGTTTATTATATACCAGTCAACATTTATCGTCACTGGGCCTCTATGTTTATTATATACCAGTCAACATTTATCGTCACTGGGCCTCTATGTTTATTATATACCAGTAAACATTTATCGTCACTGGGCCTCTATGTTTATTATTCATATATTTGACACAGATGAACTGAACATGGAATACCTTAAGGGGGATCACGGTTTTCTTTTGATCTTGCTCTCCTTTTATCTCTTTCCCTGGCTTGTATCCATTCGGCCCCATTCAGCCAACTGTTTTAAGATGTTTATCCCCATCCAGGTGTCGATTTCTTCCTGGCGAGCGATTGCAAGCCAGCATTGTATGGAGAAATCCGGCCTCGCCGGAGAAATTTTTCTATTGAAAAATTTACAAATTTAGCTTACTGTCAAAACATATATATATATATATTGTTACGTATCTTGATCCTCAAGTGGTTAACTTGATGAATCTAGATAGCACAGAGATATATATTAAGGTATCAGTCAGCTGAAGGCAAAACAAAAGTAAAATCAATAAAATAATTTCCTGTTGTTGCTTCCTTTCCTTTTGGATCTTAGGACTTTGTATCCTTTATTGACTGATACTCTTTACTTATGAAAAATACTGAAACTAATTAAAGTCATGTAGTATTTATAAAGAATTATTATTTAACCGAAGCTTAGTAGGCTATGGTTATGAACCGAATAAGTTATAGCTAAAGAAGGACTATTAATTTTATAAAAAGTCTTGAAAGATAAATATTAAAGTAAGAATATTTCTGTCTCTTACCCTTTTGAAATGAATAGATAGTTTTCTTCTATGTCCTTTTATTATTATTTAATGTAATTATTCTTGGTTCTTGTCTTACGTTAATAGTATTATATTATTATTATTATCAGGAGTAATATCAAAGTCACATAAAAAGTTAGATATATATTTAATAATTAGTTAAATGTATTTCTTAACCACGTAACATTGAGGTTTGATTATGAGTAAATAAAGTTACAGGATCGTTTCATAGATTCGATTCAAGTCTCACTCAAATAATATGAAAAGCAAAATATAATATTTTGAAGCAAAAGAATTTTCTTCAGCTTAGAAAATCACTAGAAGTAATATTAACACAGCCATGTTAGTTTAAGGCGATATTACTAATAAGAGACAATAGCATCACCGTACTAAGCACCATTAAGCACTGTAAGCTTAATTCAAAGAAAATGAAAGAACTCGTAAGTATTAATATAAAACAATAGTATTACTTTCATCATAACCCAATTACTTAAAGAGTTGCTTTAGTCCACAAGTTAGTCAACTAAAATAGTTAAGTACATAATAATAGCGTTAACGTTAATTCCCAATCAAATAGTTAAGTACATAAATAGTAGCGTTAACGTTAATTCGCAATCAAATAGTTAAGCACGTAATAGTAGCGTTCACGTTAATTCCCAATTAAATAGTTAAACACATTACACACATTAAACACATCACGTTAATTCCCAATCACATATCTCACTAACCAACATAACATAAGTGTTTACACCGAACACACTTAACACACATTTATATAATCTGACTGACAGTCACAATCCCATTATAATACTTCACCCCGTCTTCCTCCAGCTGCAAGTTCACCTTCCCCAACTCCAAATGAGACTGATTTGAATGCCCACAACTCGGGTCTTATATACCAAACAATGATGGTGTAGGAACGAATCAGGAGGCGGCGGGTGGTGCCGGCGCCAATCATAGCTCCTCGAATCACATAACAGGTGCATGGTCCATTCACAGCTCCTGGCGTCGATCATACGTCATAGCATCGGTCATCGAGGTGTGAAGGCTAGCATGCTGGTATGGGGGGAGAGATGGTTTGCCCACTCGCTCGTTCGCTAGTCTGCTTCACCGTTTTGGGTAGTGGGCTCCTTCAACTCTAATTCTAACTCTTAAATTAACATACAGGGCTCCGTATGTCACACCTCCCCCCTAGAAAAGAGTTTAAGGAGTATAGTACATAATATTAAACATAATACATAAATAGATTCACCACCAGATTGGCAACAGCAAGATTATAATGAGGATATAATAAGGATATCACCCAAAGTAGGCAACGTCTCCAGGTACCACATCAGAACATAGCCGGAACGTAGCTGGAGCGTTATTCGAACTGCAAGGCATCTCACAGCTGAAGGCTTAAAAGCGCACTACAAAAGCATGATATTTACCTCGCTACAAGGGAGAGCTAATTGCCAAAATCCTCTCATTAAATTATACTTACTGCTGCATGAGGCCAACTTGGGAAATGCAATCTTTGATCCGTGGCAGTGGGTAGGTATCGTTCTTTGTGACAGCATTGACTTGCCTATAGTCCCTACAAAACCCATGGCTCCCGTCTGGCTTCGGCACAAGTATGACCGGACTACTCCACTGGCTGAAGGCCCTTGTGATCAGCTGGTTTGAAAAAATTAAGTCAAGCTCGACCTGCAGTATACTCCTGCGTTGTGGCGAGACACGGTAGGGGGATAGTTTAATGGGAGTTGCATCCCCTACGTCGATGTCGTGCATGGCCAAAGAAGTGAGCCCTGGAGTATCACGGAACACACTGGGAGACTGAGATAAAACAGAGATTAGTTGGTTCGCTTGATCAGAGGGAAGACGACATAGTTTAGATGGTAATTCCCTCAAAGCCACTGAATTATACTGAAAGTTGGATAGGCTACATGACAAGTCAAAGTCTGCATGGATACCTTCAGGCTCTGGAACAGTCTGTTGCGAGTCAGTTAGAACTGAAAACTTTGTCCGCACCAGGCTGCTCACAGGTCCTGACATTCACTGCCACAGTGGGAGAATCTGGAGGAGAGGAATCAGGGGACCTATGGTAGGGCTTCAACATATTTATATGGAATACTTGCGTGGGCTTTCTCCTGTCTGGGGTAGTTACTAGATAATCGGTAATGCTCACCCTCCGAATTATCTTATATGGGCCCCTGAACTTGGCAGATAAAGGTTGGCCAAAAAACTAGCTCATTAGGGGAAAAACCCAGGGATTCAGTTGGAACCTCACGAGTAGCAAATAAAAGAAAAGGTACCCCCTTATCCCACTCAACTCCGGTCTCTGTACAATACTTACGTAACATTCCCTTTAATGTCTGATGATATTGTTCGAGAACCCCTTGACTCTCTGGGTGGTAGGTGCTAGACTTTACATGCTCGATACCCAACTCCTTCAGAGACTGCTGGAAAATGTTAGAGGTAAAATTAGTTCCTTGATCACTTTGCACCTCATGGGGGAAACCCATTCTGGTGAAAAATTTAAGCAGTTCCTTGATTACAGTTGGAGCAGAGGTAGTCCTTAAGGGTATAGCCTCTGGGTAGCGAGTTGCCATGTCCATGATAGTTAATAAATAAATGTTACCTTGGGAAGTCTTAGGCAATGGGCCTACAATGTCCACTACCACCCGAGTAAAAGGATTCTCGAAAACGGGCAAGGGCACCAGAGGATGTACAGGCACCTTCTGATTGGGTTTTCCTGTCATCTGGCAAGTGTGACACACTCTACAACACTCCACTACATCTGCACGCATTCCTGGCCAGTAAAAGTGGGCTCTTATTCTGTCTAGAGTTTTTCTCACACCTAGGTGTCCTGCCAATGGTATACAATGTGCCATTTCCATGATATCTCTACAACAAGGTTTGGGGACTACTACTTGATGGACGTCCCAAGCCCCGTCATCTATTGGTCTGTGTGGCGGTCTCCATCTTCGCCACAATACTCCTCCTTTGAGGTAGAAACATTCACCACCCTCCTTCTCACATTCCTCTTCACTCACGGACCTGGCAGCTAACTCCTTGCATTCACAATCATCTCTCTGTAGCTCTACCAGGCCACTAGGACAATTTGGAGGGGTTTCATGGTCATCGTTAGGGTCAAGATGAGCCATAAAGGTGTCAGATAAATCCACCTCAGTCACATCATCAGGCACAGTTGGAGCATCATTCACACTCTCATCATCCCTTTCATCAACTCTTACATTCGGTACATTTCTGTCTGAGGGAACTGCTACTTGAGACATTGAAAGTTTGTCAGCACACAGGGAAAACAGTTGGCAACTCCTTGTCGAGCTCACCGGTTAGTGGCTCGTTAACAGGGGAAAGTGACAAAATGGGGTCTGGTCGGACCTTCTCACCTCCTACATCATTCCCCAAAAGGAGTGTTACCCCAGGCACAGGGATATCTTGGGACCTACACAAAGCTATGGTGGCCTCACCCTGTAGTAACTCACATTCAATTTCGCCTTTTACCAAGTATGCATAAAACTGGCCTCCAGCACCTCATTACAACTGGTTCGCCAGGTGGGCACTCAGTGTAAGGATTCACCATGAGGGTGCTAGTAGAACCTGTGTCTCTCAGAATTTTTACCTCATGCATGCAACCATTTAATCTCACGTTGCCAGATGAAATAAAGGGACGGTAACTGTCCTGCACTGATGGTGAAATTATTATTGGTTTAACCCTAGTGGGTTGCACCACACATGCTACTACACCCCTGTCTAGATGATTTACGTTAGCTGCTAGGTACTCCTTCTGTCGAGAGTCCTGCATTAAAGGAACTTTTGGTGCTAGGTACTCCTTCTGTCGGGAGTCCTGCATTAAAGGAACATTTGGTGCTAGGTACTCCTGTCGGGAGCCCTGCATTAAAGGCACACATGGAATTTGAGATACGGCGGCAACTGTCTGCCCCGATCTCTCGGTTTTTTTCCTTGGCCCAGCACTGATAAGCTAGGTGGCCTCTCATGCCACAAAAAGTACATACTTTAGGGGATACGGGAAAGTTCCCTCTTTGAGCATTACTATTAGTTTGGGGCCCACCTCTGTTACCATTGCCCTGAGTCGCATTTTTAGTTGGGGGAACATTTCTATTTTGGCTAGCTGGGGAAGACGTTATAGGCTTGTGACTGGGTCGGTCAGATTTGTGATTGGGATACTTAAAATTAGAGCTAGAATTATCGTAGGGCTTCTTTCCACGAAATTTGTTGTTGAGCACGTATGTGTCAGCCATGTCAGCAGCGTCAGCAAGACAATCTACCTTTTTCCCCTTTAAATGATAGGATACAGAAGAATCAATTTTCCATAGGAAATTTTCTAACAGGACCAACTCCTTCAGATCGTTGTAGCTTGTGACTTTCTTACTCTTGACCCAATGATTGAAAGTTTTAGTCATGGTCCTGGCAAATACCTTATGGGTTTCTTCTACTTTCTTCTGGTTTTTACGGAAAGATTGCCTGTAAGCCTCAGGCTGCAATTGGTAGGTTTTTAGGATAGCTTCTTTGAGATTGTCATAATCCTGCCTAACTTCTGCTACTTCTGACAAATACGTGGCTCGAGCCTGCCCTGTCAAAACAGTTTGTAACATAAAAGGCCATTGATCTCTTGTCCACTTCATACCTCCAGCAACTTCCTCAAACAAAACAAAGAAATCCTGCACATTATCCTCAGTGAAGGGTGGAATGACACTAGTCATAGTCAATCCCAGAGGGGGAGCAATTACAGGAGCATTTGTATTGACATTTAGTTGAGCCGTTTGATATTGATATTGATAATGTTCGGTCTTTATTCTGGCTAGTTCTATACTTGCGTTTGCTTGTTCGGTATTTGCTTTTATTCTGGCTTGTTCGGTATTTATTCTGGCTAGTTCTATTTTTAATTTGGCTTGTTCTAGTTCGAATATTTGATCACCGGTCAAACCAGGTGGCAATTGTATATCAAGTTGGCTAGGTTTACTCGGGATCCCACCAACTGCTCCGTCTCCCTCCCCGCCTTCTACAGGGAACAGGTGGGTTTTTATGGTCTGAGCCACCTCTACTTTGGACATGTTTGAGACAGTTAATTGGAGATGTGAGGCAAGCACTTTCAGTTCGGATTTTGACAGACAGTCAATATCAGGGGCTGTGGGTTCTGATTCTATGAAAACTCGAGCATCTTCTTTATTAATTAGTTGAGGCATGATTAATATTAGATTGTTAAGTAGTGAAACGTTAATGAAACCGAGTGAAACTGTATGAAACGAATCCTGGCAAGGTCGCCACTCTTCTGTTACGTATCTTGATCCTCAAGTGGTTAACTTGATGAATCTAGATAGCACAGAGATATATATTAAGGTATCAGTCAGCTGAAGGCAAAACAAAAGTAAAATCAATAAAATAATTTCCTGTTGTTGCTTCCTTTCCTTTTGGATCTTAGGACTTTGTATCCTTTATTGACTGATACTCTTACTTATGAAAAATACTGAAACTAATTAAAGTCATGTAGTATTTATAAAGAATTATTATTTAACCGAAGCTTAGTAGGCTATGGTTATGAACCGAATAAGTTATAGCTAAAGAAGGACTATTAATTTTATAAAAAGTCTTGAAAGATAAATATTAAAGTAAGAATATTTCTGTCTCTTACCCTTTTTGAAATGAATAGATAGTTTTCTTCTATGTCCTTTTAATTATATTTAATGTAATTATTCTTGGTTCTTGTCTTACGTTAATAGTATATATTATTATTATTATCAGAGTAATATCAAAGTCACATAAAAAGTTAGATATATATTTAATAATTAGTTAAATGTATTTCTTAACCACGTAACATTGAGGTTTGATTATGAGTAAATAAAGTTACAGGATCGTTTCATAGATTCGATTCAAGTCTCACTCAAATAATATGAAAAGCAAAATATAATATTTTGAAGCAAAAGAATTTTCTTCAGCTTAGAAAATCACTAGAAGTAATATTAACACAGCCATGTTAGTTTAAGGCGATATTACTAATAAGAGACAATAGCATCACCGTACTAAGCACCATTAAGCACTGTAAGCTTAATTCAAAGAAAATGAAAGAACTCGTAAGTATTAATATAAAACAATAGTATTACTTTCAATCATAACCCAATTACTTAAAGAGTTGCTTTAGTCCACAAGTTAGTCAACTAAAATAGTTAAGTACATAATAATAGCGTTAACGTTAATTCCCAATCAAATAGTTAAGTACATAAATAGTAGCGTTAACGTTAATTCGCAATCAAATAGTTAAGCACGTAATAGTAGCGTTCACGTTAATTCCCAATTAAATAGTTAAACACATTACACACATTAACACATCCACGTTAATTCCCAATCACATATCTCACTAACCAACATAACATAAGTGTTTACACCGAACACACTTAACACACATTTATATAATCTGACTGACAGTCACAATCCCATTATAATACTTCACCCCGTCTTCCTCCAGCTGCAAGTTCACCTTCCCCAACTCCAAATGAGACTGATTTGAATGCCCACAACTCGGGTCTTATATACCAAACAATGATGGTGTAGGAACGAATCAGGAGGCGGCGGGTGGTGCCGGCGCCAATCATAGCTCCTCGAATCACATAACAGGTGCATGGTCCATTCACAGCTCCTGGCGTCGATCATACGTCATAGCATCGGTCATCGAGGTGTGAAGGCTAGCATGCTGGTATGGGGGGAGAGATGGTTTGCCCACTCGCTCGTTCGCTAGTCTGCTTCACCGTTTTGGGTAGTGGGCTCCTTCAACTCTAATTCTAACTCTTAAATTAACATACAGGGCTCCGTATGTCACAATATATATATATATATATATATATATATATATATATATATATATATGCGGGCTCGCTACCGCTCGCCAGGAAAATATTGACACCTGGATGGGGGTAAACGTCCTAAAACAGTAGGCTGAATGGGGCCGAATGGATACAAGCCAAAGAGAGAGGTAGAGAAAGAGAAAAACAAAATATTCTCTCGTGGCTTGCTTTTCCTTGGTGTTTGAGCTTATAACTCCCTTGCTTATGTTTATAAGAAGAATCAACAGTGGTGATATTCCTCCTCCCTGTCAGTGTTGTATATAACGGATCTGAAGACCACCGGATATCTGGCAACGGTACTCGCGTCCCTTGCCTCTCTTGGAGTTTGGGATAATAAATATATATATACAGAAATATAAAATACTAGATATAAAGGAAGCATCGGTATTTTACCTTCATGTCGGGTAATTGTTATTATTTATTATTATTATTATTATTGTTTAGGTTGGAGGTGGTTGTGGCGGGGGGGGTGGGGGGGGATTGTTATGTACACCCTTCTCCCTCATCTTTTGCTCCATTTGTTTTGAGATTGTAATTCACAAATGTATATATTTGTTATGCTTGATGAAGTTTAGGGAGTAAACTAAAGGTATATAAATATAATAATAATATATATATATATAATTATACTGTATAATATACTGTATATATCGAGGGGTGACAACCAGAATTGGTTATGTCCAATTTAGCCATTTTTGACCAACTGTTTCAGTTTAGGAATCTGTTTATTCTCCAGTCTCATAGACATTTATATCATGAACATTTCCAGCAAAAATTTCAAGTATTGAATCAATTTTCGATATTTCATGACGATTTTCAATCTTTAAGTGTGACTATCTACGAACTGCATTTGTGGAGATAACCACTTCTGGTTGTCACCCCTCGATATATATATATATATATAACATTAACTACGGTGTAACATTAACTACTAACTTGAGCTGGACACATTATGTTAGAAGCATTGCTAAGAATGCCTCTAAAAAACTGGGACTCTTGTACAGAGTTCGAGAATTCTTCACTGACGAGCAGTTGGCCGTGATATATAAAAGTCATGTGCGTTCTCAGATGGATTACTGTTCACCTCTGTGGGGTGGAAGTGGAGTGGTTGCATTGAGGCAGTTGGACAAAATTCAAAATAAAGCTATTAGATTAATCAATAACCCTGCAATCACACAGGACCTTCCTACATTATCCATACGAAGAAACGTTGCATCCCTTGCATTATTCTACAGATATTTTCACAGCAATTGTTCCGAGGAACTTGCTTCAATTGTGCCGCCTCTCCACATCTTTCCCCGTAGAACTAGGGCAGCTGAGAGCGCCATGAATTTACACTTTCTCCTCCACAATGCAGAACTTCTGCTTATCAGAATTCATTTATCCCCAGAGCTACTACTCTTTGGAATTCACTTCCCTCGAATTGCTTTCCACAAACTTACAATCTACAAATGTTTAAATCCAGTTGTTACAAACATTTTATGAATGGAGGATGCCTTTAGGCACATGGACCTTTTTCTTTTATCTGTGTTTTTCCTTCCTCCGTTCATTGTCTCTTAAAAAAAAAAAATATATATATATATATATATATATATATACCGGTATATATATATATATGAATGTTCCATACTGACAGGTAGATGGATTGGGTGGGGGAGAAAACACAGGGAAGAGCTATGAATCTTTACTCTCTAACGTTTCGGGTTATGCTATGTACCCATCTTCAGAGAGACTGAGAGACTTCAGAGGAGGAGGAAAGTCAGTCTCTCTGTAGAGGGGTACATAACATAACCCGAAACGTTAGAGAATAAAGGTTCATAGCTCTTCCCTGAGTTTTCTCCTCCACCCAATCCATATATATATATATATATATATATATATATATTGCCAGACGTACTGATCCTCGAAGGGACGGCCACGAACGAATTGCGCCCAAGCACCTCTATCCCCTGTCAGCCGACACCCCTCCTCACAACCATCATCACTTTCTCTCATATACCTCTCAACTCCATTCTTCCACCTCACTCATGGTCTGCCTCTCCCTCTCTGTCCCTCCACCTCACTCTCGTACACTCTCTGTCATTCTCTCCCTTCCCATGCGTTCCACATGGCCGAACCATCTCAAAGTGTTGCTTTTCACACTTTCCAGCACATCCACACCACACTGCTCTTCATTCGTCTGGCTATCTGTCTCTCTCTCTCTCTCTCTCTCTCTGTATATATATATATATATATATATATATATATATATATATATATATATATATATATATATATATATATACAGTATATATATATATATATATATATATATATATATATATATATATATATATATATATATATATATATATACAGTATATACATATAGTATATACAAAGAAAGAGTAAACATTAGTTTCTTTATATCGTGCAGTTGCTTTCTCAGATGTAACTGAACCACCTGACACCTTGACAAATTCTCCAGTATCTTGTTTTTCTTTCTTGCTCTTTTTGGTCTCATTAGCGTTCTGTTTACCCTTACAAAAAGTGTCAACAATGAATTTTTTGCTACGTTATTATTTTCTTTGTTGCAAGTAGGAAGCAGGTGTCTGGCCAAACTCTCTTGTGTATATTTTCTTCCCGTGCTGCTAGGGGCTCATGATTTCACTACTTCTCCACTTACGGTGTTTATATGCAAAGCTATTCATACATTTCTTGTAACTGGCCACCGGAATCATTGACAATTCTCCCGTGTAATTCTCCTGAGAGAGAGAGAGAGAGAGAGAGAGAGAGAGAGAGAGAGAGAGAGAGAGATGTCACGTCATTGTTTTCTCAGATGAACCTTCTTGACAAATTATCCTGTATTCTGCTTTTCGTTGTTTGGGCGCATAATGCACGTGTTTATGTTTACAAATGAAGTCAATCTTTGGTATTTACTTAATGCTAATCATATATCTTAAGGGGGGTGACCTGTTTTTATTCTGTCCTTTTCTATCTTTCTCTGGCTTGTATCCATTTGGCCCCATTCAGCCTACTGTTTTAAGACGTTTATCCCCATCCAGGTGTCAATTTTTTACTGGTGAGCAGTACCGTAGCGAGCCAGCATATTTTTTATTTTTGTTTGACAGCAGGCTAAATTTAAAAAATGTGACCGGCGAAGCCGGATTTCTTCATATAATGCTGGCTCGCTATCGCTCGCCAGGAAGAAATCGACACCTAGATGGGGATAAATGTCTTAAGATAGTTGGCTGAATGGGGCCGAATAGATACAAGCCAGAGAAAGAGAGAAAAGGACAGAAATAACAAAAAGCAGGTCACCTCCCTTAAGGAAGTTTTTTATATATTTATTTACTTTTGTTTTGTTTTATTTGTTTATTCTATTTAGGATTTTTAAAGTTTCCTCCCTAGACCTCCATCAAGCTTTGAAAATATCTCCAAGATAAATTTGTAAATTTTCTAGAAACCCTGGCAAATTCTCCTGTACCGTATCTCTTTGTATTCTCCTGTACCGTATCTCTTTGTATTCTCCTGTACCGTATCTCTTTGTATTATCTTGTACCGTATCTCTTTGTATTCTCTTGTACCGTATCTCTTTGTATTCTCCTGTACCGTATCTCTTTGTATTCTCCTGTGCCGTATCTCTTTGTATTCTCCTGTACCGTATCTCTTTGTATTCTCCTGTACCGTATCTCTTTGTATTCTCCTGTACCGTATCTCTTTGTATTCTCCTGTACCGTATCTCTTTGTATTCTCCTTTACCATATCTCTTTGTATTCTCCTGTACCATATCTCTTTGTATTCTCCTGTACCGTATCTCTTTGTATTCTCCTGTACCGTATCTCTTTGTATTCTCCTGTACCGTATCTGTTTGTATTCTCCTGTACTGTATCTGTTTGTATTCTCCTGTGCCGTATCTCTTTGTATTCTCCTGTACCGTATCTCTTTGTATTCTCCTGTACCGTATCTCTTTGTATTATCCTGTACCGTATATCTTTGTATTCTCCTGTACCGTATCTCTTTGTATTCTCCTGTACCGTATCTCTTTGTATTCTCCTGTACCATATCTCTTTGTATTCTCCTGTACCGTATCTCTTTGTATTCTGCTGTACCTTATCTCTTTGTATTCTCCTGTACCGTATCTCTTTGTATTCTCCTGTACCGTATCTGTTTGTATTCTCCTGTACCGTATCTGTTTGTATTCTCCTGTGCCGTATCTCTTTGTATGCTCCTGTACTGTATCTCTTTGTATTCTCCTGTACCGTATCTCTTTGTATTCTCCTGTACCGTATCTCTTTGTATACTCCTGTACCGTATATCTTTGTATTCTCCTGTACCGTATCTCTTTGTATTCTCCTGTGCCGTATCTCTTTGTATTCTCCTGTGCCATATCTCTTTGTATTCTCCTGTGCCGTATCTCTTTGTATTATCCTGTGCCGTATCTCTTTGTATTCTCCTGTGCCGTATCTCTTTGTATTCTCCTGTGCCGTATCTCTTTGTATTCTCCTGTGCCGTATCTCTGTATTCTCCTGTGCCGTATCTCTTTGTATTCTCCTGTGCCGTATATCTTTGTATTCTCCTGTGCCGTATTTCTTTGTATTCTCCTGTGCCGTATCTCTTTGTATTCTCCTGTGCCGTATCTCTTTGTATTCTCCTGTGCCGTATCTCTTTGTATTCTCCTGTGTCGTATCTCTTTGTATTCTCCTGTGCCGTATCTCTTTGTATTCTCCTGTGCCGTATCTCTTTGTATTCTCCTGTGCCGTATCTCTTTGTATTCTCCTGTACCGTATCTCTTTGTATTCTCCTGTACCGTATATCTTTGTATTCTCCTGTACCGTATCTCTTTGTATTATCCTGTTCCGTATCTCTTTGTATTCTCCTGTACCGTATATCTTTGTATTCTCCTGTACCATATCTCTTTGTATTCTCCTGTACCGTATCTCTTTGTATTCTCCTGTACCATATCTCTTTGTATTCTCCTGTACCGTATCTCTTTGTATTCTCCTGTACCATATCTCTTTGTATTCTCCTGTACCGTATATCTTTGTATTCTCCTGTACCGTATCTGTTTGTATTCTCCTGTTCCGTATCTCTTTGTTTTCTTCTGTACTGTATCTCTTTGTATTCTCCTGTACCGTATCTCTTTGTATTCTCCTGTACCGTGTCTCTTTGTATTCTCCTGTTCGGTATCTCTTTGTATTCTCCTGTACCGTATCTCTTTGTATTTTCCTGTACCATATCTCTTTGTATTCTCCTGTGCCGTATCTCTTTGTATTCTCCTGTGCCGTATCTCTTTGTATTCTCCTGTGCCGTATCTCTTTGTATTCTGTGCCGTATCTCTTTGTATTCTCCTGTGCCATATCTTTTTGTATTCGCCTGTGCCATATCTCTTTGTATTCTCCTGTGCCGTATCTCTTTGTATTCTCCTGTGCCGTATCTCTTTGTATTCGCCTGTGCCGTATCTCTTTGTATTCGCCTGTACCGTATCTCTTTGTATTCTCCTGTACCGTATCTCTTTGTTTTCTCCTGTACCGTATCTCTTTGTATTCTCCTGTACCGTATCTCTTTGTATTCTCCTGTACCGTATCTCTTTGTATTCTCCTGTACCGTATATCTTTGTATTCTCCTGTACCGTATCTCTTTGTATTTTCCTGTACCGTATCTCTTTGTATTCTCCTGTACCGTATCTTTATATTCTGTACCGTGTCTTTGTATTCTCCTGTACCGTATCTCTTTGTATTCTCCTGTACCGTATCTCTTTGTATTCTCCTGTACCGTATCTCTTTGTATTCTCCTGGACCGTATCTCTTTGTATTCTCCTGTACCGTATCTGTTTGTATTCTCCTGTACTGTATCTCTTTGTATTCTCCTGTACCGTATCTCTTTGCATTCTCCTGTACCGTATCTCTTTGTATTCTCCTGTACCGTATCTGTTTGTATTCTCCTGTACCGTATCTGTTTGTATTCTCCTGTACCGTATCTCTTTGTATTCTCCTGTACCGTATCTCTTTGTATTCTCCTGTACCGTATCTCTTTGTATTCTCCTGTACCGTATCTCTTTGTATTATCCTGTACCGTATCTCTTTGTATTCTCCTGTACCGTATCTCTTTGTATTCTCCTGTACCGTATCTCTTTGTATTCTCCTGTACCGTATCTCTTTGTATTCTCCTGTACCGTATCTCTTTGTATTCTCCTGTACCGTATCTCTTTGTATTCTCCTGTACCGTATCACTTTGTATTCTCCTGTACCGTATCTCTTTGTATTTTCCTGTGCCGTATCTCTTTGTATTCTCCTGTGCCGTATCTCTTTGTATTCTCCTGTACCGTATCTTTTTGTATTCTCCTGTACCGTATCTCTTTGTATTCTCCTGTACCGTATCTGTTTGTATTCTCCTGTACCGTATCTGTTTGTATCCTCCTGTACCGTATCTCTTTGTATTCTCCTGTACCGTATCTCTTTGTATTCTCCTGTACCGTATCTCTTTGTATTCTCCTGTACCGTATCTCTTTGTATTCTCTTGCTGTTTGGGTTTAAAATATTCTGCTTACACTTTTAAGGGGGTTCATCTGCTTTTTTGTTATCTTTCTCTCCTTTTCTCTCTTTCCCTGGCTTGTATCCATTCGGCCCCATTCAGCCAACTGTTTTAAGACGTTTATCCCCATCCAGGTGTCGATTTCTGCCTGGCGAGCGATAGCGAGCCAGCATTGTATGGAGAAATCCGGCTTCGCCGGAGAAATTTTTCTATCAACATATTTACAATTGTAGCTTGCTGTCAAAACAAAAATATATATATGCTGGCTCGCGGAAACAATTGACATCTGGATGGGGGTAAACGTCTTAAAACACAGTAGACTGAATGGGACCGAATATATACAAGCCAAAAACAGAGGGAGAGAAAGAGAAGAAAAGCGCTGTGGGCTCCCTTAAAAACATAGACGATAAAAGCTGGTGCACTGATGTCACATAATTGTTTTTACAGAGGTAACTGCAGGGCCGCCGGACTTCTTAACCCCTTGAGGATTATGACGCTTTTAACAGTTTATTCTGGCTAACATTAGACGGGTTTTTACAGCTTAGGAAGGATCTGTGGGAGTTAAAAGGTTAGAGACAGTCTCCCTCAATTTTTTGACTTCCATGTATCCTTCCCAATCTTTAGAAAAGCGACTTATGATGGCCAGAATAAACTGCCAAAATGCGTCATATTCCTCAAAGGGTTAAAATGATCTCATTTCTCCTTCTGTTGGTGTTTGGAAGTCCACAATAGGGTTGTATGCTTTACTATATATACAGCTTAATGTTTTTATGCTTTACTATATATACAGCTTAATGTTTTTATGCTTTACTATATATACAGCTTAATGTTTTTATGCTTTACTATATATACAGCTTAATGTTTTTATGCTTTACTATATATACAGCTTAATGTTTTTATGCTTTACTATATATACAGCTTAATGTTTTTATGCTTTACTATATATACAGCTTAATGTTTGTATGCTTTACTATATATACAGCTTAATGTTTTTATGCTTTACTATATATACAGCTTAATGTTTTTATGCTTTACTATATATACAGCTTAATGTTTTTATGCTTTACTATATATACAGCTTAATGTTTTATGCTTTACTATATATACAGCTTAATGTTTTTATGCTTTACTATATATACAGCTTAATGTTTTTATGCTTTACTATATATACAGCTTAATGTTTTTATGCTTTACTATATATACAGCTTAATGTTTTTATGCTTTACTATATATACAGCTTAATGTTTTGTTCTGGATCCACTTCTTCCTCATGTTTAGCTCCAGTAGTTTTGACATTTTAAGACGTTCGTCTCATTAGTTTGACTATTTTAAGACCTTTGCCCCATTTCTTTGTCAAGTTAAATACCCTTTGTGCCATTTACTGTAGGTGTCGATGTTATCCTTGAGAGCGATAACGAGCCTTAAATTAGGAGGAATCGGCCTTACACACAAATTGATCTCGAAGAGGGTCTTGGGGGGTACCGGGTATTTTAAAAGTTTGATGGGGGTCTAGGGAGGAAACTCAAAATTAATAAGTAAATACCTACCGGTTTATATATAAAAATAAATGAATATATAATCTCCCCTTAAGGAACTGACAGACGGACATCTGTTTTTCCATCTGCTTTTATATTGATTTGGCTTCATAAATCCCTGATAAAAGGGTCAATATTAGGTCTTTCTGTCACGGCGTTCTTTTAGCTTTATTGGGAAATGGCCAGCGGATAGTTTGATTAGTGTTTGTTTGTATCTATATATCGGTGTTTAGCTTAATATATCTTTTGCATACGCTTACACAAAGAGTTAACATCGGGCCTTTCTCTCGGGTATTCTTTTAGCTTCAGGAACTGGCGACAGGATACTTTAATTAGTCTTGCTCTCTTATTTATGTGGGTGTTTTTCTTCATAATTGTCTTGCGCACTGGGTCTTTCTGCTCTACTGTTCATTAAATTCTGCTGGCTGACGGATTTCTCTGTCTCCAACTTCTTTATGTCAAATAATTTTCCTGCTTACGCTTACGAAAATAGTCAACATTGGGTCTTAATGCCTTACTATTGTCTAACTAAATTATGGAGTTCCTTTGTTGTTGGGAGAGCCGTGGCAGAGGTTCTACATTAGGGTTTCGTCGGCCCTTCTTTCAGTTTAAGGGGGTAGGGTTTATTCATTACATTATTTATGTATTTATTCACTATTGTGTTAGCTTTCTCCCTAGACCTCCATCAAGCTAAATAACTTATCCTCAAGATCCTCCTTCGAGATAAATTTGTACATTTTTCGGTAGAAAAATTTCCCGGCCGAAGGCCGATTCCTCCAAAATTACAGGCTCGCTTTCGCTCGCCAGGAAAAAATCAACACCTAAATGGAACGAAAGGTCTTGATATTGATACGAACGTCTTAAAATCTCAAAACTAATGGGGCTAAACATAAGGGATAACGTGGTCCAGAATAAGCCACTACCTCCCCCTTAATGTCCCCTTCTTGCTGTGCCTGGTCAAGTAGCTCACTGAGTTTTACAGGTAACTTGCCAAATACATTGAACTTACTTAAAACAAAATTGTAATATTCCCTATGTCCGTTGAGTTTAACATTATTGAACTGTATATTAATGTAGAACGTTGTACAAATGTTCAACATGATCTGGAAGGGGAATCTTGGGGATGTTTTTTAAAGCTTGGTGGAGGTCTAGGGAGGAAACTAAAATAATGATAAATAAATAAACTAATAATAACCCCTATCCTCCCTAACTGTTTACATGATTGTACGATGACGCCATTATCCACTTTGTTTTGCTATCATAAGACGAGTTTGTATAGCTTAGGAAGGACCTCTAGCAATCAGACGGGTTAAATTTGTTGTTTTAAGGGGAGATTTTTAGTTTGGTCCCTGGATATATTTCAAGCTTAAGATTACACCCCCTTGAGCCCCTTTCAAGATAAATTTGTAAATTTTTCGGTAGAAAAATGTCCCGGCTGAAAGCCGTTTCCTCTTAAATTACAGGCTCGCTATCGCTCGCCAGGATAAAATCGACGCCTAAATGGCACGAAAGGTCTTAAATTTGACAGAAATGGGTTGAAAGTTCTTAAAATCGTCAAAATAATGGGGCAAACGTCTTAACATTAGAAAAACAATGGGGCTAAACATGAGGGAGAAAGGAGTCAAGAAAAAAATCCCTCTAGTGGAAATCTCCCCTTAACTCCCACAGACCCTCACTAAACTCAATACAGTCGTCTCTTAACAGCCAACATATAATGAAAGAATACGTTTTGGTATGTGAAGGGGTTAAAGGGAGGTTTTCACTTTAGGTGTCTTTCTCGATCCCCTTCTCCCCTATCTTTAGCCCCATTAGTTTTGACTTTTTTTAGACGTTCGCCCCATTAGTTTCGTGTTTGTTATACCTTTTACCTAATGTCTTTGTCAATTTTAAGACCTTTCGTGCCATTTAGGTTTCGATTTTTTCCTGGGAGCGATAACGAACCTGCAATTTAGAAAGAACCCGCCTTCTGCCAAGACATTTTTCTACCGACAAATGCTCAAATTAATCTCGAAGTGGGGTCATGGGAGTATCTTCTTAGCTTGATGGAGGTCTAGGAAGCAAATTAAAATACATACATACATATATATATATATATATAAACAAATTAATTAATCCTAAACCTTTTTATGGAAGGCGTTGAATGTAGCTCTAAAACATGACGTCACTTACCATCTGCGCATGCGTGAGAATCTAGGCCTCCTTGGCCCCGCCCCTCACCTCCGTTGCGTTTAAATATACCCATCAAACCGTTCCACCCATAGCTCTCCATAGCTCACTCGGTAGAACGCCCGCCCGTCACTGAGGAAACCAGGGATCGATCCCACTCGTATTTGGTATATTTTTTATTTTTTTATTTCGTTATTTTGGTTATTTTGGTTATATTTTAGGGTTAGGTTAGGTTAGGTTAGGTTAATCTAATCTAATATAATCTAATAGTTGTACATTTGAGATGCGGGGCCTAGATTCTCACGCATGCGCAGATGGTGAGTGACGTCATGTTTTAGAGCTACATTCAACGCCTCCCCTTCTTATACTAGAGCCCTGACTGTCCTGAACTACCTCGACTGACCTTTCCTCCCCCTGATTCCTGATACCAAACCGGCCCAACCAGTACCTTCTGTCTTATAATTTGGTCCCCTCTCCCCCTCCCTACCCCACCCCTCACCTCGCCCTCACCCCCATCACCCCTCCGTCCAGCGGCCATCTGCCTTGCTCATACACGGGACGATTCACCGGGTTCTTTCCAATTATTTGCGGAGTCGGGAATATAAGTACGGTATGGTCGAGGCATTCGTTAGTTAAATTATATAGAGGTCGATGCATCACTGGCACCATAAAAGGTAGGAAGAGGGGAGGGGGGGGAGGGGAGGGGGGGGGGGAGGGGAGGGGAGGGGGGGTAGTTCAATACACACTCAAGGCACCCTCCACCCCTCCCTTCCCCTTTGATATATATGTGTACATTTTTCAGTGGGAAAATATACCGGATAAAGGCCAGTTCCTATTGAGTTACAGGCTCGCTTTCGTTCGCCAGGAAAATATCTAAATGGCACAAAATGTCTTAATAGTGCCAAACGATATGGAGTGAAAGGTCTTAATATCGCCTAACTAATGGGGCGAATGTCTTAAAATGTCAAACTAATGAGGCTAAGCATGAGGGAGAAGGGAGCCCCCCCCCCCCCTCCAAAAAAAAAATCCCCTTAGTAGCCTAGATGAACGAATACCTTGTCTTATTCCCTGACTGACCCTTCCTTAAGGCGGGTGACCTGTTTTGGTTCTGTCCTTTTCTATATTGCTCTGGCTTGTATCCATTTGGCCCCATTCAGCCTACTGTTTTAATACGTTTATCCCCATCCAGGTATCAATTTTTTACTGGTGAGCGGTAGCGAGCCAGCATATTTTTTATTTTTGTTTGACAGCAGGCTAAATTTGTACATTTTTCGATAGACAAAAATTCTCCGGCGATAGTTGGCTGCATGGGGCCGAATGGATACAAGCCAGAGAAAGAGAGAAAAAGGACAGAAATATAAAAGAAGCAGGGAGATGGGTCGTTTTATTTGCTCATGTACAGTCTGTGTCTTTTAATTATTTGTTTTAGTTTCCTCCCCCATCAATTGTTAATAAAACCACCCCCAGACCCTTCTTCAAGATAAATTTGTACATTTTTCGATAGAAAAATGTCCCGGCCGAAGGCCAGTTCCTCTTAAATTACAGGCTCGCTATCGCTCGCCAGGAAAAATCAACACCTAAATGACACGAAAAGTCTTAATATTGACAAAGAAATGGGGCGAAAGGTCTTAAAATCGCCAAACTATTGGGCCAAACTTATAATCTGAAAACTAATGGGGCTAAACATGAGGAAGAAGGGTGACTAGAAAAACTGCCCATCTCCCCTTAACCTTGTGAAGCGAACAGTAAAATGATTTAACTACTTGGGGATATGACGCGTTGTAGCAGGACATGTTGGCTACCATTATACGATTTTATGCCGTTTAAGGGGAGATCTCCACTTGAGGGATTTTTTTCTTGACCCCTTTCTCCCTCATGTTTAGCCCCATTGCTTTTGATATTATAAAACGTTTGCCCCATTAGTTTAGCGATTTTAAGAACTTTCACCCCATATTAAGACCTTTCGTGCAATTAAGGTGTCAATGTTATCCTGGCGAGTGATAGCGAGCCTGTAATTTAAGAGGAACCGGCCTTCGGCCGGGACATTTTTCTACCGAAAAATGTACAAATTTATCTTGAAAGGGACTCAAGGGGGTGTAATTTTAAGCTTGATGGAGGTCTAGGGAACAAACTAAATACCTCCCCTTAAGAAGGACCTCTAGGAATCAAAGGGGTCAAAACCATCTCAATTATGCCTCTGACTCCCACATATCCTTCCTAAGCTAAATAAAATCGTCTAATGACAGCAAAGATATACTGCGTCATGATCCTTTAAGCGAGCCCACCTCTCTTTTTTTTTTTTTTCTCTCCCTCTCTCTTTGGCTTGTATCCATTCGGCCCTATTTAGCCTACTGTTTTAAGACGTTTACCCCCATCCAGGTGTCAATGTTTTCCGCATATATATTTTTTTGTATTTGACAGCAAGCTAAATTTGTACATTAGTTCGATAGGATTTCTCCATACAATGCTGGCTCGCTATCGCTCGCCAGGAAGAAATCGACACCTGGATGGGGATAAACGTCTTAAAACAGTTGGCTGAATGGGGCCGAATGGATACAAGCCAGAGAAAGAGAGAAAACGAGAGACAGATAAAACAAGCCGGTGACCCCCCTTTAAGGGGAGAATTCCACTTGAGGGACTTTTTTCTTGACCCCTTTCTCCCTCATGTCTAGCCCCATTGCTTTTGAGATTTTAAGACGTTTGCCCCATTAGTTTGGTGATTTTAAGATTTTCCCCCATTCTGTCAATTTTAAGACCTTTCGTGCCATTTAGGTGTCGATTTTTTCCTGGCGAGCGATAGTGAGCCTGTAATTTAAGAGTAACCGGCCTTCTGGTTATGTTTAGCTGAGGGTAAATTGATGTGTCCTCATCATCATTCCTCGGCTATTACAGAGAGTTTGTACGGTTCCATGTCATCTCAACCAGTAGACCATTTCAACCAGTAGCTCTCAACCAGTGCCAAATTAACCCAGATTAACCAAACCAGTGTCAAAATATATAGTACTAACCTAACCTAACCGTATTGGTTGATTTGGTACTGGTTGAGAGCTACTGGTTGAAATGGTCTACTGGTGGAGTTGACCGGTCACCATTTTGTACCGATGGATGTTGTTATAAATAAATGTTTGGTATTTACATAACCTGAGGCAGAGTAACTTCATATATTTCCACTAAGTCTCAAGATATCAGTTTCCAAGGGGTTCAATACTGTATATCATCAGCTGGAAATAATAGGCTATATATAGGCTGGTTATGGCGAGAGCTATAACGTTTAGCCCCAATATTTATCAGATCTTTTAGACGTACGGTCAATTTGTTTGGCGATTCTAAGACTTTTCGCCCCATTTCTTTGTCAATATTAATAGTTTACACACCCCTGGTCCAGAACTATGTGGGGTGACTCTACCTTGCCAACCAACCAACCAGCCCTCAACGAACACTATTGCTTTTTTTCTTAGTGTTTTGTTCTCCCCCCGCCCACACCCTCCAATTAGCCATCTGTCTCTCACGCGGGTTGTTCCACCAGATTCTCTCCGTCCATTTGCATAGTCGTGGAAAAAAATAGTCACTAACATATTTGCTGAGAAATTGCAACGCATCGACGAAACATTGGGACACATTGGTATATAGCACCGTAGTCTCTCTCTCTCTTTCTCTCTCTCTCTCTCTCTCTCTCTCTCTCTCTCTCTATATATATATATATATATATATATATATATATATATATATATATATATATATATATATATACACACTTAACCCCTCCACTATTCGATTATACGTTTTTCATTGTGTTCTTACTAATATTAGTCGATTTTGTGCAGTTAAGGAAGGAAGGAAAGAATCCCTCCCTTCGGCATAATACGACCTGTTCTACCTTGTTTATGGCTAATGTTAGAACATTTTGTTCAGTTCAAGAAGTACATGTGTCATCCAGATGGTTCATTTGAGAAGTCATCTAGATTTTTCAGTCCTAGGGATAGATTAGGACTACAGTATATGCTAAGTAGAATTGTATAATGATAGCCATAATAATTGTATAATGATAGTCATAATAATTGTATAATGATAGTCATAATAATTGTATAATGATAGCCATAATAATTGTATAATGATAGTCATAATAATTGTATAATGATAGCCATAATAATTGTATAATGATAGTCATAATAATTGTATAATGATAGTCATAATAATTGTATAATGATAGCCATAATAATTGTATAATGATAGCCATAATAATTGTATAATGATAGCCATAATAATTGTATAATGATAGTCATAATAATTGTATAATGATAGTCATAATAATTGTATAATGATAGCCATAATAATTGTATAATGATAGTCATAATAATTGTATAATGATAGCCATAATAATTGTATAATGATAGCCATAATAATTGTATAATGATAGCCATAATAAATCGAAAATGACATCATCGTGTTGAAAGGGTATCAGAGGTACAAACTATCTCAATTAACTCTCCAACTCCCGTGGGCCTTTCCTAAGCATATTAGAATAATAATAGTAGTTTAATCATAGTCAGAATATAATCCCGCCCGACGGCCGGTTCGCCCATAATTACAGGCTTGCTATCGCTCACCAGGAAAAAATCGACACCTAAATGGCACGAAAGGTCATAATATTGACAAAGAAATAGGGCGAAAGGTATTAAACTCGCCAAAATAATGGGATGCACGTCTTAAAATCTTATAAGTATTGGGGCTAAGCATGAGGGAGTCCAGCAAAACCAAATACCTTCACTTAAGGTGAGGTATTTAGTTTCTTCCCTAGAACTCCATCAAGCTTAAAATTACACCCTCTAGACCCCCTTTCAAGATAAATTTGTACATTTTTCGGTAGAAAAATGTCCCAGCCGAAGGCCGGTTCCTCTCAAATTACAGGCTCGCTGTCGCTCGCCAGTAAAAAATCGACACCAAAATGGCACGAAAGTTCTTAAAATTGACAGAAATGGGGCGAAAGTTCTTAAAATCGCTAAACTAAAGGGGGCGAGCGTCTTATCATCTAAAAAGCAATGGGGCTATACATGAGAGAGAAAGGATTCACAAAAAAATCCCTCAAGTGGAAATCTCCCCTTAAGCTTTAGTTTGTTTGGTTTGTTTTTTGTGTTTAACCCCTTGAGGATTATGACGCGTCTTGGCAGTTTATTCTGGATGTTATTAGACGATGTTAATTCAGTTTAGGAAGGATCTGTGGCAATTAAAAAGCTCAGCAATATCTCCAATAACCCTCTGACTTCCATATACCCTTTCTAATCTGAATAAAATCGTCTCAAGATAGCTTAGAATAAACTATCAAATCATCTCATGATAGCTTAGAATAAACTATCAAATCGTCTCATGATAGCTTAGAATAAACTATCAAATCGTCTCATGATAGCTTAGAATAAACTATCAAATTGTCTCATGATAGCTTAGAATAAACTATCAAATCATCTCATGATAGCTTAGAATAAACTATCAAATCGTCTCATGATAGCTTAGAATAAACTATCAAATCGTCTCATGATAGCTTAGAATAAACTATCAAATCGTCTCATGATAGCTTAGAATAAACTATCAAATCGTCTCATGATAGCTTAGAATAAACTATCAAATCGTCTCATGATAGCTTAGAATAAACTATCAAATCGTCTCATGATAGCTTAGAATAAACTATCAAATCGTCTCATGATAGCTTAGAATAAACTATCAAATCGTCTCATGATAGCTTAGAATAAACTATCAAATCGTCTCATGATAGCTTAGAATAAACTATCAAATTGTCTCATGATAGCTTAGAATAAACTATCAAATCTTCTCATGATAGCTTAGAATAAACTATCAAATCGTCTCATGATAGCTTAGAATAAACTATCAAATCGTCTCAAGATAGCTTAGAATAAACTATCAAATCGTCTCATGATAGCTTAGAATAAACTATCAAATCGTCTCATGATAGCTTAGAATAAACTATCAAATCGTCTCATGATAGCTTAGAATAAACTATCAAATCGTCTCATGATAGCTTAGAATAAACTATCAAATCGTCTCATGATAGCTTAGAATAAACTATCAAATCGCATCATAAGCCTCAAGGAATTACAATAATAACAGAATAGTAACAGGCTTAGTAAGATTAATATATATATATATATATATATATATATATATATATATATATATATATATATATATATATATATATTTTTTTTTTTTTTTTTTTTTTTTTTTAATGGGGTGGGATGGGGTCTATTGAAATTCTAAGGGAGAGGCGGAGGGATTTGATACGTTTTACTTTCTTTATTCGTATAGGCCTATGTTCTTTATTACATTTGGTTTGAAGATGGGTTGGGGTGGGGTTAATGGGGAAGTACTATAATGAAGAGCTTAGTCAGTATATTTGTATTTATTATTATTATTATTATTATTATTATTATTATTATTATTATTATTTAAATAGGTTAGCATGGGGTTAAGTTGGGAGGTATTTTAATCAATGGAAGTATATGGGCTTAGAAAATCGTATATATTCATTCATTATTTTGTTTTTCTAAGAGGGGGTAGGGGTGGGGCTGAATAGGTTGACATTATAATGAAGACGACTTATAAAACACCGTGGGCAGATTTTGTTTTCTTCAAATTGTTGTGTTTATTACTTGTATGTAAAACAATTGAAAAAGGAAAAGCATTTGCCATGAAAACTTAAGTAATCTATTCACCTCATGGTGTTCTCCATTTAACAAAGAAAACAAAATTATAATAGTTGGATGAAAACTGTTGTAGATTGAAGCATGGTGGGCATGTATTTTGACGAAGGGAGTTCCAAAGAGATGTGGTTCCGGGTATAAACAAAATGTTGATAAGTAGAAGTTCTGCATGTATAGAAGTGATTGTTAATCATGGGTGCTAACAGATACCCAATGACCACGGGGAGGGATGTGAACAGGAGGTACCGGTATAATTGCAGAAAGTTCAATTGGACACTTACCATAAAATTATCTGTAAAGTACCGTATACCCTCATACTATAATAAAGTATTACCATAAAAGTATCTGTATTTGAAAGGGGTTACTAAGGGAATAGGGAAGCTGTACAAGGAATATAATATTGAAGCTGTACAAGGAATATAATAGGGAAGCTGTACAAGGAATATAATAGGGAAGCTGTACAAGGAATATAATAGGGAAGCTGTACAAGGAATATAATAGGGAAGCTGTACAAGGAATATAATAGGGAAGCTGTACAAGGAATATAATAGGGAAGCTGTACAAGTAATACAATAGGGAAGCTGTACAAGGAATATAATAGGGAAGCTGTACAAGGAATATAATAAGGAAGCTGTACAAGGAATATAATAGGGAAGCTGTACAAGGAATATAATAGGGAAGCTGTACAAGGAATATAATAGGGAAGCTGTACAAGGAATATAATAGGGAAGCTGTACAAGGAATATACTAGGGAAGCTGTACAAGGAATATAATAGGGAAGCTGTACAAGGAATATAATAGGGAAGCTGTACAAGGAATATAATAGGGAAGCTGTACAAGGAATATACTAGGAAAGCTGTACAAGGAATATAATAGGGAAGCTGTACAAGGAATATAATAGGGAAGCTGTACAAGGAATATAATAGGGAAGCTGTACAAGGAATATAATAGGGAAGCTGTACAAGGAATATAATAGGGAAGCTGTACAAGTAATACAATAGGGAAGCTGTACAAGGAATATAATAGGGAAGCTGTACAAGGAATATAATAAGGAAGCTGTACAAGGAATATAATAGGGAAGCTGTACAAGGAATATAATAGGGAAGCTGTACAAGGAATATAATAGGGAAGCTGTACAAGGAATATAATAGGGAAGCTGTACAAGGAATATAATTGGGAAGCTGTACAAGGAATATAATTGGGAAGCTGTACAAGGAATATAATAGGGAAGCTGTACAAGGAATATAATAGGGAAGCTGTACAAGGAATATAATAGGGAAGCTGTACAAGGAATATAATAGGGAAGCTGTACAAGGAATATAATAAGGAAGCTGTACAAGGAATATAATAGGGAAGCTGTACAAGGAATATAATAGGGAAGCTGTACAAGTAATACAATAGGGAAGCTGTACAAGGAATATAATAGGGAAGCTGTACAAGGAATATAATAAGGAAGCTGTACAAGGAATATAATAGGGAAGCTGTACAAGGAATATAATAGGGAAGCTGTACAAGGAATATAATAGGGAAGCTGTACAAGGAATATAATAGGGAAGCTGTACAAGGAATATAATAGGGAAGCTGTACAAGGAATATAATTGGGAAGCTGTACAAGGAATATAATTATTTCAATAGTTCTTATCTATCTTGGGGATGAAGGTTTAAGGGGGGTGACCTGCTTTTTGTTATTTCTCTCCTTTTCTCTCTTTCTCTGGCTTGTATCCATTCGCCCCATTCAGCCAACTATTTTAAGACGTTTATCCCCATCTACAGTAGGTGTCGATTTCTTTCTGGCGAGCGATAGCGAGCCAGCATTATATGAAGAAATCCGGCTTCGCTGGAGAAATTATTCTATCGAAAAATGTATAAATTTAGCCTGCTGTCAAACACAAATACAAAATATGCTGGCTCGCTACCGCTCACCAGTAAACAATTGACACCTGGATGGGGATAAACGTCTTAAAACAGTGGGCTGACTGGGGCCAAATGGGTACAAGGCAGAGAAAGATAGAAAAGGACAGAACAAAAACAGGTCACCCCCCTTAAGCTATGGGATTGAGAGACCTGTACGGTACCTAGATTGTAAGGAATCGCTAGTCTTATGAGTTAAACTTTACGACCATTGATTGTTGACATATCCACCGACTCCACCTTTGGTCGAAGGTTAACCCCTTCGGTACCGGCGACGACATGGTCATTTTATTTTGGCTACTATTAGACGATTCTATTCCAGTAATTAACAGACTTCGAACTATCTCACTTAACCCTTTTTGCTACCACAGATCCTTCTTAAACTGCATAAAATCGTCTACATTTAGCTCGAATAAAGTTTAAAGGACGGAGCCGGTACAGAAGAGGTTAAGGGGGTTTTATGGTTCACAACTAGCATGTACAGACACTCATAGTCAGTCGTGGACTTCGGGTTTTTTTTTTTTTTTTTTTTTTTTTTTTTTTTTTTTTTTTTAACAAATGCAGCCATTGCGATTGATTTACATATGAAATATTTTTTAAATGGATATGAATCGTGGTCATATGCTGTACTTATAACTGTCTTGATGGTATAATGGTTATAATCCCAGTAGGATCACATGTTTTCATTAATTTCATTGGAATGTGTTTGGTGTTGGAGTGCAGTTAATAAATTAGATTATCAATATGTTCAAGAATATTTCTTAGCAAGGTCGATCCTAAGTGATCTGTGCCCCATAAAATATTCATTCCTTTCGCTTAAGGGGAGATTTCCACTTGAGGGACTTTTTACTTGACCCCTTTCTCCCTCATGTCTAGCCCTATTGCTTTTGAGATTTTAAGACGTTTGCCCCATTAGTTTGGTGATTTTTAAGAATTTCCGCCCCATTCCGTCAATTTTAAGACCTTTCGTGCCATTTAGGTGTCGATTTTATCCTGGCCAGCGATAGCGAGCCTGTAATTTAAGAGTAAACGACCTTCGGCCGGGACATTTTTCTACCGAAAAATGTACAAATTTATCTTGAAAGGGGGTCAAGGGGGTGAAATTTTAAGATTGCTGGAGGAGTAGGAAACAAACTAGAAACCTCCCCTTAAGTATTAGGCTATTCATAGTGCAGTTGGGTACAGTACCGTACATGATTTGATTAATATCCAGTATTCCATAAATGGATATGAATCGTGGTCCTGTGCTGTACTTATAAAGTTCTGTCTTGATGGTGTAATGGTTGGTGATTGAGATCTGTATGTGGTAACCCAGGTTCGAATCCGGATAGGATCACATGCTTTCATTAATTTCATTGGAAGGTGTTTGGTGTTGGAGTGAAGTTAATATATTATCACTGAAATAAACCTACATGCATTAATCATCTATCTTAAGCCCACATATACTTGCAGAATGAAATATATGAGAGGTCCACGATCTTTAATGGATGATAGTACAGTCGCGCTAATAAGTCATGGCCCAGCTGTCATTACGTTTGGCTTGCTCTGTGCTTTATTAATGTCTGTCAGATGTTGATTAGGGTGGGTAAGTGTAGGAACATGTTAGTATATTTCACTCGATATGAAGAAATGAAGCTTAGATATTGCTGAAACCAATTACTGATCAAAACATACTTGGTGCCGAGACATCACTTATTAGCGCGACTGTACAATCATGATTATTAAATGTGTTCTACCTCCATGTACTGTACGTCCACTCAAAAACATTCGTGGATTCCCTGTGTTTTTCTTTATGGAATTATAACTGTCTGGATTGATTTTTAATATAACTTGCTCTTCATTAAATAATATATACAGTTTTGTAGTTGATGCATAGATAACAATATTCATAAAATCGTTTTCAGAGATTTATTTCCATTTTTAGAGTTAGATGAAGTCCACGAATATTTATGAGTGGGCTAGAGGTTATGACATCTTAGTGTACAGTTGTAGACAGATAAAGCAGAGACATGTGAGTGAGAGATCTGGCTTCATATCCCCACCACCGAGGCTTTTTCTATAGCATAATCGTTACTGGATTGCTTTACCCACTTCTAACAACATAAGGGGAGCTCTTTGCTTTCTCTGGACCCCCTTTTCCCTCACGTTTAGCCCCAGTAGTTTTGAGATTTTATGACGTTCACCCCATTTGCTTGATGATTTTCATACCTTTTGCCCCATTTCATTGACAATATTAACACCTTTCGTGCCATTTAGGTGTTAGTATTTTTTCCTGGCGAGTGATAGCGAGCCGGTAATTTAGGAGGAATCTTTTGTACCGAAAAATGTACATATTTATCTTAAAAGGAAAGTTTTTGGGGATTTTTTTAAGCTTGATGGGGGTCTAGGGTGCAAACTATAATCCTCCCTTTAAATGCAACTTCCAGTTTTCTTTGATCTATACATAAACCCCCATGACTATTATACTTAGCCACACATTAACCCCTTCTTTATTGGCGACGTCTTTTCGATGTTATTGTAGCTATTATTAGACTTTTTGTGCAGTTTAAAAAGGGCCTGTGGTAGTAAAATGGGTTAAGAGAGATACCGTACTTCGAACCTGTTAATTGCTGGAGGCACTTTTTAATCAGCACAACAATCGTCTAATAGTAGCCAGAATACAGTTAAAAAGACGTATCCGGTACAGAAGGGGTTAACCCATACTGTACCGGGGACGTGTTTATAACTTTACTCTGGCTACTATTAGACGATTTTATTCAGTTTAAAAAGGGCCTAAGGCAATGAACAGGCTTCGAACTATCTCAATGAACCCTTTTCACTACCGGTACCACAGACACTTCTTAAACCACTCACAATCGTCTAAATATAGCTAGCAGAAAATAAATATGATGTCGCTGGTACAGAAAGGGTTAACAACACTTGTATCCGTTTCATCTGTTTATAGCTACAGGAGGAAATGGGTGGAAAATAGAAAGAGAGGTATAGTTGTTAAGTGGACTGAGAGAAGAATGTAATGTGGACTGGCATGTTGTGGGCGTGTGGAAATGTCAGACAGGTTGAATGAAGGAGCAGGAAAAGTTGACTAGAATAACAGAATATACGGTGGAATGGAATGATGTGGATGTGTGGGCGAAGTGGAATGATAGGAGAGAATTGTAGTAGAAGTAGAGGTGTATTTAAAGTGGTCTGTGAGAAAACATAAAGTAGAATGTAGATAATATGTGGAGGAGGCAGACAAGGTGGAATAAAAGAGAATAGCATAATGTGGACTGGAATACTGTGGATGATGTGGAAGAAGCCAGAAACAATGTAGAAGGGGGTACTAGGTAAATACTGTGGATGGTGTGGAAGAGGCCAGTAACAAGATGGAAGGGGGTGCTAGGTAAATACTGTGGATGATGTGGAAGAACCCATAAACAAGGTGGAAGGGGGTACTAGGTAAATACAGTGGATGGTGTGGAAGAACCCAGAAACAAAGTGGAAGGGGGTACTAGGTAAATACAGTGGATGGTGTGGAAGAACCCAGAAACAAGGTGGAAGGGGGTACTAGGTAAATACAGTGGATGGTGTGGAAGAGGCCATAAACAAGGTGGAAGGGGGTACTAGGTAAATACTGTGGATGGTGTGGAAGAGGCCAGAACCAAGGTGGAAGAGGGTACTAGGTAAATACTGTGGATGATGTGGAAGAGCCCAGAAACAAGGTGGAATGGGGTACTAGGTAAATACTGTGGATGGTGTGGAAGAGCCCAGAAACAAGGTGGAAGGGGGTACTAGGTAAATACTGTGGATGGTGTGGAAGAGGCCAGAACCGAGGTGGAAGAGGGTACTAGGAAAATACTGTGGATGATGTGGAAGAGGCCGGAACCAAGGTGGAAGAGGGTACTAGGTAAATACTGTGGATGATGTGAAAGAGGCCAGAACCAAGGTGGAAGAGGGTACTAGGTAAATACTGTGGATGGTGTGGAAGAGCCCAGAAACAAGGTGGAAGGGGGTACTAGGCAAATACAGTGGATGATGTGGAAGGGGCCAGATCCGAGGTGGAAGGGGGCACTAGGTAAAGGTCTCAGGGAAAGGTCAGGGCTGTCTTGAGGGGGGCAAGGATCACGTTTCCCGAGACTTTATTTTAATTCAATTCTGGCTCCACTAAGATCAAATTACCTTGGTTTCACATTACAGCCTGCTAAATTTAAGGTGAGGTAGTTGTTTTTTTCTGGACCACCGTCTTCCTCATGCTTAGCTCCATTAGTTATGACACTTTAAGACTTTCGGCCCCATTAGTTTGAGTAATTTTAAGACCTTCGCCTGATTTCCTTGTCATTATTAAGACAGTGTGTGCCATTTGATGTCGATTATTTCCTGGCTAGCGATCCTGGCGAGCGATAGCGAGTCTGACAGTTAGTAGGAACTAGCCTTTGGCTGTGACATTTTGCTATCGAAAAATAGACAAATTAACCTCAAACCTTGGAAAAGTGTTATTATATTTTTAAGCTTGATAGAGGTCTAGGGAGCAAACTAAAACAACAAATATATATCAATAATAATGATGATAATAAAAATTTATTTAAAAATAAGAAACATAAAATAACCCCCCTTAATTGCTCCTGATTTGCTTCCTTCATTTTGAGCGTGTGGGCAAGATTAAACAGTTGTTCATTATTCAGCGTCCGTCACCCCTTCATACGCCAACGACAGTATGAATTATGAGCCTACTGTACGGTATCAGATTAAGGGGATATTTTTTTTTCTGGACCCCCTTCTGCCTCTTGTTTAGCCCCTTTAGTTTTGAGATTTTCCAGACGTTCGTCCCATTAATGTGGCGATTTTAAGACGTTTCGCCCGATTTTGGAGGAACCGGTTTTTTTTCTTCTATTTACCGAAGAATGTCCATATTTATTTTGGGGGTGTTTTTGTTCTTTTAGCTTGATAGAGGTCTAGGGAGCAAACTAAATAGCTTTCCCTTAAGATGATTCGGATTAGGCATCGTAAAATAGACTACCTTTCGGACAGGGAAGATAGCTTTGGACATTTCATCATTACAGTGCACCTGAATATGTCGTGAAATAAGGACAAATTATTGGGATCTTGGTTCCTTATAATTTTCCCTGCGATTGTATACATACATACATGCATACATGCATACATACATACACATTGATGTACAAAATATAATGAGCCACAGATACGAAGAAATGACTCGATATTATGGATAAACAAATATGTAGGCAATTTTGTCCTAATGTCCAGCCATACCAGTCTCCCATGACAATCCCTCCCCTCCCCCACTCTTCTACTAACTACTGATCACTAACTTCTACACCACTGCTCCACCACTTTCAATAATGTTTACCACTTATCCACACATTAGATAGACAGTACTTCCACTCCTCCCCTACCATCCACATTCCACACTCCCTCCTTTCTGCCATCCACCTCGCCACTATTCTCCCCTCCACTTCTCCACTATCTAAGCTACGTCTACCCACCATTATCTACCTATCCCCTCCCCTCCAAAATCCCCCCTGTCTACATTTCCACCTATGCACTAGCCTCCCTATCTATCCACCTCCACCTTCCACCAAGCTCCACCGCCTATCTGCCATCCACGTTTCCACAAACTAAGATACTCACCACTATCCACACCTCTCTCCTACCATCCACACTTCCGCCTCTCCACTACCCACCTCGGCGCTAACCTCCCGACTTTATCCACACCACATCCTCACCACATCCACACCACCTTCCCACTATATCCACACCACTTTTCACTTTTCCACAAACTTTAATATCCACCACATCCACCACTTCCCTACCATCCACACTACCTCTTCTCCACTACTAACCTTCAATCCATCTTTCACGAACCTCCACTACTACTCCACAAATGATTACGACCACTACTATCCACCTCACTCCCACCATCCACACCCCATCTTCTCTATCACCTCCCTCCTAGTCACTAATTTCCATACTTTGAAATGTGAGTATGTGTGCGTGTGAGTCTCTCTGTGTGTGTGTGTGTGTGTGTGTGTGTGTGTGTGTGTGTGTGTGTGTGTGTGTGTGTGTGTGTGTGTGTGTTTGTGTGTGTAATAGATCACACAGACTGCAACTAAACAAAACTGGTGTGTACAATCCGTGTGCAATAATCGATTTGCGTAACAATTCGATCACTATTTTCAGGATTGTGTAACACTACATAATGCAAATTATATATGTATTCTGTAGTGACAACAAATCAATAAAATATTCAAAGATATTCTTAAGATCATTTTCGATAGCAGTGTTGTCACAGTTATGTGTTATATTGTGAACGTACACATAAGTTATGTTCTTCGTCGTGATATTATAGATGAAAGTAAAATTGGTATGAATTAATTGCGAGTGTGGTTTCTTTTAATTGCGAGTGTGGTTTCTTTTAATTGCGAGTGTGGTTTCTTTTAAATGCGAGTGTGGTTTCTTTTAATTGCGAGTGTGGTTTCTTTTAATTGCGAGTGTGGTTTCTTTTAATTGCGAGTGTGGTTTCTTTTAATTGCGAGTGTGATTTTTTTTAATTGCGAGTGTGGTTTCTTTTAATTGCGAGTGTGGTTTCTTTTAATTGCGAGTGTGGTTTCTTTTAATTGCGAGTGTGGTTTCTTTTAATTGCAGGTGTGGTTTCTTTTAATTGCAGGTGTGGTTTCTTTTAATTGCAGGTGTGGTTTCTTTTAATTGCAGGTGTGGTTTCTTTTAATTGCGAGTGTGGTTTCTTTTAATTGCGAGTGTGGTTTCTTTTAATTGCGAGTGTGGTTTCTTTTAATTGCGAGTGTGGTTTCTTTTAATTGCGAGTGTGGTTTCTTTTAATTGTGGGTGTGGTTTCTTTTAATTGCGAGTGTGGTTTCTTTTAATTGCGAGTGTGGTTTCTTTTAATTGCGAGTGTGGTTTCTTTTAGTTTCCAGTTGACTAATCAGATGAGTGAACCACTGCATAACAAACTACACTCGTAATTTAATCATGTGCATTATATTTCCATATAATTATAAGTTCATGTAGAGGAACATCATTTATGTGGGCGTCTGTACATATTTTGCGGAGCACACCACACCCCTATCACCTCCATCACATGTCTCCACCTCTCCCACACCCTGCTCCACCCATCCTACTCCACTTTCTACTGTGCATCTTGACCCCTTCCCTCCCTGACTCTCCACTCTCAGTTTTCGATCCCTGGTGCATTTCTTGATTACAGTTCTATATTTATCCACATTCTTACTACCATCCACTTCCATAAACGTACACCTCTCAACCGTCTACTTCACATGCCTAGATATCCACATCATCCACCTCTCTCACCATCCACACCCACCTAGTCAGCACCCTCCACAAAATATCCCTCTCCACCTCTCAATCATTCACCTCTACACAAACCATCATAGTATCATACTCACCACTATCCACACCTCACTCTTCTCCACACTCCCGTCTTTCTACGATTCCACCTCTAGCTCTGTACGAATATTCCTATATTCATAATATGTTACAGGGGGGCAGTACCTAGTGAGTTCATTGCTCAATAGGTGGCGTTTTGAGAGTGAAGGTCCGAGTCTAGGGGGTCAGACAGTCAAGCACTGGGGCGAGGCAGCTCCAGAGATGGGGCTGCTTCAAGCCGTGGGTGGGCAACCGGGCTCTGTGCATCTTGCGAAGGCAAGATAGCAGGGGGCTGGTTGCATCTCAAAATGCTTCACATGTCTCACTCCCTAGACTGAAACAAAACCTTGTGGGCTTCACCGATGAATGTACGGTTGAATGTACAGGCTCTCAGCCTGTAGATGGAAGTAGATGGAATATAGAAGACAACAAAATAAAACTCCACACCTCTCCACAACACCGTCCACATATCTGCCCCTCTCCCACAGCCTGCTCCATCCATCCCTCTCCACTTTCTACCGTGCATCTTGACCCCTCCCCTCTCTGACTTTTCACCCTCAGTCTGTCGATCCCTTGTGCATTTATTGATGTCAGTCCTAAATTTCCCAGGCTTCTAATTCTAACTGGTGTGGGCGATTGTACAGCCGTGGACAGAAATATCTGGACAAGGTTTGGCAGGGCATTTATGGTACATGGTTGAACTATTTTGATAAACCACTGGCCACGAAGATCATATTGCTGGGATTCCTTAGTTAACGTCCACTGTCTTGTTTTTATCAGAAGGTTTTTAAGAATTCATGACCACGACTATTCATATTATTCTATTAAAAAGAAAAGATAATAATGCTCTCTTGGAGACACATACCTTCACACTCAATCTAATAAATATGTTACTACTACTACTACTACTACTACTACTACTAGACACACTGAATGACCGTACTGCTAGGAGAATAGGCCTAAATGTATCGTCACGGTCGGGAAGAACTGAACATTATATGGAGCAGCAATTTTAATATACTGGCGTATATTTTGAGAAACTGCCTGAGCCACAATAACAAACTTACTGGGATTCAATTGTTAAGGGCGAATGTGTCGCTTTTCTATACCCCCTTCTCCCTCATGTTTAACCCCATTTGTTTTGAGATTAGACGTTCGCCCTATTAGTTTGACGATTTAAAGATATTTCGCCTCTTTTGTTGTCAATATTAAGAGTTTTCGTGTCATTTAGGTGTCGATTTTTTCCTGGCGAGCGATAGCGAGTCTGTAACTTTGGAGAAACGGCCTTCGACTGGAACATTTGTCTACCGAAAAATTTACAAATATATCTTGGAGGGGGATCCTTTTTTTTGTTTTTTAATATTTGATGGAGGTCTAGGGAGGAAACTAGAATAATAATAAATATACGAAAAAAGCGACTAAAAAATGAACCACCCCCCATTAATATTCACCGTATTGTTTTGGTCATGATTATGTGTCCAAGTATTCCTGACCACGACCGTATTTCCAGTGAGTTTCTGCAGCAGTCTGACCTGAAGAAACTGTATAGCGAAACTTAAAATGAAAGCCTATTCTCACATAATGTTTATCATACCATTGTGCCATTTCAAATTACCATGAATAAGTTTGTCTAAGGGTAATTTACATATAATATTACAGCATACTATACATGATATCTGGATGAGGGAATAATCTGCAGAAATACAATAATTCTGTTTGCCATATATTCCTTTGAGAGAGCGATAGGAGAAATATAAAGTTTGATGTAACGTTATATTAATGGCCAGTTACACCTACAGCTCATAGGGTGGGGTAATATCTGAGGCATTTGTCAAGCAGGATTTAACTTAAAGGAGAGGTTTGTTTGTTTTTTGGCCACCCTTCTCCCTCATGTTTAGCGATTTTAAGACCTTTTGTGCCATTTAGGTGTCGAGATTTTCATGGCGAGTGATGGCGAGCCTGTAATTTAGGAGGAAACGGCCTTTGCCGGGATTTTTTTTTTTTTTTACCAATAAATGTACCGTACAAATTTATCTCGAAGGGGGTTCTTGGGGGTATTATTTATACATTGATGAAGGTCTTGGGAGGAAACTAAAGATAGTATAATTATATATATATATATATATATATATATATATATATATATATACTGTGTATATATACAGGGTGGATGGGACTCGTTAGCCTTGGTCGGCAACCCATCTAGGGGAGACAACCTTATAAAAAACCGGGTGGATGGGACTCGTCAGCCTTGGTCGGCAACCTTTCTAGGGGAGTAAACCTGATACAAATCCGTACTGCTTACCTAAGGGTAAGGCAGGTTAGTGGATGGACTAGCCGAACACCACTGTAGAAAAATAGTGCTAAAAAGATACACAGAGGGCCTCGGAGTCGGACGGATCCTAAATTGAGTGGTCAATCCTGTACGTCTTTCAGTAAACTGGCAGGGTTGCCCCTCTTACAGGGAATAGGTCCGCTTGGGGGCATTCTGTGTATGGCCTCCCTCATTAAGGGGAGTAAGGCGTTCGGCAATAGATAGATATATATATACGGTATATATATATATATATATATATATAAATATATATATATATATATATATATATATATTTTTTTTATATATATATATATATATATATTTATATATACTGTATATAAATATATATATATATATATATATATATATATATATATATATATATACTGTATATATATATATATTTTATATATATATATATATACGGTATATATAAATAAATGAAGAAATGCATACCATTAAATAAAAATATCCCCTTAAACCCTATAGGCCTGCAAATAATGTGATATCAATATTATTATTAGCCTCCAAATGTTGTTTTACGAAATGTAGGCTACTATCTTCAGAGGACCACTTAAGAGTTTCAGGCTATAAGGAAGTTGTAGCTGTAAACAACGATATTTAGTAGAATTCCCAATACGGTTGCAGTGCATTAATAAACCCACAACATAAAACTCAACATAGCATATATCCATCAGAAACCTGCATTATTATTGCTTTTCTGTTTAATATAGATGTTTACGGCTGCAACTTCCTCATAGCCCCAAACTCGCATGTGGCCCATTACCCTGACAAACTATCGTACTCAATGTATACCGTAAAGGGTTAAGAGGGGGAGGGGGGCGTTGGGGGTGGGGAATAAGGGATGGCGATTACAAATGGCCCCAACGGAACGCCACCAATCCCAGCAAGGTCAAGAGGGTTCGCTCGATAGTGAAAGGATTTAATAGCGGTATATAATTACGGTTGTAAGAAATATCAGCAGTTAGTTGGCCAGACTCTCAATAATTACAGGTGAGGGGGGTGTGGGGGGCAAGCAGGCAAGCACGATCGGGGGAAGTGGGGGGGAGGGGTTCTTGTGGGTGAGGGAGGGAGGGGTGTGGGGTGAGTGGGCTAGAATAATGACCGGAAGTATTGGATGAGAGAGAGAGAGAGAGAGAGAGTGAGAGTGACCGAAAAGGGGGGGGAGGGAGGATAGAGGGTGAGGGGGACAGATGAGAGAGAATGGGAGAGGAAGGGGGAAAGGCATTCGAACAAAGTGAGAGGACTATTAAAGAATATGAAGGAGGTAGAGAGGGAGGGGAAAGGGATACTATTGTAGTCCATGTTACGTCCTAGAGAGAGAGAGAGAGAGAGAGTGAGTGAGATGAACAGACGCACAGAAGAGAAGACGATAGGAATATAGGAGAGAGGTGAAGAGGACAAGAGAAGAGGAAAGGGATGAAAGTAGATCAGGCTAGAACAGAACAGAGGAAAGATAAGAAGAGAACAGATTAGAGGAGAGACGATTAGAAGGAAGAAGCCATTTATCACATGATTCGAACACAATGTATCACAATGTAACACAATGTATGCAGAAAAGAAGACAAGTGCAAAGAAGAGCAGAGAAGAGCAAAGAAGAGCAGAGAAGAGCAGAGAAGTGCAAAGAAGAAACGAGAATTGATTGCAAAGAAGAGACGAAAAGTGCAAAACAGAGACGAAAAGTGTAAAGATACACAAAAGTGCACAGAAGAGACGAGAAGTGCACAGAAGAGGCGAGAAGTACAAATAAGAGAAGAGAAGTGCAAATAAGAGAAGAGAAGTGCAAAGAAGAGAATAGAAGTGCAAAGAAGAGAAGAGAAGTGCAAAGAAAAGAAGATAAGTACAAAGAAGAGACACAAAAGTGCAAAGAAGAAAAGAGAAGTGCAAAGAAGAAAAGAGAAGTACAAAGCAGAGAAGGAAAGTGCAAAGAAAGTAAACAAAAGTGCAAATAAGAGGAGACACGTGCAAAGAAGCAAAGTGCAAAAAGAGAAGACAATTGCAAAAAGAGAAGACAAATGCAAAAAGAGAAGTAAAATGCAAAGCAGAGAAGAAAAGTGCAAAAAAAGATATAAACAAAATTGCAAAAAAACTGTAAAGAAGAAAAGAAAAGTGCAAAAAAGATAAGAAAAGTGCAGGGAAGAAAAGAAAAGTGCAAAGAAGATAAACAAAAGTGCAAAGAAAAGCTGAACAACGTAAATAATAGAAGCGTATTGCAAATAGAGGAGAACATGAACGTACTGAAAGAGGAATAAGAAAGCAGATCAGAAGAGTGCACTACAAAAATAGAGAATATAGGGTGATCGTGAATGAAATCAGAAAAGAGCAAAGTAAATGCCAAAGGAGACCAAAAGGATATAACTATAATAATACACTCCAGCTAAACAAAACACTGACTAAGAACCCCCAGAGAAAAGAAAATCAGAGAACTGTGGATGAAATGTAATGAATGGCAAAATATAAAGCATACACGAATTACCTTTTCAAACGAGGACGCCATACTCCTCTTTATTTTGGCTATCACTAGACAATTATATACAGTTTAGGAAGGATATTTAGGAATTACATGGGGTACAAACTAGCTCAAGCTCTCTACAGGTTCTTCGCAAGCTTAATAAATGCATCTAATACTAGCCAGAGGAAAATGAAAGACTACCAAACTAAAACAAAATACCGCCCAAAGAAGAGCGATTTGTTGAGAGCGCCCCGGCGGTGGTGGCTGGATGAGTCAGTAATAACAGTCATCCACCCTCAACCAGCTACGGACAGAGACTTAACAAAAACCCTGCCCCCGCTATGTATAGTATATTAAGGGCAGACTGGCCGTTTGTTGGCTCTATTAATTATTTTATTCATATATTGTTTGTTTCCTCCCTGGACATCCATCAAGCTTAGAAAAACACCCCATAGACCCCCCTTCAAGATAGATTTGTACATTTTTCTACCGAAAAATGTCCAGGCCAAAGGCCGATTCTTCCTAAAATTACAGGCTCGCTATCGCTCGCCAGGAAAAAAGAGACACCTAAATGGCACGAAGGGTCCTAATATTGATAAATAAATAGGGAGAAAGGTCATAAAACTCCCAAACTAATGGAACCAACCTCTTAAAATCTCAAAAACTAGTGGGGCTAAACATTAGGGAGAAGGAGGTCCAGAAAAACTTGTCTATCTCCCCTTAAGGGTGGAATGCACGCCCACCAAAATAAGCCCTAATAAACACGCATGACTCACACAAGAAGAAAAAGAAGAAGGGTGACCTGAATATTTTGTACGGTTTTGGAGAGATGGGGATTTTTTTTAGTACACAGAAATATTTGTCTCTAATACTATGTTACTACTACTACTACTACTACTACTACTACTACTACGGTACTATTACAATAACTACTACCACTATTACTACTCATCATCATCAGCATCTGCCTTATCCCTGACGTTGGAAAAATACAATAATTCAAGATTATTTCTGTATGTTTATATTACATACAAACACATAACACATATGATGCCGGTTGCAGAATTAAATATAGGTATCGTACTAAAATGAAGAGCCATCGCTTCTCATTGCTCAAGCCCTTTTTTTTTTTTTTAGTTTAATGCAGGAAACTAATTTACCGTATATATATTTTCGTAAAGGTGCGTGCGGTAGATGAGCATAGTTACGTTAGGGGTTATCACTAAGCATTTTGTGTTTGTTTTATATAAGAGAATGAAACTTGTTGATGCCAAATCGCACACACACATACGCACACATATTATGAGCTATACGCAAACGCATACATACGCTTTATGTTCCCTCTCCCTCTTTAATTGTCTCTCTCTCACTCTTACTTTCACTTACACTCTCTCTCTCTCTCTCTCCCCCCTCTCTCTCTCTTTCATTCTCTCTCTCTCTCTCTCATTCTCTCTCTCTTTCTCTCTCATTCTCTCTCTCCCTCTCTCTCTGCCTTAGATCCTTTCACGCTCAGCCATCCCATCCAATCTCTATTTTTTTTGTATCCTTTTTCCTTTCTCTCAATTGTAAAGTAGTGTATTGTTTTCTCTCAATTGTAAAGTAGTGTATTGTTTTCTCTCAATTGTAAAGTAGTGTATTGTTTTCTCTCAATTGTAAAGTAGTGTATTGTTTTCTCTCAATTGTAAAGTAGTGTATTGTTTTCTCTCAATTGTAAAGTAGTGTATTGTTTTCTCTCAATTGTAAAGTAGTGTATTGTTTTGGTTTGATGAGTTTCCTTCGAGGCAGCCTAAGCCTGAGGTGAATATTATGTCAACAAATATTTGGCTAAAAGGTAGTCGATTTGTAATGTCTTCTACTGTATCATTGGTCTCTATATTTCTCTTACACCTGCTCTATTCACATAAATATATCTATCTCTTGTTTCATAAATATATCTATCTTTTGTTTTATAAATATATTCTTCTTCTCATATTTTGTTGTTCTTTTCCGCACTTTATACCAGCTTAGCTCCACTTCAGGTACACTCTAACACACAAATACTTCAGGTACAGTCTAACACACAAATACTGGATCATTAGGAGCTCTAGAACAACATGAAAAATTCTCCAAAATGCAGATATAAGGTGCTCTCTAGGACATAAATCGTGGCCTTAAGGGGAGGTTTTTAGTTAGTTCGCTAGACTTCCATCAAGCTTAACATTACAGCCCCTAGACCCCCTTTCAAGATAAATTTGTACATTTTTCGGTAGAAAAATGTCTCGGCCAAAGGCCGGTTCCTCTTAAGTTACAGTCTCGCTATCGCTCGCCAGGGAAAAATCGACACCTAAATGGCACGAAAAGTCTTAAAATTGACAGAAATGGGGCGAAAGTTCTAAAATCGCCAAACTAATGGGGCGAACGTCTTATAATATCAAAAGCAATGGGGCTAACCATGAGGGAGAAAGGGGTCAATAAAAAAATCCCTCAAGTGGAAATCTCCCCTTAAATATTTGAAGCTATCTTGAACTCATTGATTCTTGACCTAATATCTACATGTGGGAGGTTGGTGTCCTAAAGTGTACTGGCCAGTCCACTTTTATCAACTCGAGTAGAGTGAAGCAAACCTCCGAAGCCTTTGAATCTTTTGTTTTCCATTGCTTTCTCTCACTTTCATTCGGTACAGTTTTATAAAAGTGTCCAGGTTATAATGAACTTAAGGGCAGGTTTTTAGTTTCTTCCATAGATATCCATCAAGCTTAAGATTACACCCCCTTGAGCCCTTTTCAAGATACATTTGTACATTTTTCGGTAGAAAAATGTCCCGGCTTAAAGCCAGTTCCTCTTAAATTACAGGCTCGCTATCGCTCGCCTGGATAAAATCGACCCCTAAATGGCACGAAAGGTCTTAAATTTGACAGAAATGGGTCGAAAGTTCTAAAAATCGTCAAAATAATGAGGCGAACGTCTTAAAATTAGTAAAGCAATGGGGCTAAACATGAGGGAGAAAGGGGTCAAGAAAAAAATCCCTGAAGTGGAAATCTGCCCTTAATTGTACACTCCGAGACACAATGTATGGCTCGGTATAAACCCTTGGACAGCTCTATCGAATCTCCAAAGTTTAAATATTAGGTAAAGAAGAGGTTACAATGTTCAACTATTTGGGAGCTGTATTGTGCAAATATGGTAAAACAGAATATGAGATGAAAGAGAGAATAATGTGAGAGGGAAAGACCTCGAGAACTTGAGTGCATCCTGAAAGTAAGAATGGTCAGTCAAGAAGCGAAAAAGTCACAGAGGAACGGTGTGCTCCTCCCAAGCCTCTCATTTGGAAGTGAGACATGGACAGTGACGAGGACCTTTCCAAACTGAGAGCTGTGTAAATGAGTGATTTCAGAAGGGCAGCTGGTGTGAATAGGCTAGATAGACCAAGTAATAGGGAGGTGTATGAGTCTATTGGAATGGAAGTCGGACCAAGTAGCCTGGAGGAGTTTGTGTCATGGCAATCATTTATCGGGGGTTTCCCAAGCAAGGCGTTGGAGATAATGATAAGGATGATGATGATGATAATAATAATGAATTAATGAGAAGTTTGATCTAGTCCGAGATAGCTTCACAAATTTAAGGCCACCATGTTGTCCTAATGACGCGCTGACGTAATGTTATAATGTATAAAGTAATTTTACTGTCACAAATTCTTGTAAACCCAGCGTACAGTCAAGGACAGGAATTTAAGGACAATTTAGTAAGATACAATTTAGATACATAGGCGAACTATTCTGATAAACAACTTGAACCACAACGATCATAATTATTACTAAGATTGACTGAGTAATTATCACCGTCTTGTAAATCTGTTCATTAGGAGGTGTTCAAGTATTAGTGACCACGACTAAACAGTACCAACTATTTGTTCAGGCGATTGTACAGACGTGGACGGGAATATCTGAACATTTTTGAGAGTTACTGTACAATTTTGATACACTGGCGAAGTAATATGATAAGCTGCCTGAACCACAGCTGCCTGAACCACAGCTCAAACTACTGTACTGGGAGTCACTAGTTAAGGGGAGGCAGACCGTTTTTCTGGACCCCCTTCTCCCTAATGATTAGCCTCACTAGTTTTGAAATTATAAGACGTTCGGCCTATTAGCTTGGCGATTTTAACACCTTTCGCCCCATTTCGTTGTCAATTTTAAGACCTTTCGTGCCATTTAGGTGCCGATTTTTTCCTGGCGAGCGATAGCGAGCCTGCAATTTTAAGAAGAAACGGCCTTCGACCGGGACATTTTTCTACCGAAAAATGTACAAATTTATCTTGAAAGGGGTCTAGGGGGTGTTTTTCTAAGCTTGATGGAGGTCTAGGGAGGAAACTAAAAAAAATATATGAATAAATTAATTAATAGATCAAACAAACGGCCAGTCTCCCCTTAATGCTCACCGTCTTGTTTTATCATTTGGTGTTCCAGTATTTTCTGACAACGACTGTGCATTACGTTAAGACCGAACAACCTAGATTGCATGGTAAGTTATGCGTGTGTTTACTGTATATAAGGAACACATACACCCTCTCATCCCCCTCCACCCTACCTATCTCTCCCTCTCCCCTTATTCCCCAACCTATCTCTCCCTCTCCTCTTATCCCCCCTCTACTCTACATACCACCAGCCGTCAATATCAGAGCACTCTCGTCCACTCATAGCTCTCACACCACGTCACCTCCATATACCATACAGCACACCAGGCGCCTTAGCTCACCCGACACTCTTAGTCATCCTTCTAACAGTAATGCAGATTTGTGTTGGTATCTAGGGTTAAGGGGTGTTCTTTTTTTCTTTCTTTGTTTTTCTTTATTTTCTTTCTTTCTTTCTTTCTTTCTTTCATTTTGTTTTTGTTTTTTTTTGCTTCGTAGACCTCCACCAATCTTTGAAACACCCCCAAAACCTCCCTTTGAGATTGATTTCTACATTTATCGGTAGAAAAAGGTCCCAGCCTAAGGTCGGTTCCTCCTAAATGTTAGGTTCGCTATCGCTCACCAGGAAAAATATCGTCACCTAAATGGCACGAAAGGGCTTAATATTGACAAGGAAATGGGGTGAAAGGACTTAAAATCGCCAAAATAACGGCGCGAACGTCTTAACATCTCAAAACTAATGGGCTAAACAGGAGGGAGAAGGGAGTCAAGACAAAAATCTCCCCTTAAAATAATACCGACGTATAAAACAATAATTGCGAGAATAGATCTATCTATTTTCATAATCTATCTATTGCCGGACGCCGTGATCCCCGAATTTGCCACCATGCACTTCTGTCCCCAGTCAGTTGTAGCCCCTCCTCTCACCCAGCACCACTTTCACGAATTTACTTCTTAACTCCATCCTTCCATTTCTCTCTCGGTTGACATCTCCCTCTTTGTCATTCCACTTCACTCTGGGAACACTCTCTTAGTCAGTCTCTCCCTTCCCATACGTTCCACATGGGTGAACCATCTCAAGGTGTTCACACTTTCCAGCACATCTACATCCACACCACACCGCTCTCGTATTTCCTCAGTCGTCTGTCTATCCCTCCCTGTAACTCCGCACGCACTTCTCAAGTAACTTATTTCCATCCCTCTCACTTTTGGTTTGTGTCTCTCCAACAACGTCCATGCTTCACTCCCATACATCAATGTCGAGATTACCACACTATCATGCAAGGACTTCCATACTGACCACTCTATTTCTTGTTACTGCTTGTTAGCGTTCCTTTAACCCTCTTCTCCTGTTACACCCTCTCCCGCACTTCTTCATCCATACTCCCATCTTTACTCAACACACTGCCCAAATACTTAAATGTTCTGACATTCTGAGAATAGATGAGTTTGGTTATTTTGGGAGATCCTATTTATTGTTTGTACACGCCTTGAATCCAAGATGATATCCCTAATCTGAATAACAAATATACAAATATGAAGCTGCCCTTGACGTGAATCATTGTGCAGCTTCCATCAGTAGTCCTTGGGTTTTAGGTGACGATTAATAAACACAAACGAAACCAAAGTACCAGTAACATTTATTTATTTATTTGTTATTATTATTATTATATATATGTTTGTACGGGCTTACATGCAGGTATACAACTTAATGTCTAATACTGGTTCTTTTGCGTAAGTCGAGTCTACCAATACTCTCCCAAACTCAATGCAAATACACTGAAGCAGTCACTTTATTGTATCTCTCTCTCTCTCTCTCTCTCTCTCTCTCTCTCTCTCTCTCTCACCGAAGACAACTATGCCCGGCGGTAGTCAGTGTGGAGGATAATTTAATAAAGTAGACCGAGTTCCTATTGGCTATATCTATGAGGCTATACCTTCACAGCCGTTTATAGGGAAGTATAGGCATCTTGATGTCAGAGTAGCCATTTTGCGTACCTCTATGTGTGTGTGTGTGTGTATATATATATATATATATATATATATTATATATATATATATATATATATATACCGGGTATATATATATATATATATATATAATACTGTATATATATGAATCCAGCTGAATGCCGATGAGGATTATGTCATAAACTTTCAATATACTTTCTTGGCTGTGGAGGTTAGGTGTGGAAGCCCCGGCCTCAAGCGTTTTCTTGGTTGCCTGTAAACATCCTGCCCCTTCTGGGGTTATGTAGGTACTCTTGTGGCAGCCAAAGTCAACCTGTGAACTATTTAGGATAAATTAGGTTAAGGAATTATATTTTTTTCAGCTAAATTGGCTGCCGGCTTGAAATTCACCAATTATTAATATTATTGGTATTATTATTATTATTATTATTATTATTATTATTTTATTTGGCAATTAATACAATCTCTCAGCAAAAAGCACCACTGCCCTGTGAGAGTTAGCGCAGAAGATAATTTAATATAAGCAATTGAGGTCCTGCTGGCTATACTTTCTGGACCTTCTATTTGGCAAATAACTGTTCTGGAGCAGCATGGTGTGCAGGTACTTTGTATTGAATATTAGGATACGATCGGGAAAGTTAGTAATAATACCTTACATGTTATTAAAATGTATCCTCCAAAAACCTATCAGACCCTATAGCTAGCCTAGAACCATATTAAAGGGGAAAGGCTTTATTTTGGGGTCTATTATATCGTATATATATATTTTTTTTTTTTCTCTCTAGACCTCCATCAAACTTTAAAAAAAACATCCATTAGATCCCCCTTCTAGATTAATTTGAAAACATTTCGGTAGACAAATTTTGCGGCCGAAGGCCGCTTCTTCCAAAATTACAGGCTCACTATCGTTCGCCTGGAAAACAAATCGACACCTAAATAGCACGAAAGGTCTAAATATTGACAACAAATGGGGCGAAAGGTCTTAAAATCGACAACTAATTGGGCAAAAATCTTAAAATCTGAAAACTAATGGGGCTAAACATGAGGGAGAAGGGGATGTAGAAAAAGGCCCCCTCTCCCCTACAACAAGACACACCCCGGTACTGTCAATAAATAATAGTTCCCATCTCCGGCCAGTGTACTCTGAGGCCCCCGCCTCGGCCCACGGCACTTCGGCCACACCTGGTCCTAGTTTTTGCGGTCCGGTTCCGCTCATAGGGATTTTCGGAGGCTAGTCTTTTCCCGATTAGTTTTCAGATTTTAAGATGTTTTCCCCATTAGTTTGTCGATTTTAAGACCTTTCGCCCCATTGCTTTGTCAATATTTAGACCTTCCGTGCTATTTAGGTGTCGATTTTTTTGTCCGGGCGCACGATAGTGAGCCTGTAATTTTGGAAGATCCGACATTATTCTCCCGAAAAATATACATATTAATCAAGAAGTGTGATCTAATGGATGTTTTTTTAAAGTTTGATGGAAGTCTAGGGAGGAAACTAAAAAAATAATACATATATGAAATACTGGACCAAAAAATAAACCCATCCCCCTTTAATATGGTTCCAGTCAGTTCGCCCGCTTTCATAATTGACTCACACACTCCATAAGGGGGATGACCTGCTTGTTTTTGTATTTCTCTCATTTTCTCTCTTTCTCTGTCTTGTATCTATTCGGCCCCATTCAGCCAACTATTTTAAGATTTTTATTTTATTTTTATTTTATTTTTTTCCCAACTACTCCCTCTCGGGCATAGGCTGAGAGCCTGTACATTCCACCGCTCAACACGGTGAAGCCCGTGAGGTCTTGTTCAAGTCTGGGGAGTGAGACATGTGAAGCATCCATCATGGCTCGAAGCAGCTCCATCTCTGAAGCGGCTGGTTGCCTCGCCCAAGTGCTTCACCGTCTCAACCTCCAGACTCAGACCCTCACTCTCAGAACGCCACCTATTGATCAGTGAACTCACTAGGCATTGTCCCCATCTAGGTGTCGATTTCTTCCTGGCGAGCGATAGCAAGCCAGCATTATATGAAGAAAACCGGCTTCGCCGGAGACATTTGCCTATCGAAAAATTTACAAATTTAGCCTGCTGTCAAAAATATTTTAAAAATATGCTGGCTCGCTACCACTCACCAGTAAATAATTGACACCTGGATGGGGATAATTTCATAAAACAGTAGGCTGAATGGGGCCAAGTGGATACAAGCCAGAGCAAGAGAGAAAAGGAGAGAACAAAATCAGGTGACCCCTCCTTAAGGTCTTTTCATATCCAAGTATTTTTTCCTCATAGTCAGTTCGCCCACATTCAGATTTCGCTTACACAGTCCATAAAGTCTATCCATGTCCAAGTATTTTTTCCTATAGCTAGTCAGTTCGCCCACATTGAGATTCCACCCACAGGATGTTATTTTCGTATGCGAGTCCTTTCCCTAAAGTAAATTAGCTCATCTTCAGTGTCGCCTCACACACTTCTACTCATACATTCAAACATTACAAGACCTAGCTTATCAAACTTTACAAGACCTAGCTTATCAAACTTTACAAGACCTAGCTTATCAAACTTTACAAGATCTAGCTTATCAAACTTTACAAGATCTAGCTTATCAAACTTTACAAGATCTAGCTTATCAAACTTTACAAGATCTAGCTTATCAAACTTTACAAGATCTAGCTTATCAAACTTTACAAGACCTAGCTTATCAAACTTTACAAGACCTAGCTTATCAAACTTTACAAGATCTAGCTTATCAAACTTTACAAGACCTAGCTTATCAAACTTTACAAGACCTAGCTTATCAAACTTTACAAGATCTAGCTTATCAAACTTTACAAGATCTAGCTTATCAAACTTTACTAGACCTAGCTTATCAAACTTTACAAGATCTAGCTTATCAAACTTTACAAGACCTAGCTTATCAAACTTTACAAGACCTAGCTTATCAAACTTTACTAGACCTAGCTTATCAAACTTTACAAGATCTAGCTTATCAAACTTTACTAGACCTAGCTTATCAAACTTTACAAGATCTAGCTTATCAAATTTTACAAGACCTAGCTTATCAAACTTTACAAGACCTAGCTTATCAAACTTTACAAGACCTAGCTTATCAAACTTCTATAGTAAGCTAACTTAAGGGGAGGTTTCTAGTTTGTTTCCTACTCCTCCAGCAATCTTAAAATTTCACCCCCTTGACCCCCTTTCAAGATAAATTTGTACATTTTTCGGTAGAAAAATGTCCCGGCCAAAGGCCGTTTACTCTTAAATTACAGGCTCGCTATCGCTCGCCAGGATAAAATCGTCACCTAAATGGCACGAAATATCTTAAAATTGACAGAATGAGGCGGAAATTCTTAAAAATCACCTAGTTTGGTGATTTTTAAGAATTGGGGCAAACGTCTCAAAATCTCAAAAGCAATGGGGATAGACATGAGGGAGAAAGGGGTCAAGAAAAAAGTCCCTCAAGTGGAAATCTCCCCTTAAGGGGGGTATGGTCATATTTATTTGCTCTTATATGTATCTTGTTACTATTTGTTTAGTTTCATTCCTAGAACTCCATCAAGCTTATAAAAACATTCACTCAAGATCATCTTTCAAGATAAATTTGTAAATTTTTCGATAGAAAAATGTCCCGTTCCTTCTTAAATTACATGCTTGCTATCGCTCCCCAGGAAAAAATCGACACATAAATGACACGAACAGTGTTAATATTAACACAGAAATGGGACGAAAGGTTTTAAAATCGCCAAATTAGTGGGACGAACGTCTTAAAATTTGAAAACTAATGGGGCTAAACATGAAGCAGAAGGGGAACCAGGAAAACGACCCATCTCCCCTTAAAATCATAATAACTCGTCCAATCCTAACCTGACATAATTTAATTTAACCTTAATCTGAATTAAAAATACCTTAAGGTAATATGTTCTAACCTTAAGATACCCTACCATATCATAACATAATATAACCTGACCTAAGTGTAACTTATCCGCAATGGGGGTCTACGGCCTATCCTAGCCTCACATATCCTTAACCTAACCTTGCCCTAACTTACGATTCCCTAACTAAACGATAAGCCAGCCGATTCTAACCTCAATCTACTTCAATATACTGTAGGCTATTGGCGAAAAGGTCTCAAGTGTGTACAAAACGCCCCGTCTACGAATATACCTTCCATCTCCACTGCCAATGATCCTCTTCACAGTGGTCTGGACGAGGTGGCCAGCTGGGGGATTCCAGTTTAGCATATTTGAGCCTCCTGGGGTGTGTTCTACTTTATAATGTGAGCCCTCGGTGTATATATTTATAATGAGATACATATTATACGCGGCAATAAGCAATATATGTAAATTGCAGTATGTTATTGTTAGACACCGGGTACCGTATCTAGGACTATATGTTATTGTTAGACACCGGGTACCGTATCTAGGACTATATGTTATTGTTAGACACCGGGTACCGTATCTAGGACTATATGTTATTGTTAGACACCGGGTACCGTATCTAGGACTATATGTTATTGTTAGACACCGGGTACCGTATCTAGGACTATATGTTATTGCATGTAGTTTGTACTCGCCCACATGGATGCTTTTCCTCTCTGTGATTTTATGTTTCAGAGCAAAATGTATTATATTGAATTTCGAGTATATTATGTTATGCATTAGTTATGTTTCTATCTGATCAACAAATAATGACCCTCATAAGTCGGTTACGTTATTCTTACTTTTATACCTAACATTACGGAGAAGCGGAGATTTCATGTGGGCGACAGCTGTACAATATACTGTATATATATATATATATATATATATATATATATATATATATATATATATAGCATAATTGACCTATTCAGTATTCAATCTTAATTAAATCATATCCCTAGATTTTCAATTTATATATCAAAGTTAGATTGCGACTGGTTAGGTTAGGTTAGGTAAATTAGGCCATGTTAAAAAAATGCTAACGGTAAATTATATGGTATATTATACCTTGCTATATTTGACACACACGGCAACACTGAGTCAACATACAGTACGTACAATTATACCCTAATTTAATTTTTTGTTTTTTTTAATTATAGGGGAAATTATGGATTCGAATATAATCACACTGGGATAAATATGATTTTTTTTTTTTTTACTAATAATATTAATTTGGTCAGGGAAGTCAGCAGTAGGTCCCAAAAACCACCAGATGTCTCGGGTGATGGCGCCCAAGCTGCTGCAAAATGTGTAGTCTTTGAAGGGAGGGATTGGAAGGGACCTGTTGGGCGATGCGTTCCCCAACATCAATGGTAGTATGAGGGGACGGTCAGGGCTGTCTTGGAGTCTAAAAGATACATACTATACTAATTATATACCTAGCTTGCAGCTAACCAGTTATAAATGTAACACACTCTGCCAGTGGCACTGAGGAGCGTGCCGCCCTTCGTTGTGGGTTGTCATTTGGTGCAACAGACTGAAGGGGCGGAGCATTCCTCTGCGAAGATGTGCTAATTCGGCACTTTTTTCAGTTCGACATCGAGGACTCTCTTAACGAGACTCTTCCCCGCCGTGGGAGTTCATTGAGGAGACGCGATCCTCTATGTGATAACCAACCCTCCCGTAGCGAGCCCGTAGCACCCTGATTTTTCATCCGAGGGATATTGCATTCCCAGCCTCTCCTATCACTGAACTTCATGAGTACTGGGGTGTATAGATTTGGTACTGTGTGTGTACGGGTGAGAGAGAGAGAGAGAGAGAGAGAGAGAGAGAGAGAGAGAGAGAGGTGAGTGAGTGAACATGAGTGTTTATATGTTAAACTGTGTGTATGTTTGTATGTAAAAATAATTATGGGTTTATTGTTTATTGCCCTGAGACTGAATATCTACAGAATTTCTTAACCTAGGTACAGTACAATGCTCATTTACCTTGACTATGAGGTCACATTGGACGTTTGACGACCGAGATAGTGCTGGAGTTCCGTATATACTCAGATGCAGTGATGCACTATCTACGAGAGGCGTGGAACGACGTGTAGGCTAACATAATCTGGCTAGGGAAGGACCCTCATTTAATCCTTTTCCAACGGGATAGTCGAAAAAAAACTGTATTCGGATTCATGGAGACTTGAACCCTCCAGGCTTGATGCTAAATCTGAGCCATTAGTGCGCGGCGCTTTAACCCTTTGAGTACCAGCGACGTGTGTTATATTATATTGTAGCTATATTTAGAATTTATTATGCAGCTTAGGAAGGATCTGTGAGAGTTAAAATGGTTGGTTGAGATAGATTGAAGCCTTATTATTGATAGAGGTCCTTCCTAAGCTGAATAATATCGTCTTATAGTTGAAAGACTATGATAAAAATGACGTCCCTGGTACAATATGGGTTAAAGCACTGAGCAAACCCTACCCGTATGTGAATGGGTATGTATGTGTGTGTGTGTGTGTGTGTGTGTGTGTGTGTAAAATGGGCATGACCAAGAGTGTGTACATGAGCGTATATATGTATGTATGAGCGTGTTAAGGGGGAAGTAGTCGCTTTTTCCCTCATGTTTAACGCAATAATTATGAGATTTTTAGACGTTCGTTCCGTTAGTTTGGCGATTTTGAGACCTTTCACCCCATTTCTGTGTAAGTATTAAGACTTTTCGCGTCATTTAGTTTTCGATTTTTTTCTGGCGAGCGATAGCGAGCCTGTAATTTTATAAGGAATCGGGACATTTTTCTACCGAGGAATTTACAGATTTATCTTGAAAGGGAATCTTGGGGGTATTTGGGGGAGATTTCAACTTGAGGGATTTTTTTCTTTATTCCTTTCTCCCTCATGTTTAGCCCCATTGCTTGTGATATTTTAAGACGTTTGCCCCATTAGTTTAGCGATTTTAAGAACTTTCGCCCCATTGATGTCACTTTTAAGACATTTCGTCCCATTTAGGTGTCGACTTTTTCCTGGCGAGCGATAGCGAGCCTGTAATTTAAGAGGAATCGGCCTTCGGCCAGGAAATTTTTCTACCGAAAAATGTACAAATTTATCTAGAAAGGGGGTCAAGGGGGTGTAATTTCAAGCTTGATGGAAGTTTAGGAAACACACTAAAAACCTCCCCTTAAAGATTGATGGAGGTCTAGCGAGGAAACTCAAATATACATAAACACATGAATATACAGGCCAAGAAACAAGCACTAGCCCCTTAACACCTTCTGTACCGGCGACGTCTTTCCCGTTATATTCTGCCAATTATTAGACGATTATATTCAGTTTAAAAAGGGCCTTCAGCTATAAACAGGCCTCGAACTATCTCACTTCACCATAACAAGGGCCTTCAGCTATAAACAGGCCTCGAACTTTCTCACTTCACCATAAAAAGGGCCTTCAGCTATAAACAGGCCTCGAACTATCTCACTTCACCATAACAAGGGCCTTCAGCTATAAACAGGCCTCGAACTTTCTCACTTCACCATAAAAAGGGCCTTCAGCTATAAACAGACCTCAAACTATCTCACTTCACCATAACAAGGGCCTTCAGCTATAAACAGGCCTCGAACTATCTCACTTCACCATAAAAAGGACCTTCAGCTATAAACAGGCCTCGAACTATCTCACTTCACCATAAAAAGGGCCTTCAGCTATAAACAGGCCTCGAACTTTCTCACTTCACCATAAAAAGGGCCTTTAACTATAAACAGGCCTCGAACTATCTCACTTCACCATAAAAAGGGCCTTCACCTATAAACAGGCCTCGAACTATCTCACTTCACCATAAAAAGGACCTTCAGCTATAAACAGGCCTCGAACTATCTCACTTCACCATAAAAAGGACCTTCAGCTATAAACAGGCCTCAAACTATCTCATTTCACCATAAAAAGGGCCTTCAGCTATAAACAGACCTCGAACTATCTCACTTCACCATAAAAAGGGCCTTCAGCTATAAACAGGCCTCAAACTATCTCACTTCACCATAAAAAGGGCCTTCAGCTATAAACAGACCTCGAACTATCTCACTTCACCATTTTTACTACCACACATCCTTCTTAAACTGCGCACAATCGTCTAAATGTAACTAAAATAAAAAGACGTGGCGGTACAGAAGGGGTTAAAGCCAAACTCTACGAGCCTGATAAAATATAAGCCAACGATGTCAATATATTGGCAGCAACTGAGAGCCTAATATTTATCCGCACACTAATGGGCTACAGCCATGCACCCGGCCACCATTATGTGCGCTTGTTTAAAGGGTGGGGGGGGCCCACCGGATTTTGTTTTATCTTTCTCTCCTTTTCTCTTTCTCTTTGTGGCTTGTATCCATTCGGCCCCATTCAGCCAACTGTTTTAAGACATATCCCCATCCTGGTGTCGATTTCTTCCTGGCGAGCGATAGCGAGCCAGCATTGTATGGAGAAATCCGGCTTCGCCGGAGACATTTTTCTATCGAAAAATGTAAAAATTTAGCTTGCTGTCTACAAAAAATATATATATGCTGGCTCGCTACCGCTCGCCAGGAAAATATTGACACCTGGATGGGGGTAAACGTCTTAAAACAGTAGGCTGAATGGGGCCGAATGGACACAAGCCAAAGAGAGAGGGAGAGAAAGAGATACAAAAACGAGGTGGGCTCCCTTAAATATTCCACGCCCGCATACTTTAGCAACGCAGAAAACATTAATTGGTGAAGCAGGTTCATTAATTCGTCTGGCTCACTAATTATGGTTCGTCACGCGTACTGGATTTATTTTATATTATACATTTTTTTGCTTACTAGCTCTGATGTTTGTATATTAATCTGTGGGTCTTGGGGAATATTGAAATTAGTTAGCATCTTTATAATTGGCTGGAGTATATTTATATTCTGTTCTACTGAATGATGGACTTACTTTAAACTGTTTTATTATTAATAATTAATACTACTATTAATATTACTATAATATTACTATTAATTATTTATAATTAATCAACATAGCATTTAATGGACTTTAAGATATAACCTGAACATGTATGATTTTTATCTTTCTGTGAAGGAAGTACTGATAATATATATAATGTAAGGCGAATTACAAGTTTATATTTACACAGAATATGCGAACTTACCAAACACAGAGCAGAAGAGAGAAAGAGAAAAAACGTGCTGAAGAGCCACACACCTCGCTGCCATAAACAAGAAGGGCTAGGAAAGAACAAGCTCTAGGGGGTCATAAATTTGCAGCAGTAATTTAGGGAGTTGGGTCAATGTGTGGGTCCTGGGTCAATCAGCGTGACCGTCCCACCCCGGAGGTCAACCCCAGTCTTGGTCAAACCCGGACCAGGCACTATTTTTTTACACAAGTTGATTTTTCGCCCCTAGTCCAATCTCCCTTAGTATGTTCGCCCTTAGTTTATTCGCCCTTAGTCGATTCGCCTCTAGTCTATTCGCCCTTAATGTATTCGCCCTTAGTCTATTTTCCCCTAGTCACTTCGCTCCTTACCGAACCGAATGTGATGAAATCCACAATGCCATGAAAACGTTACTTTAGAAGTTTAGATACATATACCTACATGACGATACAAAGTGTATTGTAATTGTCGTAATGTCGTGTATTGTACAAACTACACTTTTATAGTTTGTAGGAATGATTATGTCCGAACCTTACCTATTATTTGTTATATATATAATTTAATATAGCCTAACTAGATTGATAGTATTATGAAGACAAGCAAAGTGGTTGTGGAATAACCTGTAACCTGCCAGGGACCCAGGTGATTTGTCCACTTCATCTTAATAAATGAAGGAAAGTGGCTGAAAAAATGTATGTAAAGCAGTAAGAATTTTGTCAGAAGCTCAAAAAATATGAAATAAGTATGAAGCAATATATACAAACAGTGTGCATTGTTTTCCTTAGGGGTTTGTTAATGGCGCTCTTACCCTGGACGTAGTGCCACCCATCCCCCTGAGTAAGACATTCCCCGTCCCTCTATCTTCACCTGCAACAATGTACAGTCACTCAAAACAATTCGTGGACGTCACTTATTTCTAATTATGGAAGTATATCTCTGGAAACTAATTTATGGATGTAATTGTGTATACCGGTACTGTGCATCCACTACAAAACTTTATATACTTATTTATGGAAAGTGTGTTTCATCCAAAAAATCAATCCAGGTGTTTATACTTACATTAAGAAAAACATGGGGGTCCACGGATGTTTATGAATGACTGTTCAGTTCATTTCAGTATTCTCTGGACGCTGGTTTGAAACTATTATCGGACACAAACGAGACGCAACGACACCTTAGCGTTTTTCAAAGGCTTCACAGGTATTCCTACACCTTTCGAGACCTCAGAAGTAGTATGAGAATATTGAGCGCAATTGTACACCCCATTTATCGAATATTGTTCGCATGTTCCAAACATACTGTACATCTTGACATGGTGGAGTCATAAGCGTTTTCGCCTTATCAAATCACTTCTAAGTAATCTCTTAGTAATACTCTCCCATCTTTCTCTTCACGCCGCAATGTTGCATCTCTCTCTCTCTCCTATCGATATTACAACAATCAGTGTTCTTCAAAAACATTCAGTGTATACGTCCTCCCGTATGGAGAGTAGGTGGCGCCTACCTTTCAACAGGTTCCCACTCCTATTCTGTTTATCTCTAACCCACGAGTGAACCAATTTTCCCAGTCTTTTTTTATTTAAAAACTAAATTCTGGAACTCTCTCCCTTAGCCTGTCTTTCCTTCACCCTACGATTTAAACTCCTTTAACCTCCTTGTGTCCAGACAATCTTACTCCAATGTACTTTGAATTTGGCTCTCTATCACTCTTTCAATTTGAAGGGACACTCGTTACGGACAGTTTTGCCTTTGGCTTCTCCTTACACATAGATAAAAGAGGCCCTGAGGATCTCATGGCTGCAGAGATTAAGGTTGTATTCCTGCAGGTTTATTACGGTGGCTTCCTACCTTCCCTCTACTTTTAAATTCCAGTCCATGCCCATTTTAGATGTTCCATTCCTTTATAACCCCCCACCCCAACACCACACACACACACACACACACACACACACACACACACACACACACACTCCTTTATACCCCCTCCTATGTGTACTCTCTTCCCTCTCCGGTAAGAAACGTGAGGCTCAGGAGGTAGTAAGGGATAAGAAGAGCAGCAAGCACAAAATCCGTGTGTTTACTAAGGTGAATTTATCCCTTTCTCTCATTTGCAAATCTTGCCCCTCTCCATAGGAAAATCTATTCATTCCTTTTTACCCTTCTCTCCGCTTTTATATATAGAATTGCTCCCCAATTTAAACCCAATCCTCTCTCTGCCAGACCCCTCACCCCCCCACCCCCGTACACACACAATCCTCTTTTTAATGCAGACTCCTCCAGAACCAAGGAATCTTGAAGCTCTGCCCAAGAGGCACTAAGGGTCCCATGGCAGCAGACATAAAAGTTGTTCTCTCTCAGGTTTACGGTGGTTTGCCCCGGCCCAAGTGTGGTAATGGCCGTCGGGAAGAGACACAGAACTGGCTGGGACAGCAAGTCCGGATTTTTACAGAGTTAGCTTTACATAGAATGTCTTGGCAAAATGTATAGGTTGTCTCAATTTTGTTGCTTGCTAAAGTTAGACTATTTGATCGCAACAACACTAAAAGAGAAACGCTGTATATATACATCCTGTACACCTGCACACAGTTCCAAATGTTACTGAGTTACAATATAAATAGGATGTTTTCCCATCACCACTGGGGGTTTTGATTTTGCCTTAAAGACTATACCATTATAGAGCAAGATAAGCTCACTAAACAGTTGCTTTGATTAAGTCATTTGTTTTTTGTTTGCATGCTGACTTCACAATGCTCGTAAAAGTTAAAAAGCCAACATAGAAATAGTGTTGCATCTGTTTAACCCGTGGCCAGGTGCATATACACACTGGGTAGGAAGGAGACAAGACTGGCAGCTGGGATGAAGATAACACAGTTTGCAACACTCGAGTTGAAGCAAAGTTTGGCCATGCCAGGTTTGGGAACTTGTCCTGCGAGTTGGGGCACTGGGGAGGAAGGACCTGCAGGGCTTGTTGGACTTTGGAAACCTGCCACTTAAAACTAGAGGAGCATATATATAATGTGTGTGTGTGTGTGTGTGAGAGAGAGTGTGTGTGTGTGTGTGTGAGAGTGTTTGTGTGTGTGTTAAATAACCCAAATGCAATACACCCGTTTACATATACCAATCTAACTTAGGATGGAGTCAATCTTGGAACAAAATGTAAGTAGGGTGTAGAGGCCTGTCCCGGGTTCGAATCTAGTTTGGCTTACATTGGGAGAGAGAGAGAGAGAGAGAGAATGATCAAATACATAGTCAGACAACCAATTGAGTAATGTATATGTAGCATGGATAGGGCCTTCTGAGAATAATTATTGTGGCTGATTGTGTTATATATACATGTCTGCCTGCCGAGATCGGAACCTCTCCGGGTGGTCGGGGGCCGGGGGAGTGCTGGAGGGACCTTGCGGTGACCCTGGTCTTTGGGTCTTCTCCTGGATGACCTAGATGTGTATGAATTTGTATTTTGTTTTTGTGTTCATTGTTTTCTGTTGTGTTTTGTGTTGTCCCTATTCTTGCTCTGTTTTGAGTCGGCCCCCCCAAAATAAATAAACAAATAAATAAATAAATTAATTAATTAAACAAAAATAGGAAAAGTGGGGATTGGGTCTGAGTATATAGATAGATATATAGATAGATAGATAGATAGATTGTGTTATGTGGGGTAAATGTAGGGTGAGAGGATGACCAAGTGGGCTTATGACACTGAAGTGGATGGTGGGAGGAGGAGAGTGGCAGAGGGAGGATAGGGTGGAGGAGGAGTAGGGGATATGTAGGTTATAGGAAGAAAACCCACTAGTCATCTCATATTTGTGTTATTCATTTTGTATTGTTATGTCTATCTTATTGATTTAGGCTTTTGTTTTCTGTCACGACGAAATTCAGGCGATATAAATTATATAATAATAATTGAAGTACAAATCTATTTGTAATATTTAAATATATTGCTGTATATTTCTTTTACTTTAAGAATATATATTTTCAGATTAATAGGATCATATAAAAATAATGTCATAGTTATCACTTGAACCCCTTAAATTATACGTTTTCATTATGCAATGACGCTTCTCTTTATTCTGGCTATCAGTAGATGAGGGAATTTTGAAAATGAGTGAGTTCATTGTGATGGACTTTACCCCGTTTTCCAAGAGGGCCTTTCAAAGCTGCGTAAAATTGTCTAATGTTATAGCCAGAATGCAAAGGAAGAAAGCCTCATATTACCGATACGGCTAAGATACCATATTGTATACTTTAACTTGTATGTAGATACGGCTAAGATACCATATTGTATACTTTAACTTGTATGTAGATACGGCTAAGATACCATATTGTATACTTTAACTTGTATGTAGATACGGCTAAGATACCATATTGTATACTTTAACTTGTATGTAGATACCATATTGTATACTTTAACTTGTATGTAGATTAGAAACTAACGAAAGGTTTAGAAAAACACCAAAGGCCCATCATCAAAGATTATTGTTTTTAAATGTGTCAACATAAACCCTACATTTGCATTGTTCTGTATACATATTTACATTCATTCTTAATTCCTGACGTACCCCCTCCCTCCACGCTAACCTTGCCCCCAGTCCCCCACTACTCAACTGTCGTCACCACATTCCTGACGTACCCCCTCCCTCCACACTAACCTTGCCCCCAGTCCCCCACTACTCAACTGTCGTCACCACATTCCTGACGTACCCCCTCCCTCCACACTAACCTTGCCCCCAGTCCCCCACCACTCAACTGTCGCACCCCCTCCCTCCACGCTAACCTTGCCCCAGTCCCCCACTACTCAACTGTCGTACCCCCTCCCTCCACACTAACCTTGCCCCCAGTCCCCCACTACTCAACTGTCGTACCCCCTCCCTCCACGCTAACCTTGCCCCCAGTCCCCCACTACTCAACTGTCGTCACCACATTCCTGACGTACCCCCTCCCTCCACACTAACCTTGCCCCAAGTCCCCCACTACTCAACTGTCGTACCCCTCCCTCCACGCTAACCTTGCCCCCAGTCCCCCACTACTCAACTGTCGTACCCCCTCCCTCCACGCTAACCTTGCCCCCAATCCCCCACTACTCAACTGTCGTACCCCCTCCCTCCACACTAACCTTGCCCCCATCCCCCACTACTCAACTGTCGTACCCCCTCCCTCCACGCTAACCTTGCCCCCAGTCCCCCACTACTCAACTGTCGTCACCACATTCCTGACGTACCCCCTCCCTCCACGCTAACCTTGCCCCCAGTCCCCCACTACTCAACTGTCGTCTCCACATTCCTGACGTACCCCCTCCCTCCACGCTAACCTTGCCCCCAGTCCCCCACTACACAACTGACGTCACCACATTCCTGACGTACCCCTCCCTCCACACTAACCTTGCCCGCAGTCCCCCACTACTCAACTGTCGTACCCCCTCCCTCCACGCTAACCTTGCCCCCAGTCCCCCACTACTCAACTGTCGTACCCCCTCCCTCACGCTAACCTTGGCCCCCCAGTCCCCACTACTCAACTGTCGTACCCCCTCCTTTCCACACTAACCTTGCCCCCAGTCCCCCACTACTCAACTGTCGTACCCCTCCCTCCACGCTAACCTTGCCCCCAGTCCCCCACTACTCAACTGTCCTCACCACATTCCTGCCGTACCCCCTCCCTCCACGCTAACCTTGCCCCCAGTCCCCCACTACTCAACTGTCGTACCCCCTCCCTCCACACTAACCTTGCCCCCAGTCCCCCACTACTCAACTGTCGTACCCCTCCCTCCACGCTAACCTTGCCCCCAGTCCCCCACTACTCAACTGTCGTCACCACATTCCTGACGTACCCCCTCCCTCCACACTAACCTTGCCCCCAGTCCCCCACTACTCAACTGTCGTACCCCCTCCCTCCACGCTAACCTTGCCCCCAGTCCCCCCCTACTCAACTGTCGTCACCACATTCCTGACGTACCCCCTCCTCCACACTAACCTTGCCCCCAGTCCCCCACTACTCAACTGTCGTACCCCCTCCCTCCACGCTAACCTTGCCCCCAGTCCCCCACTACTCAACTGTCGTCACCACATTCCTGACGTACCCCCTCCCTCCACACTAACCTTGCCCCCAGTCCCCCACTACTGAACTGTCGTACCCCCTCCCTCCACGCTAACCTTGCCCCCAGTCCCCCACTACTCAACTGTCGTACCCCCTCCCTCCAGACTAACCTTGCCCCCAGTCCCCCACTACTCAACTGTCGTACCCCCTCCCTCCACGCTAACCTTGCCCCCAGTCCCCCACTACTCAACTGTCGTACCCCCTCCCTCCACGCTAACCTTGCCCCCAGTCCCCCACTACTCAACTGTCGTACCCCCCCTCCCTCCACGCTAACCTTGCCCCCAGTCCCCCACTACTCAACTGTCGTACCCCCTCCTTCCACACTAACCTTGCCCCCAGTCCCCCACTACTCAACTGTCGTACCCCCTCCCTCCACGCTAACCTTGCCCCCAGTCCCCCACTACTCAACACTGTCGTACCCCCTCCCTCCACGCTAACCTTGCCCCCAGTCCCCCACGACTCAACTGTCGTACTCCCCTCCCTCCACACTAACCTTGCCCCCAGTCCCCCACTACTCAACTGTTCGTCACCACATTCCTGACGTACCCCCTCCCTCCACACTAACCTTGCCCCCAGTCCCCCACTACTCAACTGTCGTCACCACATTCCTGACGTACCCCCTCCCTCCACGCTAACCTTGCCCCCAGTCCCCCACTACTCAGCTGTCGTCACCACATTTCCTGACGTACCCCCCTCCCCCACACTAACCTTGCCCCCAGTCCCCACTACTCAACTGTCGTCACACATTCATGACGACCCCCTCCCTCCACACTAACCTTGCCCCCAGTCCCCCACTACTCAACTGTCGTCACCACATTCCTGACGTACCCCTCCCTCCACGCTAACCTTGCCCCCAGTCCCCCACTACTGAACTGTCGTACCCCTCCCTCCACACTAGCCTTGCCCCCAGTCCCCCACTACTCAAAACTGCGTACCCCCTCCCTCCACACTAACCTTGACCCCAGTCCAACCACATTCCTGTCGTACCCTCCTCCACGTACCCCCTCCCTCCACGCTAACCTTGCCCCCAGTCCCCCACTACTCAACTGTCGTACCCCCTCCCTCCACGCTAACCTTGCCCCCAGTCCCCCACTACTCAACTGTCGTACCCCCTCCCTCCACGCTAACCTTGCCCCCTTGCCCCCAGTCCCCCACTACTCAACTGTCGTACCCCCTCCCTCCACACTAACCTTGCCCCCAGTCCCCCACTACTCAACTGTCGTACCCCTCCCTCCACGCTAACCTTGCCCCAGTCCCCCACTACTCAACTGTCGTCACCACATTCCTGTCGTACCCTCTCCCTCCACGCTAACCTTGCCCCCAGTCCCCCACTACTCAACTGTCGTACCCCCTCCCTCCAGACTAACCTTGCCCCCAGTCCCCCACTACTCAACTGTCGTACCCCCTCCCTCCACGCTAACCTTGCCCCCAGTCCCCCACTACTCAACTGTCGTCACCACATTCCTGACGTACCCCCTCCCTCCACACTAACCTTGCCCCCAGTCCCCCACTACTCAACTGTCGTACCCCCTCCCTCCACGCTAACCTTGCCCCCAGTCCCCCACTACTCAACTGTCGTACCCCCCCCCTCCAAACTAACCTTGCCCCCAGTCCCCCACTACTCAACTGTCGTACCCCCTCCCTCCACGCTAACCTTGCCCCCAGTCCCCCACTACTCAACTGTCGTACCCCCTCCCTCCACGCTAACCTTGCCCCCAGTCCCCCACTACTCAACTGTCGTACCCCCTCCCTCCACGCTAACCTTGCCCCCAGTCCCCCACTACTCAACTGTCGTACCCCCTCCCTCCACACTAACCTTGCCCCCAGTCCCCCACTACTCAACTGTCGTACCCCCTCCCTCCACGCTAACCTTGCCCCCAGTCCCCCACTACTCAACTGTCGGACCCCCTCCCTCCACGCTAACCTTGCCCCCAGTCCCCCACTACTCAACTGTCGTACCCCCTCCCTCCACACTAACCTTGCCCCCAGTCCCCCACTACTCAACTGTCGTCACCACATTCCTGACGTACCCCCTCCCTCCACACTAACCTTGCCCCCAGTCCCCCACTACTCAACTGTCGTCACCACATTCCTGACGTACCCCCTCCCTCCACGCTAACCTTGCCCCCAGTCCCCCACTACTCAACTGTCGTCACCACATTCCTGACGTACCCCCTCCCTCCACACTAACCTTGCCCCTAGTCCCCCACTACTCAACTGTCGTCACCACATTCCTGACGTACCCCCTCCCTCCACACTAACCTTGCCCCCAGTCCCCCACTACTCAACTGTCGTCACCACATTCCTGACGTACCCCCTCCCTCCACGCTAACCTTGCCCCCAGTCCCCCACTACTCAACTGTCGTCACCACATTCTGGAGCAGCACGAGCCACCACCACCAGGCTTGTGGAGGGGATGCCAAATATTCACACCTTCATTATTCTCGCTTTGACATGTTGCTAAGGAAGATTGTGTTAAATATTGCAAGCTTATGCAATTTATGAGTGGAAGGAATGGTTTTATTTAGTTCCTCTCATAGTATATCATATACTAACCAAGACACCCCGCACCCTGCGTGGATTAAAGAATAGTCCTAAGATCCCGATAGGGTTATACTATGTTAATATATTATACGGGGCTTCCATAGGCTACCTCGGTAACACCGATATAATAACATTTTATATCAAAATAATAATTTATTATTCATGAAAATAATTGCAAACTTAGTCTGGGACTCCCTGAGTAGACCTACTCATGCCAAGTCTTATCTCCATAATCCCAAGACCTTGGGGGCTACGCAGGGACATAAACAGATAAATATGCAATACAACTTTATATACAGTACTATAGATCAGGGATGGGGAACCTTTTTCCTATCAAGGGCCAGTTGGACATGTATGACATCATTCGAGGGCCATACAAAATTATCAACTTAAAATTCGGCCTGCTTTTACTGGTCAAACATTAAGTCACCCATAATGTAATGGTTGGAACTCCTTCTCTTTGGCGAGGCGTGTTATGTCAGCTGGTATTGATGATGTTGCTACTCGCAGCTGGTTTTCCAGGATTGTGTCAGTCAGTTTGGAAAGCAGTCGACTCTTTGCGAGGGTAAATTAAAGAAAAATAAAATTGCTCACAGCAGTAAGTGGTTCCAAACATATATGTAAATGTCAGTGCATGCCTCCTCAAATTGGGAAAATTATCAGCGTGTATGTACCATCTATACAACTCAAGGAATGGGTGATTATCGTACCTAACTTTCAGCTCATCATCACTTTGCAGCTAAATTATTTTGTGTTGCAGGTTATCAGGCACATCAATTTATTCCACATTAAACAATGTAGCGCAGATGTTCAACTGCTGTTTACTTTTCACTTCCTTGAATCTTTCATTAAATGCCTCAATTAGTTTTGCACATTCACCAGCATAATCCGATGATGTAGAAGGCTTTTCTATTTGCAAAGTGGGAAAGTGCACAGTGTTATTCCTTTCGAGTTGCATTTTCCACAGATTTAATTTAGCATCAAATTATTTCACATTTGAACGCCGTGAGCTAGGAAGCTGATTGGTGCCTTGAAGCTTGACGTTCAGTTCTGAGAAATACTTGGTAATGTAAAACATGAATGCTAGATCACACAGCCACTTGCTATCACTAAGTTTCATGAGAGGTTTTTTCTTCATATCCATCAATTGCTTTACTTCATCATGCAGTTTGTAACACTGCATGAACATGTTCCCGCGACTCAGCCACCGCACTTGACAATGATAGACAAGATTAAGAAGGGGGTATGAAAATTAGAAAGTTAAATGAGATAGTCATATAAAATACCCACAGATCCTTTGGAAGCTGTATAATCATTTAATCCTGATAGCCAGAATATATTGCCAAAGTGCGCCATGATCGTCAAGGCCCAGGGGTTGATTATTACCAGTTTAATATTTGTTTGTATTTGTTTAATTGTTGTATGATAGTGTGACTATTAACACAAGTAGTCTGTCATTTTCTATTTAATCTTCAGAGACTAAAATAACTTTTTAAAACGTATTAAATATCAAGGAAATTAGCACATTTCAGCATACTCATATATTGCCTTGTGGGCCTGATCAAATGGTCCCGCGGGACGGACGTTCCCCACCCCTGATATAGATGATCTCCACCCCTCTTCAAGCCTCCCGTCTACTCTCTCTCTCTCTCTCTCTCTCTCTCTCTCTCTCTCTCTCTCTCTCTCTCTCTCTCTCTCTCTCTCTCTCTCTCTCTCTCTCTCTCTCTCTCTCTCTCTCTCTCTCTCTCTCTCTCTCTCTCTCTCTCTCTCTCTCTCTCTCTCTCTCATAGAGAAACTAGAATCCGTTCAGCGTAGAGCAACAAAGTTAATCCCTTCCCTTAGAAATAAGCCATACAATGAGAGATTAAGAGAACTCGACCTGTTTTCCCTTAAGAAACGGAGAATAAGGGGACAGCTGATAGAGTGTTTTAAGATACTAAAAGGCTTTAGTAACGTAAATTCTAATAATCTATTTAAGATAGCCAAAGAAGGTTCCACAAGAGGAAACAAATTAAAACTAACAGGCAGGAAAGCGAACCTAGACATAACTAAAAATGTCTTCACCCACAGTATTATTAATGAGTGGAATAAGCTCCCTAATGAAGTTATTGACAGTGACTCGATATACACATTTAAAAAAAGGTTAGACACATATCACAGAAAAGTTGGTCTGCAGTAGAAGCTGATCACTGATAAGAGAACCTGGCGGAAATGAAAACGTTTTCAGTTGGAAAAAAAAAAAAAAAAAAAAAAAAAAAAAAAAAAAAAAAAAAAAAAAAAAAGTGAAGGTGTGCATGCCTTTTCCTTTCCATTTCTAACTATACTATAAATTCCTTCAGGCGATTTCCAAGCCCTGCAAGGTTATTCACTTCTAACTATTTTCATGTACGGCATATTGCCGGAGGGAGCGGAGGGTTGGGAGAGAGCCTTCATCTTTGCTATCCTTTCCTTCCACTTTCTCTTAGGGTTGCTATCTCTATTAGGATTAAGTCCTGGTCACCTCGTAGGGATCGTAAGATCTGTGTGGCCAGTGTATCTATGTAAATCTCTCTCTCTCTCTCTCTCTCTCTCTCTCTCTCTCTCTCTCTCTCTCGCAAAGGATGAATGTTTGTATCCCTCTCCACAATTATGTATCTCTTACTGTCCTGCTTTATTCCGCCATGATGCCTAATAACCCTCCCTTCATCCATTATCCCTTCACTTGCTACAAAGTTAGAGTTTGTTTATCACCTTTCATTATACAGTGCTTTAGTGTGTACGTTTTATAGGCATGGAGTGTAATTGCTACCTCTCATAGTCTTATATATCTCCGTCCTTCACCAACTCTTCCATTTTATTACTTCTCTTTCTTGCAAGACTGAATTGTTGCAACCATTTCCACAAATATATACCCCATATCTTATTCAACAGCCCTGCCAAAGAGTCGCCTTTACCCATTGTGCGTTCATTTGGGGCTAAGGAAGATTGGGTTCACTATATTTCATTTTTGTTACATTAATGGATGGAAAATGGAAAAGCAACCCTAATGAAGAAATAATCCCTTCACCTAATGGTGTTCTCCATTCAAGAAAAACATCTTCGCCTTTTTCAGCTATTACTAAAGAAGATTGTGTGTACTTCCTTTTGTGTTTATGGCTTGGATCTTCGCCTTTTATGTTTAGGGCTTGGATCTTCGCCTTTTATGTTTAGGGCTTGGATCTTCGCCTTTTTAAAACTAATCTCTCAAGCTTGCTAAGGATAAAATTGTGTACGGTACTTTCTTAAACATTGTGTACGGTACTTTCTTAAACATTGTGTACGGTACTTTCTTAAACATTGTGTACGGTACTTTCTTAAACATTGTGTACGGTACTTTCTTAACATTGTGTACGGTACTTTCTTAAACATTGTGTACGGTACTTTCTTAAACATTGTGTACGGTACTTTCTTAAACATTGTGTACGGTAATTTCTTAAACATTGTGTACGGTACTTTCTTAAACATTGTGTACGGTACTTTCTTAAACATTGTGTACGGTACTTTCTTAAACATTGTGTACGGTACTTTCTTAAACATTGTGTACGGTACTTTCTTAAACATTGTGTACGGTACTTTCTTAAACATTGTGTACGGTACTTTCTTAAACATTTAGATTCTACTGTGTATATCCGTCTTATTAGAGAGCCTCCCATCCTCTCGTTGCGCATGGATGGATGTGGGTCTTAATGGTGTAATGGTTAGAGTGTTAAGGGGAGGTTTTTAGTTGATTCCCTAGACGTCCATCAATCTTAAAATTACTCCCCCTTGACCCCCTTTCAAGATAAATTTGTAAATTTTTCGGTAGAAAAATTTCCCGGCCGAAGGCCGGTTCCCCTTAAATTACAGGCTCGCTATCGCTCGCCAGGAAAAAATCGACACCTAAATAGCGCGAATAGTCTTAAAATTGACAGAAATGGGGCGAGGGTTCTTAAAATCGCCAAACTAATAAGGCAAGCGTCTTTAAATCTCACAAGCAATGGGGCTAAACATGAGGGAAAAAGAGGTTCAGAAAAAAATCCTCCAGGTGGAAATCTCCCCTTAACCCATTCTGTACCGGTGATTCGTCTAAACATAGCTAGGGTAAAATATAACACACGTCGCTGGTACTCAGAGGGTTAAAATCTGTATGTGGTAACCCAAATATAACACACGTCGCTGGTACTCAGAGGGTTAAAATCTGTATGTGGTAACCCAAATTCGAATCCCGGGAAGATCACATGCTTTCATTCATTTCATTGGGAGGTATTTGGTGTTGGGAGTCAAATTTAAAATCTGTATGGTAACCCCCTACTCCACAATTATAGCCTAAAATTATAGCCTATCCCTCTCCACAGATTATATGCTATCCCTCTCATTTCAATTATAGCCTATCCCTCCCACAATTATAGCCTATCCCTCTCCACAATTATAGCCTATCCCTCTCCACAATTATAGCCTATCCCTCTCCACAATTATAGCCTATCCCTCTCCACAATTATAGCCTATCCCTCTCCACAATTATAGCCTATCCCTCTCCACAATTATAGCCTATCCCTCTCCACAATTATAGCCTATCCCTCTCCACAATTATAGCCTATCCCTCTCCACAATTATAGCCTATCCCTCTCCACAATTATAGCCTATCCCTCTCCACAATTTTAGCCTATCCCTCTCCACAATTATAGCCTATCCCTCTCCACAATTATAGCCTATCCCTCTCCACAATTATAGCCTATCCCTCTCCACAATTATAGCCTATCCCTCTCCACAATTATAGCCTATCCCTCTCCACAATTATAGCCTATCCCTCTCCACAATTATAGCCTATCCCTCTCCACAATTATAGCCTATCCCTCTCCACAATTATAGCCTATCCCTCTCCACAATTATAGCCTATCCCTCTCCACAATTATATAGCTTGTATTATTAAGGGGGGATGGTTGCTTTTGATGGACTCCCTCATGATTACCTCCCATTATTTTTGACATTTTAAGACGTTCGTTCCATTAGTTTGAGGATTTTAGGACCTTTCGCTTTTTTGTTTTTTTGTCATTATTAGGACCTTTGTGCCATTTAGGTGTTGATTTTTTCCTGGCGAGCGATAGCCAGCCGGTAATTTTGGAGAAACCGGCCGAATTCTACCGACAATTGTACAAACTGATCTCGAAGGGGGATCTTGAAATTACCGGTAATATATTTAGCTTGATAGAGGTCTAGGGAGGAAAATATATAAATATAGCTATAATAAATACATAAATATATATACTAATAAATAAACCCTACGCCCTAAGAATACAAGCATATATCTCGCACTGCCCTATCTTTAAGGGAGCCCACCTCGCTTTTTTCTCTTTCTCTCCCTCTCTCTTTGGCTTGTATCCATTCGGCCCCATTCAGCCTACTGTTTTAAGACGTGTACCCCCATCCAGGTGTCAATATTTTCCTGGCGAGCGGTAGCGAACCAGCATATATATATTTTTATTTTGACAGCAAGCTAAATTTGTACATTTTTCGATAGAAAAATTTCTCCGGCGAAGCCGGATTTCTCCATACAATGCTGGCTCGCTATCGCTCGCCAGGAAGAATTCGACACCTGGATGGGGATAAACGTCTTAAAACAGTTGGCTGAATGGGCCCAAATGGATACCAGCCAGGGAAAAAGAGAAAAGGAGAGAAAGATAAATAAAAGCCGGTGACCCCCCTTAACCATCATTGCTTCTCTGGCTGCTAGGGATGACTTTGTGTACGTTACTATAGTCCGCTCATTATAGGTAGGCCACAGATCATCACCACTAACCTCTGTAACTCAAAAATTACTAGAGTAACCGCGCTATTATTTCTACAATTTGGGAAGAGTTTGTCAGGGAATAGGTGTGGAAATGACAATATCATCACCATTAACCTCTGTAACTCCTAAACGACTAGGGTAATCGCGTTAATATTCCTACAATTTGGGAAGAGTCAGCTAGGGAATAGGTCTGGAAATTTACAGCACATTTGTTTTTAGTTACAGAGGTCAGGGGTTCAGGTCAGGTTAGGTGAAGGTATTGAAGGATAAGCATTTACAACGGCACCTCGTAGCTACTTTCCACTTTTCCTAGTTTCTGAAGAGTGTAGAGAGGAGAGAATGGGTGTTGGAGAGAGAGAGAGGAAGCTGTTGGAGTGGCTTTGTTATGTGTGTTATTAGTCTATATGGTCACAATTCCCGGCCTACCTATAATGAATGGAATACACCTGTTGTTTATAGTTTACAGCTTCGCCTTTTACGACTCTTGCCAGGGAAGATGTGTTAGTTTTCTGCATTTCATATTTAAGGGTTCATATCTTCGCCTTTTTCTACCCTAATCTCGTAAAATTTTCTGAGGATGTAAATAGTTTACGACCTTAAGGGGAGGTTTCTGTTTTTTATTTTCTCTTCTCCCTAATGTTCTGCCCCATTTGTTTTGAGATTTTAAGACGTTCACCTCATTAGTTAGGCGATTTTAAGACCTTCTTTGCCAATATTAATTAAGACCTTTCGTGCTATTTAGGTGTCAATTTTTTTCCTGGCGAATCATAGCGAGCCTTTAAGTTAGGAAGAACCAACCTTCGCTCGGGACATGTTTCTACCGAAAAATTTGCACATTTATCTCGAAGGGGAGTTTCTTAGTTTAGTTTATTTTATTTTTTATTTTTTTATGGAGGTCTATGGAGGAAGCTAAGAAATTAAAATAATATTAATAGTATATAGATAAATAAATTAACAAATCTATACAAATCTCCTCTTAAGCCATTACATACAGTATGTGTTACTTTGTGTTTGTATATATATTTTTTTTAATCTCCGTCCTTTTTTCAGCTCCCCCATATTCATCTTTCCTGATTACCTTTTATTAAATTTTATAAATTGTATCTCTGTCATTCGGAAACACGCCCCCCCCCCCCCCCCCTCCAGACACACGCATCATATTCTCTCACGTTTGGCATGGATGAATATGTATCCCATTCCACTATTATATATATATATCTTACTGCCTTATTCTAACATGTTGCCTAATAGCCTGCCTTTCACCTCTTATTCCCACACTAGTTGAAGAGGAAGACTTTGTTTATTACTTTATAATATCTCCATCTTTCTTCAACTTTCCCAGCTTCAGCTTCTCTCACTAGCCTATCTATCACATTTGTGTTTTATGTCTCCATTCTTGTTCATATATACAATTTTCTGCCGCATTCCAATTTTGGGCATTCCTTTCCACAATTAAAACAAAAAATCTTACAATATTAACTCTTTCAATATGGGTGACGTTTGTATATGTTCTAGCTATATTTAGACAATTAAATGCTGCTTAGGAAGGATCTGTGGTAGCTATTAGGGTTAATTGAGATAGTTTGCAACCTTTTGGTTGCTAGAGGTCGCGATCCTTCGTAAGCTGAACAAAATCGTCTATTAATAGCCAAAATATAATCCAAAGGACATCCACCGCACCCAAAGGATTAAACTATGCTGTTTTACCGCTAAGGAAGAGCATATTTACTACCTCTCATATTTATTATACCGCTAAGGAAGAACATATTTACTACCTCTCATATTTATTATATCGCTAAGGAAGCATTTTACCTCTCATATTTATTATACCGCTAAGGAAGAACATATTTATACCTCTCATATTTTATATCGCTAAGGAAGAGCATATTTATCTCTCATATTTATATACCGTTAAGGAAGAGATATTTACTACCTCTCATATTATACCGCTAAGGAAGAGCATACCTACCTCTTATTTATATCGCTAAGGAAGAGCATATTTACTACCTCTCATATTTTATACCGCTAAGGAAGAGCATATTTACTACCTCTCATATTTATTATATCGCTAAGGAAGAGCATATTTACTACCTCTCATATTTATTATACCGTTAAGGAAGAGCATATTTACTACCTCTCATATTTATTATACCGCTAAGGAAGAGCATATTTACTACCTCTCATATTTATTATATCGCTAAGGAAGAGCATATTTACTACCTCTCATATTTATTATACCGCTAAGGAAGAGCATATTTACTACCTCTCATATTTATTATATCGCTAAGGAAGAGCATATTTACTACCTCTCATATTTATTATACCGCTAAGGAAGAGCATATTTACTACCTCTCATATTTATTATATCGCTAAGGAAGAGCATATTTACTACCTCTCATATTTTTACTCCCCTCCTCCTCTGACGTACCGTACCGTACTGCTATGGGGGATCTCTCGGCTCTTCTACTATCATAATATTATCATGCCAACTTTCACTTTCACACTTTTCACCTATTGGAAAAGAGAGAGAGAGAGAGAGAGAGAGAGAGAGAGAGAGAGAGAGAGAGAGAGAGAGAGAGAGAGAGAGAGAGAGAGAGAGAGTAGCATATTATAACTCTCCCTTTCGACTTTTGTTTAGTATAAAGAGCAGTATATATATATTGTTTTAATTACAATCAATTACGCTTAATTTTCGTCGATAATACCTTAGGGGGTCTCTCTCTCTCTCTCTCTCTCTCTCTCTCTCTCTCTCTCTCTATATATATATATATATATATATATATATATACTGTTATAGTATATAGTATATATCATATATATATATATATATATATATATATATATATATATATATTATAATTTGTTTTCTTTTTCTATGTGAGTGAAGGAGACAAAAGGCAGAACTGCCTGTATCGAGTGCCTCCCCCAGAGTTGAAATAGTGACAGGTCCAAAATCAAAGGACGTTAGAGCCAAAATGCCTTGACACACGGAGTTACAAGCAATTTAAGTCATAGGAAGAGGGAAAGACTGATTCTGGGAGAGAGTTCCAGAGCTCAGCATTTGAATAGAAGAAAGTCTGAGAATACCGTTTCACTCTTGGGTTGGAAACTTGCACAGAGTAGGGGTGGGATTGTGTTGCAAGACGGGTACTACGTACCCTACGTAGAGGAGGTGGTATACACTGGGAAAGCTCTGAGGAACATTGATTATTATAGTAGCGATAGAATAGCGAGATATATGCAACTTTGCAGCGAAGAGAGAGAGATTGCAGAGAGTTGGTGAGTGGCGGGAGTTATTGATACAAAAGGCTTTCCTTTTTACTTTGTCTAGGAGTGCGATGTGAGAGGATCTTCTCCACATATGTGAACAATACTCAATACAAGGACCCACTCTGCCCCTGTACAGAGCAAGAAGCTGCGCAGGGGTGAAGAACCCCTTGAGACGGTTGAGCACACCCAGCTTCTGGGAGGCTGCCTTAGCAAGACTGGTAATATGGTCCTTCCAAGTGAGAGCAGAAGAAAAAGAGACACCGAGAATATTGAGAGAAGATGAAGGATTGATTTTTGTATTGTTGAATTGTAAGGGATAGTTCTCTGGGAGTTCTGAACGGGTAATAAGATGAAGAAATTGGGTTTTGGAAGCATTAAAGGCAACATGGTTTTCTCTGCCCCAATTGGAAATAGTAGTTAGATCAGAAGATAAGTGTTGCATGGCTTCATTACGTTTGTCTTTGAGGGATTGCTGGCTATATATATATATATATATATATATATACAGTATATGTATATACTATATATATATATATATATATATATATATATATATATATATATATATATATATATATATATATATATATACTGTATATGTATATACTATATATATATATATACTGTATATATGTGTGTGTGTAGATGTCTGTCTATTAATCTTTCTCTCTATACATGTATCTATCTTTCTAACAATTTACCTATCTATATATCCATCTGTGTATCAATTTGTTTATTTATCTACTTGTCTATCCGTCTTTTTTGTCTGCATAGGCATGTAGGTAGTATATATATCTATCAATCCAACTATCTAATGTATTTTTATCTACCGGTACCTACATAATATGTCTGTCTGTCGGCCAATCTTATCTACCAAGCCTCCCACCCAGCCGTTGCTAAAGTATATAATCTTGTACCACCTCTCACAACAATTACTGCACACCTTATTCACACCCTCATCCTACCCTCACACTCACATCCTCACCCACCCTCTCTCTATATCCACCCTACCCTCAAAGTCACACATATCCGATCCCACACACCCTCTCTCTCATCCTCACACTCTCTCCCCTTCTCACACCCACACATACATCCTCGCTCCCATCCTCACAGACCCTCTCTCATCCTCACACCCACACACACACTCTATCCCATCCTCACAACCACACACACCCTCTCTCCCATCCTCACAACCACACACACCGTCTCTCACATCCTCACACACCCTCTCTACCATCTTCACACCCACACACACCCTCTATCCCATCCTCACACCCACACACACCCTCTCTCCCATTCTCACACCCACACACACCCTCTCTCCCATCCTCACACCCACACACATCCTCTCTTCCATTCTCACACCCAAACACACCCTCTCTACCATCCTCACCCTCACACCCACCCTCTCTCCCATGCTCACACCCACACACACCCTCTCTCCCATCCCCACACCCACTCTCCCATCCTCACAACCACACACACCATCTCTCCCATCCCCACACCCACACACACCCACTCTCCCATCCTCACACACCCTATCTCCCATCCTCACACACCCTCTCTCCCATCCTCACACCCACACACACTCTCTCTCCCACACACATCCTCTCTCCTATCCTCACACCCACACACACCCTCTCTCCCATCCTCACACCCACACACACCCTCTCTCCCATTCTCACACCCTCTCTCCCATCCTCACACCCACACACACCCTCTCTACCATCCTCACACCCACACACACCCTCTTTCCCATCCTTACACCCACACACACTCTCTCTCCCATCCTCACACCCACACACACCCTCTCTCCCATCCTTACACCCACACACACCCTCTCTCCCATCCTTACACCCACACACACCCTCTCTCCCATCCTTACACCCACACACACCCTCTCTCCCATCCTCACACCCACACACACCATCTCTCCCACACACACCCTCTCTCCTATCCTCACACCCACACACACCCTCTCTACCATCCTCACACCCACACACACCCTCTCTCCCATCCTCACACCCACACACACCCTCCCTCCCATCCTTACACCCACACACACTCTCTCCCATCCTCACACCCACACACACCCTCTCTCCCATCCTTACACCCACACACACTCTCTCTCCCATCCTCACACCCACACACACCTTCTCTCCCATCCTCACCCTCACACCCACCCTCTCTCCCATCCTCACACCCACACACACCCTCTCTCCCACACACACCCTCTCTCCTATCCTCACCCCCACACACACACCCTCTCTCCCATCCCTACACCCACACACACCCTCTTTCCCATCCTCACACCCACACACACCCTCTCTCCCATCCTTACACCCTCACACACTCTTTCTCCCATCCTCACACCCACACACACCCTCTCTCCCATCCTCACAACCACACACACCCTCTCTCCCATCCTCACAACCACACACACACTCTCTCCCATCCTCACACCCACACACACCCTCTCTCCCATCCTCACACCCACACACACCCTCTCTCCCATCCTCACACCCACACACACCCTCTCTCCCATCCTCACACCCACACACACCCTCTATCTCATCCTCACACCCACACACACACTCTCTCCCATCCTCACACCCACACACACCCTCACTCCCAGCCTCACACCCACACACACCCTCTCTACCATCCTCACACCCACACACACCCTCTATCCCAGCCTCACACCCACACACACCCTCTCTACCATCCTCACACCCACACACACCCTCTCTCCCATCCCCACACCCACACACACCCTCTCTACCATCCTCACACCCACACACACTCTCTCTCCCATCCTCACACCCACACACACCCTCTCTCCCATCCTCACCCTCACACCCACCCTCTCTCCCATCCTCACACCCACACACACCCTCTCTCCCATCCTCACCCTCTCTCCTATCCTCACACCCACACACACCCTCTCTCCCATCCTCACCCTCTCTCCCACACACACCCTCTATCCTATCCTCACACCCACACACACCCTCTCTACCATCCTCACACCCACACACACCCTCTCTCCCATCCTTACACCCACACACACCCTCTCTCCCATCCTTACACCCACACACACTCTCTTTCCTATCCTCACACCCACACACACCCTCTCTCCCATCCTTACATCCACACACACCCTCTCTCCCATCCTCACACCCACACACACCCTCTTTCCCATCCTCACACCCACACACACCCTCTCTCCCATCCTTACACCCTCACACACTCTTTCTCCCATCCTCACACCCACACACACCCTCTCTCCCATCCTCACACCCACACACACCCTCTCTCCCATCCTCACCCTCACAAACACACACACCCTCTCTCCCATCCTCACAACCACACACACCCTCTCTCCCATCGTCACACCGACACACACCCTCTCTCCCACCCACACACACTACCCTCTCTCCCATCCTCACACCCACACACACCCTCTATCTCATCCTCACACACCCTCTCTCCCATCCTCACACCCACACACACCCTCTCTACCATCCTCACACCCACACACACCCTCTCTCCCATCCTCACACCCACACACACCCTCACACCCACACACACCCTCTATATCATCCTCACACCCACACACAAATCTCTCCCATCCTCACACCCACACACACCCTCTCTACCATCCTCACACACTCTCTCTCTCCCATCCTCACACACCCTCTCTACCATCCTCACACACTCTCTCTCCCATCCTCACACACTCTCTCTCCCATCCTCACACCCACACACACCCTCTCTACCATCCTCACACTCACACACACCCTCTCTTCCATCCGCACACCCACACACACCCTCTCTCCAACACACACCCTCTTTTTAGCAGAGTATTCACTTCCCGGTTATGTAATGTTTGAGAAAAGCCGAATAAATAGAAATGGAGGTGGCGTTTTACTTTATATCAAAGAAACTCTTAACCCTACCCTCTTGTCAAAACCTCAAATTGTGAACGTCGACACTTCTTTTGTGCTAATAAAGAATAATAAAGGTACAAAAATAATACTTGCGTTAATATACAGACCTCCAGCTCAATCAGTGCAAACTGATCGAGAAATTTACGAACAAATTGCAGATGTAAGTAACTCACAAGATACCGTAATTTTTGGCGACTTTAATTTACCTGTGACCAAGTGGGGCGATACTCTTACTTCACACTCCGGACATGACTTGTATACGAACTTGCAAGAGAGTTCGCTTTATCAATTTGTTAGAACGCCGACCCGTGGTAATAATGTTCTTGACATTGTACTTGCAACAAAAGAAGAATTAATAGAGAATTTGAATATTGGTGATGAATTCAGTAACAGCGACCATCGTACGATAACTTTCACTTAAAAGTTTACTAGTAACGAACCAAATAGCATCGAAAAAGTCCCTAATTTCAAGAAAGCAAACTTCCATAAACTTAGAGCTATTTTTAAAGAAACTGACTGGAGCTATTTAATTAACAATAACGACATAAATACATCTTGGAATTTATTCGAAACCACTTACCTAAAAGCAGTGCAAGACTGCATACCATCGAAAATACGGCGTCCAGGCCATAATAATAAGCCCAAATGGTGGAATTAAGATATTTCAAACTGCCTGCTTGCTAAAAAATTTGCTAATGATAGATTAAAATCCTCACAAAATTACGAAGAACGGGTGAAATTTGTAGAGCTACGACGCAAAGCCAAAAAGTTAATTTAGCAAAGTAAAAAGACCTTAGAATTACATATTGCGAATCAAAGTAAATCAAATCCGAAATAATTCTATAGTTATATCAGAAAGAAAAAAGTAGTTACTTCAACTGTTGGACCGTTAGTCGATGAAAATGGAGAATACACCAAAGACGAAGTACAAATGAGTAATGCCCTCAATACCTTCTTTGCATCAGTTTTTACAACAGAAGACCTCAGTGATATCCCTACACCATCGCCGATTCAGATTGATAATTCAGATGTTCTAAGCAATATCACCGTTACAGAGAGAGAAGTATTGAATTGTTTAGATAAACTCAAGGTAAATAAAACGCCTGGACCTGATACAATCTCGCCTAGAGTTCTAATGGCAGCTAAGGATGAGCTCTCCAAACCACTGACATTACTATTCAATAAATCCTTGCAGTCTGGAACTATGCCTGATCAGTGGAAGATAGCCAACGTAACACCGATATTCAAAAAGGCAGCAAATCCCTACCCAGTAACTATCGTCCAATTAGCTTAACCTCAGTTGTATGTAAAATGCTAGAAACGGTCATAAGAGACAGACTCGTAAATCACTTAGAGGAAAATAACATACTTAAAGATACTCAACACGGCTTTCGTAAAAAACGTTCCTGTTTAACAAACCTCTTAGACTTCTTCCACGATATCCTCAACCTCTACGATGAGAGTAAAGCTGTAGATATTATATATACCTTGATTTTCAAAAGGCCCTTGACAAAGTTCCCCACAAACGTTTACTGCTAAAACTAAAAGCGCATGGAATACAAGACGGTGTGTTGAAATGGATAGAAAATTGGCTCAGCGACAGAAAGCAAAGAGTAGTCATAAACGGTAAGGCATCTAAATGGACCAATGTAAGTAGCGGGGTACCCCAGGGATCGGTACTAGGACCAATTCTCTTTCTAATTTACATCAACGACATAGATGAGGGTCTCACCTGTACAATTTCAAAATTTGCTGACGATACAAAAATTGCAAATAGCGTACTCTCAAAAGAACAAGTTGACGATATGCAACACAATCTAGATATATTGTCATGTTGGGCCCAAATTTGGCAAATGTGTTTCAATGAGGATAAATGTAAAGTACTACATATCGGATACCTAAATGAGAAAGCAAACTATTCGATGAATGGCACTCAGCTTAAGAATGTAAACAGAGAAACCGATCTCGGAGTAACAATATCGAGTAACCTAAAACCGAGTCAACAATGTTCAGAAGTTGTTAAGAAGGCAAACAAAATAATTGGCTTTATAGGCAGGTCATTTGAGCATAAATTCAAAGAAGTTACCCTAACCCTTTACAATTCCTTAGTCCGCCCTCTTCTGGAATACTGCGTTCAATCCTGGTGCCCTTATTACTAAAAAGATATAAACAAGCTAGAACGAGTTCAACGTAGAGTTACCAAAATGATACCTAGCCTAAAGAACAAACCATACGAAGAGCGTCTTAGAGAATTAAATCTATTTCCTTTAACCCAGCGCAGATTAAGAGGTGACTTAATTCAAGTGTTCAAAATCATCAAAGGCATCGACAATATGAACTGTAGTAAGTACTTCACTATCGACCAATCTAATTACAGGCGGGGAAACGGTTGCAAAATTATTGGTAAATCTTTTAACTCACACGAATCTAAGAATTTCTTCTTCAATCGAGTTGTCAACTTGTGGAATGGGCTTCCCCGAGACGTTATAGACTGCATCACCGTTGATTCATTTAAACTCCGCCTAGACAAATATCTCGCATCAAACCCGCGACTGACTGTGTTTGTAAATGAATAACTTTATTTTATCCCCCCCTCAGTTACTAACCCATCTGTCCCCTACTAACTTCCTAATCCTGCCACGGACATTAGTTCCAGGGCAGTAATTCCCTTTCCAATGTTCCCTTACCCACTCTAAACCACTGTTTGGACACTTGATCGTCAGTGTTTTGGAGGACAAGGAGCCTAAAAGGGTCACTAGATCGTTTGTTCCTTGATTTCCTTTGTACTCCTTTGTACTCCTAACCTCACACCCACATACACCCTCTATCCCATCCTCACACCCACACACACCCTCTCTACCATCCTCACACCCACACACACCCTCTCCCATCCTCACACCCACACACCTCTCCCATTCTCACACCTACACACACCCTTTCTTCCATCCTCACACCCACACACACCTCTCCCATCCTCACACCCACACACACCTTCTCTACCATCCTCACACACCCTCTCTCCCATCCTTACAACCACACACACCCTCTCTCCCATCCTCACACCCACACACACCTCTCCCATTCTCACACCTACACACACCCTTTCTCCCATCCTCACACCCATACACACCCTCTCTCCCATCCTCACACCCACACACACCTTCTCTACCATCCTCACACACCCTCTCTCCCATCCTCACAACCACACACACCCTCTCTCCCTCTCCCATCCTCACACCCACACACACCTTCTCTCCCATCCTCACACCCACACACACCCTCTCTACCAACCTCACACCCACACACACCTTCTCTCCCATCCTCACACCCAAACACACCCTCTCTACTATCCTCACACCCACACACACCCTCTCTCCCATCCTTATACCCACACACACTCTCTTTCCTATCTTCACACCCACACACACCCTCTCTCCCATCCTTACACCCACACACACCCTCTCTCCCATCTTCACACCCACACACACCCTCTTTCCCATCCTCACACCACACACACCCTCTCGCCCATCCTTACACCCTCACACACTTTCTCCCATCCTCACACCCACACACACCCTCTCTCCCATCCTCACACCCACACACACCCTCTCTCCCATCCTCACAACCACACACACCCTCTCTCCCATCCTCACAACCACACACACCCTCTCTCCCATCGTCACACCCACACACACCCTCTCTCCCACCCACACACACCCTCTCTCCCATCCTCACACCCACACACACCCTCTATCTCATCCTCACACACCCTCTCTCCCATCCTCACAACCACACACACCCTCTCTCCCATCGTCACACCCACACACACCCTCTCTCCCACCCACACACACCCTCTCTACCATCCTCACACCCACACACACCCTCTCTCCCATCCTCACACCCACACACACCCTCTCTCCCATCCTCGCACCCACACACACCCTCTATAACATCCTCACACCCACACACACCCTCTATAACATCCTCACACCCACAGCCCGTAGCCTAGTAGGTAGAGCTCTCGTCTCACACACGAGGGGTCGGGGGTTCAATCCCAGACCGGGCGGAGACAAATTGGGCTTGTCTCCTTTCATGTGTTAGCCTCAGTTCACCTAGCTGTAAATAGGTACCTGGAATAAGTGGACGACGTTGTGACGTCCCATCTGGGGTTGGCAAAAAATGGTACAAGGCGAGATGGGTATCATATGGTTCACCTAAGCTGATGGCTACCTAAGCCTTCGGGCGAGACGGTACCGTCTATAGTGAGAATGGTACCATACAGATCCACCCTAAGCCTTCGTTTCCAATGTCGCCAATTGGCTAAATACAGACTACACACACATCCACAGCCATTCCAACAGTACATAAAACACTTAACATGCATTTCACGCAATACATTCCCAGTTAAGGAGGCGCGATAATAATGAGCTTAGCTCGCATTGCGTGGATTCCCCTTGACGAACAAGTAACCGAGTAACACACTCTCTCTCCCATCCTCACACACCCTCTCTACCATCCTCACACCCACACACACTCTCTCCCATCCTCACACCCACACACACCCTCTCTACCATCCTCACACTCACACACACCCTCTCTCCCATCCGCACACCCACACACACCCTCTCTCCAACACACACCCTCTTTTTAGCAGAGTATTCACTTCCCGGTTATGTAATGTTTGAGAAAAGCCGAATAAATAGAAATGGAGGTGGCGTTTTACTTTATATCAAAGAAACTCTTAACCCTACCCTCTTGTCAAAACCTCAAATTGTGAACGTCGACACTTCTTTTGTGCTAATAAAGAATAATAAAGGTACAAAAATAATACTTGCGTTAATATACAGACCTCCAGCTCAATCAGTGCAAACTGATCGAGAAATTTACGAACAAATTGCAGATGTAAGTAACTCACAAGATACCGTAATTTTGGCGACTTTAATTTACCTGTGACCAAGTGGGGCGATACTCTTACTTCACACTCCGGACATGACTTGTATACGAACTTGCAAGAGAGTTCGCTTTATCAATTTGTTAGAACGCCGACCCGTGGTAATAATGTTCTTGACATTGTACTTGCAACAAAAGAAGAATTAATAGAGAATTTGAATATTGGTGATGAATTCAGTAACAGCGACCATCGTACGATAACTTTCACTTAAAGTTTACTAGTAACGAACCAAATAGCATCGAAAAAGTCCCTAATTTCAAGAAAGCAAACTTCCATAAACTTAGAGCTATTTTTAAAGAAACTGACTGGAGCTATTTAATTAACAATAACGACATAAATACATCTTGGAATTTATTCGAAACCACTTACCTAAAAGCAGTGCAAGACTGCATACCATCGAAAATACGGCGTCCAGGCCATAATAATAAGCCCAAATGGTGGAATAAAGATATTTCAAACTGCCTGCTTGCTAAAAAATTTGCTAATGATAGATTAAAATCCTCACAAAATTACGAAGAACGGGTGAAATTTGTAGAGCTACGACGCAAAGCCAAAAAGTTAATTTAGCAAAGTAAAAAGACCTTAGAGTTACATATTGCGAATCAAAGTAAAACAAATCCGAAATAATTCTAAAGTTATATCAGAAAGAAAAAAGTAGTTACTTCAACTGTTGGACCGTTAGTCGATGAAAATGGAGAATACACCAAAGACGAAGTACAAATGAGTAATGCCCTCAATACCTTCTTTGCATCAGTTTTTACAACAGAAGACCTCAGTGATATCCCTACACCATCGCCGATTCAGATTGATAATTCAGATGTTCTAAGCAATATCACCGTTACAGAGAGAGAAGTATTGAATTGTTTAGATAAACTCAAGGTAAATAAAACGCCTGGACCTGATACAATCTCGCCTAGAGTTCTAATGGCAGCTAAGGATGAGCTCTCCAAACCACTGACATTACTATTCAATAAATCCTTGCAGTCTGGAACTATGCCTGATCAGTGGAAGATAGCCAACGTAACACCGATATTCAAAACAGGCAGCAAATCCCTACCCAGTAACTATCGTCCAATTAGCTTAACCTCAGTTGTATGTAAAATGCTAGAAACGGTCATAAGAGACAGACTCGTAAATCACTTAGAGGAAAATAACATACTTAAAGATACTCAACACGGCTTTCGTAAAAAACGTTCCTGTTTAACAAACCTCTTAGACTTCTTCCACGATATCCTCAACCTCTACGATGAGAGTAAAGCTGTAGATATTATATACCTTGATTTTCAAAAGGCCCTTGACAAAGTTCCCCACAAACGTTTACTGCTAAAACTAAAAGCGCATGGAATACAAGACGGTGTGTTGAAATGGATAGAAAATTGGCTCAGCGACAGAAAGCAAAGAGTAGTCATAAACGGTAAGGCATCTAAATGGACCAATGTAAGTAGCGGGGTACCCCAGGGATCGGTACTAGGACCAATTCTCTTTCTAATTTACATCAACGACATAGATGAGGGTCTCACCTGTACAATTTCAAAATTTGCTGACGATACAAAAATTGCAAATAGCGTACTCTCAAAAGAACAAGTTGACGATATGCAACACAATCTAGATATATTGTCATGTTGGGCCCAAATTTGGCAAATGTGTTTCAATGAGGATAAATGTAAAGTACTACATATCGGATACCTAAATGAGAAAGCAAACTATTCGATGAATGGCACTCAGCTTAAGAATGTAAACAGAGAAACCGATCTCGGAGTAACAATATCGAGTAACCTAAAACCGAGTCAACAATGTTCAGAAGTTGTTAAGAAGGCAAACAAAATAATTGGCTTTATAGGCAGGTCATTTGAGCATAAATCCAAAGAAGTTACCCTAACCCTTTACAATTCCTTAGTCCGCCCTCTTCTGGAATACTGCGTTCAATCCTGGTGCCCTTATTACTAAAAAGATATAAACAAGCTAGAACGAGTTCAACGTAGAGTTACCAAAATGATACCTAGCCTAAAGAACAAACCATACGAAGAGCGTCTTAGAGAATTAAATCTATTTCCTTTAACCCAGCGCAGATTAAGAGGTGACTTAATTCAAGTGTTCAAAATCATCAAAGGCATCGACAATATGAACTGTAGTAAGTACTTCACTATCGACCAATCTAATTACAGGCGGGGAAACGGTTGCAAAATTATTGGTAAATCTTTTAACTCACACGAATCTAAGAATTTCTTCTTCAATCGAGTTGTCAACTTGTGGAATGGGCTTCCCCGAGACGTTATAGACTGCATCACCGTTGATTCATTTAAACTCCGCCTAGACAAATATCTCGCATCAAACCCGCGACTGACTGCGTTTGTAAATGAATAACTTTATTTTATCCCCCCCTCAGTTACTAACCCATCTGTCCCCTACTAACTTCCTAATCCTGCCACGGACATTAGTTCCAGGGCAGTAATTCCCTTTCCAATGTTCCCTTACCCACTCTAAACCACTGTTTGGACACTTGATCGTCAGTGTTTTGGAGGACAAGGAGCCTAAAAGGGTCACTAGATCGTTTGTTCCTTGATTTCCTTTGTACGCCTTTGTACTCCTAACCTCACACCCACATACACCCTCTATCCCATCCTCACACCCACACACACCCTCTCTACCATCCTCACACCCACACACACCCTCTCTCCCATCCTCACACCCACACACACCTCTCCCATTCTCACACCTACACACACCCTTTCTTCCATCCTCACACCCACACACACCCTCTCTCCCATCCTCACACCCACACACACCTTCTCTACCATCCTCACACACCCTCTCTCCCATCCTCACAACCACACACACCCTCTCTCCCATCCTCACACCCACACACACCTCTCCCATTCTCACACCTACCCACACCCTTTCTCCATCCTCACCCACACACCTCTCTCCCACCCTCACACTCACACATACCTTCTCTACCATCCTCACACACCCTCTCTCCCATCCTCACAACCACACACACCCTCTCTCCCATCCTCACACCCACACACACCTTCTCTCCCATCCTCACACCCAAACACACCCTCTCTACCATCCTAACACCCACACACACCTCTCTCCCATCCTCACACCCAAACACACCCTCTCTACTATCCTCACACCCACACACACCCTCTTTCCCATCCTCACACCCACACACACCTTCTCTACCATCCTCACACACCCTCTCTCCCATCCTCACACCCACACATACTGTCTCTCCCATCCTTACACCCACACACACTCTCTCTCCCATCTTCACACCCACACACACCCTCTCTACCATCCTTACCCTCACACCCACCCTCTCTCCCACACACACCCTCTCTCCTATCCTCACACCCACACACACCATCTCTCCCACACACCCTCTCTCCTATCCTCACACCCACATACACCCTCTCTACCATCCTCACACCGACACACACCCTCTACCATCCTCACACCCACACCCCCTCTCTACCATCCTCACCCACACACACCTCACACACCCTCTCTCCCATCCTTACACCCACACACACTCTCTCTCACACACACACACACCCTCTCTCCTATCCTCACAACCACACACACCCTCTCTCCCATCGTCACACCCACACACACCCTCTCTCCCATCCTCACACCCACACACACCCTCTCTCCCATCGTCACACCCACACACACCCTCTCTCCCATCCTCACACCCACACACCCCTCTCTACCATCCTCACACCCACACGCACCCTCTCTCCCATCCGTACACCCACACACACTCTCTCTCCCATCTTCACACCCACACACACCCTCTTTCCCATCCTCACACACCCTCTCTCCCATCCTCACACCCACACACACCATCTCTCCCATCTTTACACCCACACACACTCTTTCTCCCATCCTCACACCCACACACACCCTCTTTCCCATCCTCTCTCCCATCCTCACACCCACACATACCCGCTCTCCCATCCTCACCCTCTCTCCAATCCTCTCACCCACCCACACCCTCTCTCCCATCCCCACACACACCCACTCTCCCATCCTCACTCACCCTCTCCCTCTCTTCACTTATACCTACTTCCCCCTCTCCCCCCACCCTTCTCTCTCTCTCTCTCTCTCTCTCTCTCTCTCTCTCTCTCTCTCTCTCTCTCTCTCTCTCCTTACCCATACCCATCTCTATCTCATGTTTCTAGCATCTCTCTTCAATATTTATCTATCTGTATGTCTGTGTACTGTATGTATATAGGTAGCTATCTTTATATCTGTGTCTGCCTGTCTGTCTGTCTCTCTTTATCTACCAAGCATCCCACCCCAGTCATGGCTAAGGTAGAATCCATGTAGTACCTTTTGCAACAAATACGGCACCACCTTTCTCACACCACACCCTTCCCTCCTCACTGCCACCCCTATCCATACTCATAATATCTCTTCCGCTCACACCTACATCACCCTCCTCACTCTCCACACCCACACCAACCCACCCAAGCCACCCACCCTCACCACCCTACTCTCTCTCCACACCCACACCATCCTCCTCTCTCCCCACACCCACACCATCCTCCTCTCTCTCCACACCCACCAACCCATCCACCCCTCTCCCTATACCACCCTCCTCTCTCTCCACATCCACCCACCCACACCACCCTCCCCTCTCTCCACACCCACACACACCCACTCACCCTCACCTCTCTCCACACCCCCACCCACCCCCGTCCATGTCTAAGCGGGTATGGGTGTCTCGTGCAGATAAGAGACAGACAGCAGATCCATCCTAGTCTGCCCCGCCATAAACAAAACTTGATTCGGCTGGCGACTGGGCTTATAATATCACGCACCGGGCTGGAAGGAAGGAAGGAAGGGAGGGCGCCAGGGGAAGTTAGGGGCTAGTGGCTGTTTTTTGGTCTATTAATTAATGTATTCATAATTATATTTGTTTAGTTTCCTCACTAGACCTTTCTCAAACTTAGAAAAACACCCCCTAGACCACCCCTCAAGATAAATTTGTACATTTATCGGTAGAAAAATGTCCCGGCCTAAGGCCGGTTCTTCTATTAATTACAGGTTCGCTATCGTTCGCCAGGAAAATATCGACACCTAAATTGTACGACAGGTCTTAAAATTTACAACGAAATGGAGCTACAGGTGTTAAAATCGCCAAACTAATGGGCCCAACGTCTTATAATGTAAACATTAATGGGACTAAACACGAGGGAGAAAGGGATCCAGAAAAACGACTACTCTCCCCTTAACCATTGCAATATGACGAGTTGTTTTTTTACCTGACCGAGTGAGGAGGTATATCCCCCTTTTTTTGTGGGAGTTCAAGAGATACAAATGATTGATTGCAAGGAAGGAATGAAGGAAGGACGGAGAGGAAGGAAGGCAGGCAAGCAGGCAGGCAGGAAGGAAGGAAGGCAGGAGGGTTGCAAGGGGAGGGAAGCAGCATGAACCCTTTTTATAGCTATGGCATTACTTGAATCGAGCCTGTTTGGTTGTAGTTTTCATATACCTACTGTTATGCAGTCGAAGTTTTCAAGATGCAATACTAATTTAACAACATTAATTGACCTCGAGGATGGTCATGGACATTATTGTTAAATTTTCGACACTGGTCGAGGATGACGAAGCCATTACCAGATCCCACATAATAACTTAAGTCAAACTTCAGTATACATGAACGAAACGTTTTACAGGACTTTATGAGCCTAAACCATTAGTTAATTATATGGTGCTAACCCTCTTTGCCCTTCGTTGGGGTGATGCCCAAATTAGTTCGGTTATTGTGCAGATCAGGTCGTTTTACACAAATACAATTTTGATTTTGCTGACTTACATATGTTACTATATACTGTATATACAGTATGTATACTGTATATATATATATATATATATATATATATATATATATATATATATATACAGTATATATATATATATATATATATATATATATATATATATATATATATATATATATATACAGTATATATATATATATATATATATATATATATATATATACAGTATATATATATATATATGAGATTTCAACACTCACCACCGCCAATGGCTCTCCTCTCTCTCCACTGACCAATCTGGTGAACAAGCCTACATCTTTTCTATCCTAAATAACCTAGAGCAACCCATCCGTATCCCAGATCGCTTTGGAGATCAGCCCAACATTCTTGACTTATTTCTAACCTCTATCCCTTCTGCTTATACTATAAATCTTTTCTCTCCTTTGGGCTCCTCCGACCATATACTTATCTCTGTCACCTGTCCTATCTCTCCGGTACGGCCACCCGATCCTGTCAGCCGGTGGCGCTTGTGGCACTTTGGCGCTGCTGACTGGGAGGCTCTTCGCAGTACCGTACTTCTTTGATTTCCCATGGAATGACTTTTGCTTCCATGGCCGGGGACCCTCGGAGAGTGCTGAACGCATTAACAAGATAATCATCTCGGGCATGGAAGCATACATTCAATTTTTTTCTCTCAGTCTAATGCAAAAACAAAATTGGTTTACTCACGCTTGCTCTACTGCTGTCCGCAACAAGGAGGAAGCATTCAAAAGGTACCATCACCTTCAAACTCAAGAATCTCATACTTCCTATGTTTCTCCCCGGAACATAGCCAAATCTCTGCTCTGCCTCGCCAAATATTATTTCACCAATAATAAATGCACTGAACTATCCAACTCGAGCTCTTACCAAGCCTTCGGGGGAGGGGGGGGGGGGGGAGTTGAAGACCCCACCCTACCGCCTAATCATTAAGGGATTTACAGTATTATTAGTATCTGACAATTATATGAATATAGCCTAGCCTTGTGGCTGTTCATGGGAACTATAAACAAATATGTCACAATAGTAAAACCCCTTCCCGTACCACTACAATGTATTATTGGTTTCCCTTTCAAAGATACGAAACTGCAGTGGTTTTTGTGCTCTAAGCAAGGAGCATAAAGATGTCTTTGGGAACTAAGCCGATCACTATTTGGTTGGCTGCGGTTCCCAAATATTCCAGATTAATGTGTTGGCTACAATTTTTAAAGACATAACATTGATATTTGCCTAGTTTATCCAATGCGTCATTGAGGATAAATGGCATCAATGTTGTACCATATAGGAGTTAAAATTAAATAACCACAAACTTTAAACTGTTCGTGGGCACAATATGAATTGAGCTTGAATTGAATTGAATACTTTTGTATTTAGCCAAAACATGTATGAACAAAAGGTTTATAAACAAATATGATTACAATGACTGAGCCATTTTGTAGAGTTATCAGGGTATTCTGACTACATCACTAATTGTTACACGGATTATCCCCCAAAACTACGTGTATATGCAAGTATATAAAAACTATCTATTGCCAGACACCTTAATCCCCGTGAGGGTGGTCAATAATCGGCGTCCCTCCTCCCACCCCTCACATATTACACTCCTATACCTCTCAACTCCATCATTCCTTCTCATTCTCGGACTACATCTCCCTTTCTGGCTTTCCACCTCACTTCCATACACTCTTTTAGTAATTCTCTCACTCTCCATACCGGTACGCTCCGCATGACCGAACTACCTCAAGGTGCTCCTCGCACTCTCCTGCACAGCTACATCCACACCACTTGGCTCTCGTACTTCCTCATATGTCTGTCTGCCTATCCATGTGATCCCCCACACACACTTCTTAATTAACTAATTTCGACCCCTCTCACTCCATTTATATGTCTCTACAACAACGTCCATGCTTCATTTCCGTACGTAAGGGTGGGATCACCTCACCAACATGCAGTAACTTCTATATTTCCACGTTTATCTCCATATTCCTAGTAACTGCTTTCACTTATTGTATTCTATCCCTTTCAGTATTATGACGTCTTTCTCGATATTATTATGGCTAACAATATACGATTTTGCTAGTGCTACGAAGGACCTGTGGGAGTTATAGAATTACCAAGATAGTAAGTACCCTTATCGATCCGTAAAAGTCCTTTCTACGTTGAGTAAAATAACCTAATTTTAGCTAGAATACACTACACAGAGCGCTATTATATACCGAAGGGGTTAATTGAAACACCGACATAATTTACATTACCCTACTCTGATACAAAGAAGGTAACAACATTAATAGAGGGTAAACATTTCGAAATTCTGGTTTTATTCTCTCGCTATAGAAAAATAGACAATCAACAACCCATCATCGGGTGTTCGATTTTCACCCAATGACTAATAACATATTTAACACACACACACACTTACACACACACACACACACTCATTCACACACACACACACATATACACACACACACTCTCTCTCTCTCTCTCACACACACACACACACACACACACACACACACACACACACACACACACACACACACACACACACACACACATCTGGGCTATAATAAAGCACTATATTGCCTCATATGATTTCGATACAGATACCAAAGGTTGCGTAGATATTATGACTCACCCTTGTACACACCCGAGTATGCCTTCTGTCTTTCTCGGACCACTAATCTCTGGTTTTTATATATGTGTATAAATATGTGGCTTCTATCTGTGTCTGCTCATCTATCTGGGTGCCTCGTAAACCAGCGGAGAGTCGTACATTGTGTTGGTGGGGGAATAATAGCGAGCATGGAGCGAGAGGGGGAGGGAGAGAGAGAGAGAGAGATTATGTGTGTGTGTATGGATGGATACATACAGTAGATATAGTTATATATATATATATATATATATATATATATATATATATATATATATATATATATATATATTTGCTTAAATATTTGCTAATATATATTCAAATATTTATCAATAGATAGATAGAGACGAGAGGGTTTGCTATAATATAAGCAATATAATATCACAATATTACACACACTAAGCCAAAAGGGGGAACACAGGAGAAGACAGATTTACATAGGTTTACACTGACCTTACAGACCTTTCGATCAAAACGAGGTGGTCAGGACTTTCTAAAAGAGATCGCAGAATATCAAATAGAGGAAAGTTGACAAATAGGAAAGCACATGAGAGAGAGAGAGAGAGAGAGAGAGAGAGAGAGAGAGAGAGAGAGAGAGAGAGAGAGAGGCGAGCTGTAGGCTATTCCATTTTTGTCAAGATGTTGGTGATAATGTAGCCAGCTGTTGTTGTTGGTGGTGGTGGGGGTGGTGATACTGCTGGAGGTGGTGGTGCTGTTGTTATTGCTGTTTACTTGGTGTTGTTGTTGTTATTGTTGTTTAGTTGTTGGTGTTGTTGTTGTTGTTGTTGTTGTTTGATTGTTGGTGTTATGATTGCTGTTTAGTTCATGGTGTTTTTTATGCTGTTAGTGTTAATATTATTGTTGTTGTGGTTAGTGTTGATTCAAAACATGGATACCTTGTCTCTCTCTCTACCATAGACCCCTGCTCTCTACACACAAACACACACACACACACTAGTAAGGCATCACGTGATCGATCTATCCATTCCTTGTGCATTACACAGTAGGCTAGATAATGTATACATATGTTACTCTTGGCTTATTCCCTGCATATTCTCCTCTCTCTCTCTCTCTCTCTATTTTGACATTTATTTTGTGTTATACTATATTATATTATACTATATAATATAATCCAACTTATGCAGCTTATATTCAATATTATTCTACAGTAGTCACAAACTGTTGACATTTCTCCAAATATTGTCAACCAGTTATACTCCCAGCCAGACTCCAACAGATGTACCTTGTGATTTGAATATGTGTTCATCATTCTCCTCAGTATAACAGTTCTAGTTATCCGAGTAATGAGGAGATATTGTGATGATATATACATAATATATATATATATATATATATATATATATATATATATATATTTACTTATTATATTATTTGAAAGGTTTTTGATGTATTTTTAAATTTATTTTCTTCATATTTTGAGCTCCGTTTGCTTTTAATTTGCCCCGGCCAAAGGCCTGTCGCCCTTAATTTGAAGGGTCGCTATCGCTGGGCAGGGAAGAATCGAGCCCTGAATGCCTCAAAACGTCCTACAATCGTCAAACTAATTGGGGTGGGTCAGGGGAGGGGGGGGGGGGGAGGTAACATGTCAACGTATGAATATTGCCAAACTAATGGGGCGAACAAAGGAGAACAAACTGGCCACCCAAGGGTTAAAAAGGGCTTGGGACTGAGCCTGACCTCCTACTAGATATGCCTCTCAGGTTACAGTACCATCACACATTAACTGACAGTCTACCATTCTCGCTGTCAACGCTAAACTCACCCCACACAGTGGTTCCTGTAAAGGTCTATTTAATAGCAGACTCAAGTAGCTATTTACCCCATTCTTCGGTTCTAGTCTACAATTGTATAAACCTGCGAAGAGTAGCCTCGACAGCAGTACCGACAACAATGATATAGTAAAAATAGCAAGAATAAGAAAATATATAAATGAAGGAAACATTTCTGTAAATCTAAAATTAATTACTTAATATTCGGAAAGGGTTGGGACCTCCTATTTGTTTTATTTATCATTATATTTAGTTTTGTTTAATTATACGGGATAAGGATAAACTGAATTTATCCAACCTTATCAAATCTAACCTAGCCTAATCTAATCTTACATAAAGTAACCTAATTATTTTTTAACGCAACATAACCTACCTTACCATGACCTACCCTAGCCTAACTTAACTAGACGATCTTACCCTGTCCTAACCTAGATTCCCCTAACCTAACGCAACCTAGCCTATCATCTCCTACCTTGTCATATCCAAACCTAACACAACTTATACCCTCTCATATCATATTATGCTGTCATAACCTACCCTAATCTCACCTAACCTAACACAACCTCCCCTATCATCTCCTACCTTGTCATGTCCAAACCTAACACAACTTATACCCTCTCATATCATATTATGCTGTCATAACCTACCCTAATCTCACCTAACCTAACACAACCTCCCCTATCATCTCCTACCTTGTCATGTCCAAACCTAACACAACTTATACCCTCTCATATCATATTATGCTGTCATAACCTACCCTAACCTCACCTAACCTAACGCAACCTACCCTATCATATCCTGTCATATCCTCCCCTAACCTTGCCTAACCTAACGCAACCCACCCTATCATATCATATCATATCCTGTCATAACCTCACCTATATAATTACATATCTATTTTCCCATCCAATGAGGACACTTGCATAAAACCAAAATGACGATCCTAACAGTTATTTTTGCCTCACCCGTTGATGGCAAGAATACGTCAGAATATGAATGTATGTTAGTGAGATAACAAATAATTAACCCCTTCTCTATCGGTGACGTCCTTTTAACTTTATTATGGCTACTATTAGATGATTGTATTCAATTTCAAAAGGGCCTCGAGCAATGTACACGCTTCGAACTGTCTCACTTAACCCTTTTTACTACCACACATCCTTCGTAAACTGCACAAAATTATTTAAATAAAAAAAAAAACGTTGCCGGTACAGAAGGGGTTAAATAATTACGTAGTAAGTTTCCTATATAATATAAATAGAATACTGTCTCTAAATAAGTGGTTCAACATATATAATATAAATAGAATACTGTCTCTAAATAAGTGGTTCAACATATATAATATAAATAGTATACTGTCTCTAAATAAGTGGTTCAACATATAATGGTCAACATATATAATATAAATAGTATACTGTCTCTAAATAAGTGGTTCAACATATATAATATAAATAGTATACTGTCTCTAAATAAATGGTTCAACATATATAATATAAATAGTATACTGTCTCTAAATAAGTGGTTCAACATATATAATATAAATAGTATACTGTCTCTAAATAAGTGGTTCAACATATATAATATAAATAGTATACTGTCCTCTAAATAAGTGGTTCAACATATATAATATAAATAGTATACTGTCTCTAAATAAGTGGTTCAACATATATAATATAAATAGTATACTGTCTCTAAATAAGTGGTTCAACATATATAATATAAATAGTATACTGTCTCTAAATAAGTGGTTCAACATATATAATATAAATAGTATACTGTCTCTAAATAAGTGGTTCAACATATATATATAAATAGTATACTGTCTCTAAATAAGTGGTTCAACATATATAATATAATAGTATACTGTCTCTAAATAAGTGGTTCAACATATATAATATAAATAGTATACTGTCTCTAAATAAGTGGTTCAACATATATAATATAAATAGTATACTGTCTCTAAATAAGTGGTTCAACATATATAATATAAATAGTATACTGTCTCTAAATAAGTGGTTCAACATATATATAAATAGTATACTGTCTCTAAATAAGTGGTTCAACATATATAATATAAATAGTATACTGTCTCTAAATAAGTGGTTCAACATATATAATATAAATAGTATACTGTCTCTAAATAAGTGGTTCAACATATATAATATAAATAGTATACTGTCTCTAAATAAGTGGTTCAACATATATAATATAAATAGTATACTGTCTCTAAATAAGTGGTTCAACATATATAATATAAATAGTATACTGTCTCTAAATAAGTGGTTCAACATATATAATATAAATAGTATACTGTCTCTAAATAAGTGGTTCAACATATATAATATAAATAGTATACTGTCTCTAAATAAGTGGTTCAACATATATAATATAAATAGTATACTGTCTCGAAATAAGTGGTTCAACATATATATGAAAGAAAAACTCGTTCCCAATGACAACCCCCCCCCCCCCCCACACACACACACACCAGCGACGGAGTGCTTATCGGTACAAATCAAATAAACGCATTCATGCGTACATTTGCGTTTTAAGCTTTATAAAATCCATGTAGAGCATATCTAACCAAATCTAGCCTAAACTTATCTAACCTGTGTTTACTTATTACTAAATATTTAAATATATGTGTACAGAGCATACCTTAATCATTGTCCAATTATTCTTGCATCCATATAAATGTCCAAAGAGTCGAAATATGCAGTATATATCATTGTTTATATAGTTAAGTCCTCCAATGTCTCCTCCTTCTCTCTCTCTCTCTCTCCTCCCTTGTACCAATACGATTGCACATACCATATAGGCCTAAGCAGTCACACACACACACACACACTAATTGAGGCGTAGGTACCTGCTACTTTGCATGCAGGCAGTGTCATGCTTACAGGCAATCATGCAAGCACGCCTAGGGCAGGATGCATGGCGGGGATACACCAGGTCCCTCTAATGTACATGCTAATAGACGGACGCGTGCTTGTTCACTATTAATACATGTATGTTATTGTTGTTGGTGTATTCAATGGTAGGTGTAGGACAGTGAGCAATAATGGGAGGTAATATATAGGTGTATGTGTGTATGTGTGTATGTGTCTGTGTGGGTGGGTGGGTGTCTGTGTGTGTGTGTTGGTGTGCAATAATGGGGGGTAATATACAGGTTTGTGTGTGTGTGTGTGTGTCTGGGTGGGTGTGTGTGGGTGTGTGTGTGGGTGTGTGCAATAATGGGAGGTGATATATAGGTTTGTTTGTGTGTGTGTGTGTGTGTGTTTGTGTGTGTGTGAATGTGTGTGTTTGTGTAATTCACCGAACTTATTTGTCAAGGGGATTCCACGCAATGCGAAATTCAGCTCATTATTATTACGCCTCCTTAACTGGGAATGTATTGCGTGAAGTGCATGTCGTGTGTTAGTGTATCGTTGGCTGTGGATGTGAATGTAGTCTGTAATCAGTCAATTGGCGACATTCTGAAATCGAAGGCTTGGGTTGATCTGTACGGTACCAGGCTCACTCTAAGGCTTAGGTTGACCTATACGATACCTTTCTCACCTTGTAACAGACCACCAACCCCCAGTGGGGACGTCACAGCTTCGTCCACTTATACCAGGTTTCTATTTATACTGCTAGGTGAACAGAGGTTACACCGTTAGGAGACTTGCCCAAATGTCTCGTACCCGCCCGGGTCTCGAACCCGGGACCTTCTGGTTGTGAGCCAGACGCGCTATTTATCCGTTAGGCGACGAAGAGGTGTTATGTGTGTGTGTGTGTGTGTGTGCAATAATGGGAGGTGATATACACGTTCGCGCGCGTGTGTGTAATAAGTAATTGTTGGTTTATTGTTCACTTGCAGCCCTGCGGCTGAAAGTCTCGGATATCTCTTAACCTGATGAGTAAAAGTGGATATAATACAAAGCTAAAATACGAGAACACAAGCAACCTTAGGCGACTGCGTGGGTTCCGACTACAGTACAGTACATACACATTCACACTGGTGGAACGGTGTGTAGGCTAATACAAGCTAGGTGTATATGCGAGTGTGTTTGTGTGTGAGTGATAGAAAACATAAAAAAGAGAAAAGGGTGCATGCAACAAAAGATTAAAGATATAGGAATGTACAAAAGGAAGTGTGGAGATACACCCATCATAAACAAACATACACACACACACACACACACACACACACACACACACACACACACAAGCATGCAGACAAAAGCAACCACATGCGCACAAGAATGCAGATACAAACACACACACACATCTGAATCAAACATACACATACATCTTAAACACATACACACACACATACAAGAATATATACCAAAACACACTATAAGCGCACACACACACATACGCACAGGTACACAACCAGCCATCGAACCCCCCCCCCCCCCCATCCCCACACACACACACACACACCCACTCACCCATTCCTCACAAAATGACGAAGAACGGGTGAAATTTGTAGAGCTACGACGCAAAGCCAAAAAGTTAATTAAGCAAAGTAAAAAGACCCTAGAGTTACATATTGCGAATCAAAGTAAAACAAACCCGAAAGAATTCTATAGTTATATCAGAAAGAAAAAAGTAGTTACTTCAACGTTACTGTAGTCGATGAAAATGGAGAATTCACCAAAGACGAAGTACAAATGAGTAATGCCCTCAATACCTTCTGTGCATCAGTTTTTACAACAGAAGACCTCAGTGATATCCCTACACCATCGCCGATTCAGATTGATAATTCAGATGTTCTAAGCAATATCACCGTTACAGAGAGAGAAGTATTGAATTGTTTAGATAAACTCAAGGTAAATAAAACGCCTGGACCTGATACAATCTCGCCTAGAGTTCTAATGGAAGCTAAGGATGAGCTCTCCAAACCACTGACATTACTATTCAATAAATCCTTGCAGTCTGGAACTATGCCTGATCAGTGGAAGATAGCCAACGTAACACCGATATTCAAAAAGGCAGCAAATCCCTACCCAGTAACTATCGTCCAATTAGCTTAACCTCAGTTGTATGTAAAATGCTAGAAACGGTCATAAGAGACAGACTCGTAAATCACTTAGAGGAAAATAACATACTTAAAGATACTCAACACGGCTTTCGTAAAAAACGTTCCTGTTTAACAAACCTCTTAGACTTCTTCCACGATATCCTCAACCTCTATGATGAGAGTAAAGCTGTAGATATTATATATACCTTGATTTTCAAAAGGCCCTTGACAAAGTTCCCCACAAACGTTTACTGCTAAAACTAAAAGCGCATGGAATACAAGACGGTGTGTTGAAATGGATAGAAAATTGGCTCAGCGACAGAAAGCAAAGAGTAGTCATAAACGGTAAGGCATCTAAATGGACCAATGTAAGTAGCGGGGTACCCCAGGGATCGGTACTAGGACCAATTCTCTTTCTAATTTACATCAACGACATAGATGAGGGTCTCACCTGTACAATCTCAAAATTTGCTGACGATACAAATTGCAAATAGCGTACTCTCAAAAGAACAAGTTGACGATATGCAACACAATCTAGATAAATTGTCACATTGGGCCCAAATTTGGCAAATGAGTTTCAATGCGGATAAATGTAAAGTACTACATATCGGATACCTAAATGAGAAAGCAAACTATTCGATGAATGGCACTCAGCTTAAGAATGTAAACAGAGAAACCGATCTGGGAGTAACAATATCGAGTAACCTAAAACTGAGTCAACAATGTTCAGAAGTTGTTAAGAAGGCAAACAAAATAATTGGCTTTATAGGCAGGTCATTTGAGCATAAATCCAAAGAAGTTATCCTAACCCTTTACAATTCCTTAGTCCGCCCTCTTCTGGAATACTGCGTTCAAACCTGGTGCCCTTATTACCAAAAAAGACATAAACAAGCTAGAACGAGTTCAACGTAGAGTTACCAAAATGATACCAAGCCTAAAGAATAAACCATACGAAGAGCGTCTTAGAGAATTAAATCTATTTCCTTTAACCCAGCGCAGATTAAGAGGTGACTTAATTCAAGTGTTCAAAATCATCAAAGGCATCGACAATATGAACTGTAGTAAGTACTTCACTATCGACCAATCTAATTACACGCGGGGAAACGGTTGCAAAATTATTGGTAAATCTGTTAACTCACACGAATCTAAGAATTTCTTCTTCAATCGAGTTGTCAACTTGTGGAATGGGCTTCCCCGAGACGTTATAGACTGCAGCACCGTTGATTCATTTAAACTCCGCTAGACAAATATCTCGCATCAAACCCGCGACTGACTGTGTTTGTAAATGAATAACTTTAGTTTATCCTCCCCTCAGTTACTAACCCATATGTCCCCTACTAACTTCCTAGTCCTGCCACGGACATTAGTTTCAGGGCAGTAGTTCCCTTTCCAATGTTCCCTTACCCACTCTAAACCACTGTTTGGACACTTGATCCTCAGTGTTTTGGAGGACAAGCAGCCTAGGAGGGTCACTAGATATGTTGTTGTTTGATTTCCTTTGTACTCCTTTGTACTATCATAAGCACACACAGTGATACACATACAGTATACCACCTCCAACAACTACGTCACTACTACCAACGTCACACCTTGGAGAGCATTACTTGTATATACATATAATCCCGTGGTGTATTGGGTACCATAACACACTTGATTCACAACCAAAAAGATCGGGGTTTGATTCCCCCTTGAGGTGAGACATTTGGGCAAGCCTTCTTACACCCTGTGCCTCTGTTCACCTAGCAATATAAATAGGAACCTGGTCCCCTCGATGGGACAGAGAAAGGGGCGAGGGAACGCGAAAGTGGTCCTGGACCCTGAGAATAGGAACTTTAAATGTTGATTCTGTTCGGGCTCTGTCTCATGTCGGCCACCCCAGGCAATGGTGTATGTGCCTGAGTATAAACACACACACACACACACACACGCACACATAAGCTGTCTGTTGTGATGTCTGCTCTCGGGTTGGCGACCTGGGTGGAAGGGAACCTTACCATCCAAATTAGCCTTCGAATCCAGATGATGCCAATGTTAACCCAGAGGCGGTGCGAGGTCCTGACTAGCCTTCATTGATAAAGCCTGTGGAGTGTACTGAAAAAGCGCTTTTCCTGTGGTGTTCTGTCTCACTCAGAAATTAATGACGACCTGTGATATAAATCTCTGTAGGTCAGCAGTAATTCAGAGTAAATGTGTTTAATTGTCTGACCCCTCCTGTATTCATGTGATGTCATGTCACCCACCACATCATACCACACACACACACACACACACACACACTTAAGTACTACACTACCTCCACCTCCATAACACCACACACACAGCAATTCCAAACCCACTTACCGTCTTACGTCTGGGTTGGTGGTCTGGTACTAGTTGGAAAGGTTACCCAAGCCTTAGAAACCATACCGAATGTCGCCAATGTAGCATAGGGGTGGCGGGAGGGCTTGACTATACCGTTATATAGTGACAAAGCCTATGCAGTGTACTTAAGGGGGCATTAGGGGAAGTTTATTAGTTATTATATTTATATATTTATTATTGTTTTTGTTTCCTCCCTAGACCTCCATCAACCTTATTAAGTTAAGATCCCCCTTCGAGATAAAATTAATGTGTTCATTATTTCGGTAGAAAAATGTCGCGGCCGATGGCCGGTTTCTCCAATATTACTGGCTCGCTTTCGCTCGCCAGGAGAAAATCAACACCTAAATGGCAGGAAAGATCTTGCTATTGATAAAGAAGTGGGACGAAAGGTCATAAAATCAACAAACTAATGGGGAAAACGTCTTCTCAAAACTAATGGGGCTAAACATGAGGGAGAAGGGAGTCCAGATAAAGAAACTACCTCCCTCTTAACATTATTACGGTAATATAACAGTCACACACTAAATAACGTTGATGGTTAGAGAGGCTTTGTGAACGTTAAGGGAAGATGGTTGCTTTTCATGGACCCCCTTCTCCCTCTTGTTTAGCCTCATTAGTTTTGAGATTGTAAGACGTTCGCCTCATTAGTTTAGCGATTTGAATAGCTTTCGCCCCATTTGTTGTTGTCAATATTAAGATCTTTTGTGCAATATCGGTGCCGATTTCTTTCCTGGCGACCGATAGCGAGCCTATAATACAGTAGTAATCGGCCTCTGGCCGAGACATATTTCTATCGAAAAATATACAAATTTATCTTGACGTGGGGTCTTGGGGTTATTTTTTAAAACTTGATGGAGATCTAGGGAGAAAAATGAATAAAATAATACAAATATAAATAGATATGCATATAAGTACACCCATCTGCCATTAAAAATAATAAAATAAAACAAAACAAAATAACAACTGGGCATAATATGTTGACAATCCTGCTGCTAATCCTGCGACCGTAACAACAACGAGATACTGTTGACTCCTTCAGCACCATCACGCCTTTTGACCTTGGATTGGCACTAAGATTATATGAGTTGATGCAGTTTAAGAAGAACCTACAGTATATTATTGAGAGGGTTTATTGAGATCGTACTTACCTATTGGAGTCGTAGAGGTAGATAATAAGATATAAACAATGATCTAATGGTACGATCGCGCTAATAAGTCATGTCCCAGCTGGCATTACGTTTGGCTTTCTCTGTGCTGTATTAATGTCTGTCCGATGTTGATTAGGGTGGGTAAGTGTAGGAACATGTGTGGATATTTAACTCGATATCAAGAAATAAAGCTTAGATATTACTGATACCAATTAGTGATCAAAACATATACTTGGTGCCGACACATCACTTACTAGCGCGACTGTACCCAGAATATGATGACGTACGTAATGGTGGTGAAGGGGTAAACAATATGTAGCTATAGTTGATCCATTACAGATAGGCCAAAAACGAGTACAGTAATCCAGGCAATACTATATATACCATTTGGGAAGAGTCAGACAGGGAAGAGGTGTGGAAATGATCAGCCCATTTCCACTAGCCCCATTTTGAGTTGCAGATTTCTGGCCTACTTAAGGGCGTGACCTGCTTTTTGTTCTCTCCTTTTCTCTCTTTCTCTGGCTTGTATCCATTCGGCCCCATTCAGCCTACTGTTTTAAGACGTTTATCCTTAAGGGGAGATTTCCACTTAAGTGATTTTTTTCTTTACCCCCTTCTCCTTCATGTTTAGCCCCATTGCTTTTGAGATTTTAAGACGTTCGCCCCATTAGTTTGGCGATTTTAAGAACTTTCACCCAATTTATGTCACTTTTAAGACCTTTCGTCCCATTTAGGTGTCGATTTTTCCTGGCGAGCGATAGCGAGCCTGCAATTTAAGAGGAATCGGCCTTCGGCCGGGACATTTTTCTACCGAAAAATGTACAAATTTATCTTGAAAGGGGGTCAAGGGGGTGTAATTTCAAGCTTGATGGAAGTCTAGGAAACACACTAAAAACCTCCCCTTAAGGGGAGGTTTCTAGGTTGTTCCCTAGACCTCTATCAAGCTAAAAACTACACCCCCCTAGACCCCCTTTCAAGTTTCAAGATAAATTTGTAAATTTTTCGGTAGAAAAATGTTCCGGCCGAGGGCCGGTTCCTCTTAAATTACAGGCTCGCTATCGCTCGCCAGGAAAAATCGACACCTAAATTGCACGAACGGTCTTAAAATTGACAGAAATTGGACGAAAGTTCTTAAGATCGTCTAACTTATCTCCAAATCTTAAAAGCATTGGGGCTAAACATGAGGGAGAAAGGGGTCCAGAAAAAAATCCCTTCAGTGGAAATCTCGGAGACCCTTAAAGGAAAGTATTGTTTTTCTGGACCCCTTTTCCTTCATGTTTAGCCCAATTAGTTACGAGATTTTAAGACGTTCGCCCCATTAGTTTGACGATTTGAGGACCTTTTGCCCTATCTAGGTGTTGATTTTTTCCTGGCGAGCGATAGCGAGCATGTAATTTAGGAGGAATTGGCGCCGGAACATTGTTCAACCGAAATATTTACAAATTTATCTCGAATGGGGGTTGTAGGGGTATTTTTTTAAAGCTTGACAGAGGTCTAGGGAGCAAATGAAACAAATATATCTACCTGTAATAATAAAAATAACAATGACAAAATATATAATTTAACGTCCCATTAAAATGAATGTACTATAGTGAATTCAGTAAGGGGAGGATAAATGGGAAGGTCAGATGGGGCAAGGAGTCTCAGTAATGAAAAACCCTGCAAGTAATTCAAGGAGTCTCAGTAATGAAAAACCCTGCAAGTGATTCAAGGAGTCTCAGTAATGAAAACCCCTGCAAGTGATTCAAGGAGTCTCAGTAATGAAAAACCCTGCAAGTGATTCAAGGAGTCTCAGTAATGAAAAACCCTGCAAGTGATTCAAGGAGTCTCTGTAATGAAAAACCCTGCAAGTGATTCAAGGAGTCTCAGTAATGAAAAACCCTGCAAGTGATTCAAGGAGTCTCAGTAATGAAAAACCCTCCAAGTGATTCAAGGAGTCTCAGTAATGAAAAACCCTGCAAGTGATTCAAGGAGTCTCAGTAATGAAAAACCCTGCAAGTGATTCAAGGAGTCTCAGTAATGAAAAACCCTGCAAGTGACTCAAAGGGAGAGGAAACAGAATGAAGGGGGGATTTTCGGACCCCCTTCTACCTCGTGTTTAGCCCCATTAGTTTCGAGATGTTATCACATTCGCCCCATTAGTTTGGCGATTATAAGATCTATCGTGCCATTCAGGTGTGTAGTTTATCCTGGCGAGCGAGAGCGAGCCTATAATTTAGGAGGAATGTTTTTGTACCGAAAATGCACAATTTTATCTTGAAGGGGTGTCTTGGGAGTATGTTTAAAGCTTGATATAGGTTCTAGGGAAGACACTAACTAATTATAATACATAAATGAACAAATAAATAATAATCTCCCCTTAAGGGGGGTGACCTGTTTTTGTTCTGTCCTTTTCTATCTTTCTCTGGCTTGTATCCATTTGGCCCCATTCAGCCTACTGTTTTAAGACGTTTATCCCCATCCAGGTGTCAATTTTTTACTGGTGAACGGTAGCGAGCCAGCATATTTTTTATTTTTGTTTGATAGCAGGCTAAATTTGTACATTTTTCGATAGAACAATTTCTCCGGCGAAGCCGGATTTCTTCATATAATGCTGGCTCGCTTTCGCTCGCCAGGAAAAATTGACACCTGGATGGGGATAAACGTCTTAAAACAGTAGGCTGAATGGGGCCAAATGGATACAAGCCAGAGAAAGATAGAAAAGGACAGAACAAAAACAGGTCACCCCCCTTAATCGCATCCCATCTTCCTTGGCGCATATCCTATCTGTCCATCATGTTTCGTGAACATCGGCTTATTACTTTTTTGAGATATCTTAATTGTTTATATAACACTGACAGACAACCGGAGTCAGAAACACAACCTCCTCCAATGACGTTGGTGGAGGTAAATATACGAACATAAATAAAGCGAAGATACAAAATAAATGGTACGGGCAGAGAACTAGATATAAAATAGAAATGTTTGGGAAGGCTAAACTGTCGCTCTTGGTGAAATGGAAAGCGCCTGTAAAAGAGGAAGGGATGGTAGGCTGGACGTGAAAAATGAAGGGATGCATTGTGTGGCTATGGACGCCTACCCTACCACTGGTAAATACATATATAGTCTATATTGGTACTACTCTATACTATCATAGAAAGCTATTAACCCTCTCAGACATATGACGCGATTTTGAGCCTATTGGGGATACTTTAAAGCCTTTGTTACCATCAGGGGTATTTAGAAACCTTTAGTTTAGTTACTTCAACCTCTGCAGTTGTCTTTGAGTTAGCTGTGGGCAAAACACAAATTTTGGAGAGGTAATTATAGGAGTGAGATAACTCTATTTCTTATTGCTAATCTGGCAACCTCTGCGTCGTAAATGCGTGAAAGGGTTAATGGGGTAGGGTTTGTTTATTAGGTTATTTATTTATTGCTTTATTATTGTTTTAGTTTCCTCCTTAGACCTCCATCACGCTTAATAATTTATCATCAAAATCTCCCTTTAACCTAAATTTGTACATATTTTCGGTAGAAATATGTTCCGGTCGAAAGCCGGTTCCTCCAAAATTACAGGCTTGCTGTCGGTCGATAGGAAAACAAAATATCGACACCTAAATGGCACGAAAGATTTTGATATTGATAACAAAATGAAACGAATTTTTTTAAAATCGACAAAGTAATGGAGCGAACGTCGTAACATTTGAAAACTAATGGGTCTGTAATGAGAGAGTAGGGAGTCCAGAAAAAAAACTACCTCCCCTTAAGGTTGTTTCACAGGAGAGCATTTCCGGCAATTTCGCTCTTGCGCATTGAAATCGGATACTACATTGAAGGTAGATTTTGTTAGGTAGTTTAAATCTCATGGAACTTAAATTTTGAAGCTGCCAGATTAAAAAGTTTCATAAAGATTGACGGAAAAATATATCGTGTGACACTGCCTTGTTTCTAAATATGATCTACAAGAATTTGGTTGTACTGTTGTTGATGTATTTGGTTGTACTGTTGTTGATGTATTTGGTTGTACTGTTGTTGATGTATTCTTTGGTTGTACTGTTGTTGATGTATTTGGTTGTACTGTTGTTGATGTATTCTTTGGTTGTACTGTTGTTGATGTATTTGGTTGTACTGTTGTTGATGTATTCTTTGGTTGTACTGTTGTTGATGTATTCTTTGGTTGTACTGTTGTTGATGTATTCTTTGGTTGTACTGTTGTTGATGTATTCTTTGGTTGTACTGTTGTTGATGTATTCTTTGGTTGTACTGTTGTTGATGTATTCTTTGGTTGTACTGTACTGTTGTTGATGTATTCTTTGGTTGTACTGTTGTTGATGTATTCTTTGGTTGTACTGTTGTTGATGTATTCTTTGGTTGTACTGTTGTTGATGTATTCTTTGGTTGTACTGTTGTTGATGTATTCTTTGGTTGTACTGTTGTTGATGTATTCTTTGGTTGTACTGTTGTTGATGTATTTGGTTGTACTGTTGTTGATGTATTCTTTCACATTGGTAAAGTACAGTATGTACGTAATGATCTGTAACGCTCAATAATCACAATCATTACTCCAGTCCTTCTTGAGTTAAGGGGGGTCACCTGTTTTTGTTATCTCCTTTTCTGTCTCCCTTTTTCTCTGGCTTGTATCCATTCGGCCCCATTTAGCCAACTGTTTTAAGATGTTTATCCCCATCCAGGTGTCGATTTTTTCCTGGCGAGCGATAGCGAGCCAGCATTGTATGGAGAAATCCGGCTTCGCCGGAGAATTTGTTTCTATCTAAAAATATAGAAGTTTAGCCTGCTGTCAGAATTGTGTTTAAATATGTTGGCTCGCTACCGCTCGCCAGGAAAAAAATCGACACCTGGATGGGGATAAACGTCTTAAAACAGTAGGTTGAATGGGGCCGAATGGATACAAACCAAAGAAAGAGGGAGAGAGAGAGAAAACACGAGGTGGGGCCCCTTAAGATAATATAGGATCGGTATTTCCGGCCTACCTAATATAAACAGTGTATAGTGTGGTAAGGAAGGCTGGGGAGGAATAGGAACAAGGGGATAACATACTTCAGCTGTTGGCAAATGTGATCCTTTAGCAACTGAAGTCTAGATACCTAAGGAGAAATGTGAAACTATTATGTCTCTGCAATTAGCCACAATTAGCAACATATTTCGCTACAAAATCTTCGACGTAATAGCTTAGTAATTAAGATGAAGACATGGCAATTTACCATCACCTGGAAAAAATAGACTATAGCAGGATAAGTCTGTGGGAATAGGTTATGCTAATTTGCTAAAGGCAGGTTCACACGGGCGCTTTTTCCGTCAATTTTCGATGCGCCATCCCCCTTAACAGACAAACCGACACAAACGGTCGGTACACAATCAATCCGGCTACCAGAGACTCACTAACGGACAGTCAGAGTAGCTTTATATAATCATGCATGCTAGCAGAGACAGACAGACAGACAGACGAACAGATGGGTAGAACACAATCATACTCAACATTCCTAACACATACACGAACGGACAGACAGGAGAAACAAAATCACATATACCACCAGAGATTAACAAACGAGTAGACGGTATGTATATGATCAAGCACATACCTCATAGTTGAGGTTGGCCGACTCGAGACAGAGCCCGAACAAAAACAACATTTAACGTTCCAATTCTTATGGTTCGGGACCACTTTCGCGTACCCTCGTCCCTTTCTGTCTCGTCTAGTAGGTGAATTTTACAAGGGGAGGAGGATCCCTATTTTCCCGCCCCCGAAGTAGGATATATAATATAGTTCAGTAAAAGAGACAGACAAAAGCGACTACGGTTCGGGTAGACCCGGTAGAGGATGCCAAGCCTCACTCTGGACAGGACCAGCCTTCAACCAGGTCTTAAAATCGCCAAATGAATGGGCCGAACGTATTAGAATTTCAAAACTAATGAGGCTAAACATGAGGGAGAATGGGTCAGAGAGAAATACCCTTTAGTGAAAATCTCCTCTTAAACGAACGAACTACAATCACACCAACCAACACAATCGGTCAAACCAATGAACGAGTATCGCACCCACCACCACCAACAACAATCACACCAACCAACACAATCGGTCAAACCAATGAACGAGTATCGCACCCACCACCACCAACAACAATCACACCAACCAACACAATCGGTCAACCAATGAACGAGTATCGCACCCACCACCACCAACAACAATCACACCAACCAACACAATCGGTCAAACCAATGAACGAGTATCGCACCCACCACCACCAACAACAATCACACCAACCAACACAATCGGTCAAACCAATGAACGAGTATCGCACCCACCACCACCAACAACAATCAGACAGTCAGATTAGTTTGACACAATCACAGGCCATTGTATACACAAACGCAAACGGATGAGCAAAACACAATCAACACATCAACACAAACATACTCAACACAATCAACACAAACATACTCGACATAATCAACACAATCAACACAAACATACTCGACATAATCAACACAATCAACACATACTCGACATAATCAACACAATCAACACATACTCGACATAATCAACACAATCAACACAAACATACTCGACATAATCAACACAATCAACACATACTCGACATAATCAACACAAACATACTCGACATAATCAACACAATCAACACAAACATACTCGACATAATCAACACAATCAACACATACTCGACATAATCAACACAATCAACACAAACATACTCGACATAATCAACACAAACATACTCGACATAATCAACACAATCAACACAAACATACTCGACATAATCAACACAAACATACTCAACATAATCAACACAATCAACACAAACACACTCGACATAATCAACACAAACATACTCGACATAATCAACACAATTAACACAAACATACTCGACATAATCAACACAAACATACTCAACATAATCAACACAATCAACACAAACATACTCGACATAATCAACACAAACATACTCGACATAATCAACACAAACATACTCGACATAATCAACACAAACATACTCGACATAATCAACACAAACATACTCGACATAATCAACACAATCAACACAAACATACTCGACATAATCAACACAATCAACACAAACATACTCAACATAATCAACACAATCAACACAAACATACTCGACATAATCAACACAAACATACTCGACATAATCAACACAAACATACTCAACATAATCAACACAATCAACACAAACACACTCGACATAATCAACACAAACATACTCGACATAATCAACACAATCAACACAAACATACTCGACATAATCAACACAAACATACTCGACATAATCAACACAAACATACTCGACATAATCAACACAATCAACACAAACATACTCGACATAATCAACACAAACATACTCGACATAATCAACACAAACAACACATACTCGACATAATCAACACAAACATAATCAACACAATTAACACAAACATACTCGACATAATCAACACAATCAACACAAACATAATCGACATAATCAACACAATCAACACAAACATACTCGAAATAATCAACACAAACATACTCGACATAATCAACACAATCAACACAAACATACTCGACATAATCAACACAATCAACACAAACATACTCGAAATAATCAACACAAACATACTCGACATAATCAACACAATTAACACAAACATACTCGACATAATCAACACAAACATACTCGACATAATCAACACAATCAACACAAACATACTCGACATAATCAACACAAATATACTCGACATAATCAACACAATTAACACAAACATACTCGACAAAATCAACACAATCAACACATACTCGACATAATAAACACAAATATACTCGACATAATCAACACAATCAACACAAACATAATCGACATAATCAACACAATTAACATATCAACACAAACACCTCAATGCAATCAACAGATAAACACATCAACACATTAACACATAAAGGAAGGGACAGGTGGACCAATGACAAATCGAGACACTCATGCTACCTTGACACAATCCCACATTCCACCGATGACAGACAGATGAACACATGAGCCACACACAATCCCACTCACCATCCCTAACATTATACACGAACAGACCGACGGACGAAACGGAATCCTAACCACCTCCAATGTCAAACAAACAGACAGTCAGACATTCGCTTGACACAATCCCACATACCATCAATGACCGACAGACAGACAGACAGACAGACGTGGACAAGTGGAGCAGTCAACAGTGATGTGTGTTAGGGAGGGGGTGGTGAGGAGGGGAGGATGCATGGTGGAGGGGGTATGTGGTGGGTGGGGAGGAGGGAGTAGGAGGGGAGGAAACGTGGTGGAGGTGTGTGTGTGAGGGATGAGGTCTGGAGAGGGTGGAGATTATTGAGTCGGAGGGGAGGATGCGTAGTGTAGGGAGGGGGAGGGGAGGAGGTATTACGCGTGGTGAATGGGGGATTAGGGGAGTGAGGGGTAGGGTGGGGAAGAGGGAGTAAGATGGGAGGATGTGTGGTGGATGGGGGATGTTGATGCATGTGTTAGGAATGTGGTCAAGATGGGATGGGATCAGGATCGGGTAGGGGGGCCGCATGGTGGAAGAGGGATGCATGGTGGAGGGGAGATGTGGAGGTGTGTGTGAGGGATGGGATCAGGATGGGATGGGATAAGGATGGAGGGGGGATGGTGTCAGTATGGGATGCATATGCATGGTGGAGGGGGATGTGGAGATGTGTGTGAGAAGAGGGGTGAAGGGAGGGGAAATTAGTGGTAGGGGGAGAGGTAAGGGGTGTGTGTGTGAGAGCGAGAGAGAGAGAGAGAGGGGGGGGGGGGAGAGGCACCACTCAAAACTATGTTAACTTACTTTGAGCGACCTTGTTGGAGGGGGGGGGGGAGGGATATAGTTATTGATAGATAGATAGGTAGAATAAACACACACACACGCACTACCACTCCCCTCCTACCATTTCAAGGCAGACTCTTTTCGTAGATAGATAGATAGGTAGTTAAACAAACAAATACCGGAATGTTATTATAAATATCCTGTTCTATAATCCCAGAAACAATAAACATATGGACATTAAAATTAAAATAGCCAAAATCACCTAAGCACACAATTTCCTCCCAGCTTTGTTGATGGATTGACAGTATTGAATAAATGAATGCACTCTGAAACATGTGAAAGGCATTTTGCAAACGTAACTTGGAAAAAAAAATATATATATAATATATATATATATATATATATATACAGTATATATATGAATTAATTACCCCTTACAACTACCATGCTATTAAATTTGTAATTAGAATTAAGATTGTATGCTTTCACGATACAAGTTACAATGTCCCCAATCACGCCAGTATCTGTGGCCCCCAGCAATCCTTCTTCATTATTTTTCCAGTCTCAGTTACAATTCTCCCTACCAATAAATGCCTACAGTGGCCGATAGAGGTTCTGAACGCAAGGTTTACCGCGGTGCATTGTGGGAAATGGGCGACATCGCGGAGATATTCCACCCTCCCTCTCCTTCAACAATTCTATAATATATGCAGTTAGTCGAAATGTCTGTAGCTGACACATATTTTGGTCTATGCATACTGTTGTTTTATGTTTTAAAATCACCCATATTCATAAATAACATATATTTACAATACAAAGTCAGCAGGTATTTTCGCGCCAATTTTGTTATGATAATTAAGCAGCTTATAATTATGTTTGTACTCATTTTCAGCTGCAAATGGACTTTCCCTTTACTACTATACTATATAAGCACTTAGTGTAGTCATATACTGTATAATAAAAACGTGTAGAATCACGCAAAAATTGAGATAAACTGTGCATATCCTAGGTGTTGGGTATAGTGATGTCTACAGACGTAGCTCTGGCTCTAGTTTAGAAACGTCCACCAGAGGTCTCAAGAGAATTGTTGGTAGGGAGAATTATCACATATTAATCTATTCCTAGGCTCTTTACTATGCAACCTCAAACCAGTCAACACTTTGCCACTGCTGCCTCATGCTGCATGTATGCTACTGTCGTTAGTTTTGGTGAAGACAGTCGTGTTCCCTTACAACGCAACAGTGCTGATCTGACCGAGAAAGATAGACCGCATCTCATCCAGCCAACTACTTGATTCTTAGACTTCTAGAAATTAACTACGTCTCTACAATGGTCTCTGCTAGCCTACAATAGACGCAGTTAGCCCTGAGTACCATGCCATAGCCATAGCATAGTCAGTAGAGCGTCGGCTATGGATCAAAGGGTCGGCAGAACGAGGTTGCACTGTCAAAATGTTATTGGTAGATGTCAAGTCCGGGCAACTTGACCTAGTGATTCGTGACAAACGCCTAATGTCCGTCCTGTGATGCAAGATCTCATCATTTAAAGGGATGATTTTTGGCTCTCGCACCACATCATGACACACGGCATGTTTGCCGTTACATTGATCACTTCATTGGGACTGATGCTGATGAACTCTCCCTTCTTACATATCATTGTTTGCTCTACATCGCTGTTGACTCTACATATACTGTACATTGATTGGCGAGTCCTTCAACCGACCTATCCTACCTCAGTGCAATGGCATCACCAAATCCTTGTTTGTAGACCTTTGAAGCCTTTTGCATTGATTGGTAGTGTTGTCAGCCAATTTGAAGCACCATTTTCTTGTGCTATCTGGATTTTCCTTGGTAGACTCCGTGAAAGATGTTGCATCAGTTGTACCAGGTTGTTTTTCTGTGAATAATGCCTCTCTGGTGTGATGGTCTTTCTGAAGTTGTAAATGTCTGCCTGGTCTACTTCACTTTCAGATTCCTGAGCTCAAATACATACTTGTTATCTTGGCCGAGGTGTGGTGTTCAGTTGCTACCCTCTTCACGGGATTGATGATTCCAAACCTTCCCAACCTTGAAGGAAGTGCGAGCAACTCCCGTTCTGCTGCACTTGAGGTGTGGGATTTTGGAATGGTATGCATCAAGAAGGTCCAACGATGTATTATGATTCCGAGTGTGAAAACCGACTAAGGAGCCTGTTGTTCCGTTTATGCGATATTGGCCAATTTATCAATTTCTTTCATCTACTCCCTGATCTTTTCCGCTATGTTCTGCTTCTTGAAATTTTAGGTGACGCTATCCATCTTTTGTTACTACCAATTCACTATCCTGGAAAGATTCTACAGCATTGTCATGATGTTTCGGTCTAACAATTAGTATAGACTTACTGGCTATTACTGCAGCAACAACAACTACTACTACTTTTAACCCCTTCTCTTCCGGCGAGGTCTTTTTAATTATATTCTAGCTATATTTAGACGATATTGTGCAGTTTAAGAAGGATCAGTGGTAGTAAAACGGGTTAAGTGAGATAGTTCGACGCCTGTTAATTGCTGGAGGCCCTTTTTAAACTGAATACAATCATGTAATAGTAGCCTGAATAACGTTACAAGACGTCGTCGGTACAGAAGGGGTTAATATTGATAATAATCAGGTCAGTATTTCTCAAAGGTGTGAATCTTTTCCGATGAATTCACTAGTCTAGTGCTTGCCATGAAACATCAAGAAACGTGTTAGTCATAATACTGTGGGCGATTGTAGTCTGTATTTAATGAAGACAAAATATAAGTTATTTAACGATACGGAGGAAAATAAATAGATATATGGTACCTACAATGATAATTTCAGCCGATATTAGATACTGAAGAATTTTAGTATATCAGCATGAATGAAAACAAGGGGGTTACCTATATATGGATATATAAATGAAAACAAGGGGGTTACCTATATATGGATATATAAATGAATAAGTCAACGATACGAAGAAAAGGGCTGCAGATTTTAGTGAACTCGATAAATTCAAGAATTTTAAGAGGATAGATTTAGACAAAAACTAAATAGTTATATACTGTAAAGTTTACTACATAATAAAAAACACAAGAAATCGTCAACAATAGAACGCTAGAAAGTATAATGTGCTCGACGGAATATGAAAACTAAAGTGAATGGAGAGACCAAGTAGCGAAGGACAATAAAAAACACTTATTCAGCGAGGCAAAATAAATGAATTAGTTAAAAATACGGAAGAAAATGCTTGAGTGATAATACAATTCTGGACCACACAAACCAAGAGGAAGGAGACTAACATATAGAATAATAAGCATGAACATCTGAATTAAATTATTTTCCTATTTTATTTTATTTTTATTTTATCCTTACTGTTTCCTTTTTTTTCTGCTGTGTTTATCATGTCCTTCCGATACTGTTTTGTTGTTGTTCGTGTTGGTCTATCCTTTACATTTAGTGCCTATATCTAAATGAATTAGTCAAGGATTCGAAGACAAAAGCTGTCGAGATATTACTGTCCTGGATAAAGAAAACAAAGGGAACGGAGAGGAACAACAAAGGAAGCAAACATGTCATCCTGTGCAGTAGATAGTGCTTCCCTTTATCTTTCCTTCTTATCTCTTTCTTTCCTCTTCCTACGTCTTCCTTTTCTTCATTTTTGTGCTGCTTTTTGTTATCTTTCTCTCCTTTTTCTCTCTTTCCCTGGCTTGTATCCATTCGGCCCCATTCAACCTACTGTTTTAAGACGTTTACCCCAACACAGGTGTCAATATTTACCTGGCGAGCGGTAGCGAGCCAACATTTATATATATATATATATATTATATATATATATTTTTCGATAGAAAAATGTCTCCGGCGAAGCCGGTTTTCTCCATACATTGATGGCTCGCTATCGCTCGCCAGGAAAAAATCGACACCTGGATGGGGATAAACCTCTTAAAACAGTTGGCTGAAAGGAGCCGATTGAATAAAAGCCAGAGAAAGAGAGAAAAGGAGAGAAAGAGAAAGCAAGCAGGTGACCTCCCTTAAGCTGGACAACTATATTGGAAAAATAAATACAAGTAAGCACAAGGAAAGAAGAACACTTTTAAAGAACGAATACGTTAAGGGAAGGAATCAAAGAGAGGGGGGGAGGGGTATAAAAAGGGGAGGTGGTTCAAGAAAAGAGGATAACTATATTAAAAGGAGGATAACTATATTAAAAGGAAGATAACTATATTAAAAGGAGGATAACTATATAAAAAGGAGGATAACTATATTAAAAGGAGGATAACTATATTAAAAGGAGGATAACTATATTAAAAGGAAGATAACTATATTAAAAGGAAGATAACTATATTAAAAGGAGGATAACTATATTAAAAGGAGGATAACTATATTAAAAGGAGGATAACTATATTAAAAGGAGGATAACTATATTAAAGGAGGATAACTATATTAAAAGGAGGATAACTATTTAAAAGGAGGATAACTATATTAAAAGGAGGATAACTATATTAAAAGGAGGATAACTATATTAAAAGGAGGATAACTATATTAAAAGGAGGATAACTATATTAAAACGAGGATAAACTATATTAAAAGGAGGATAACTATATTAAAAGGAGGATAACTATATTAAAAGGAGGATAACTATATTAAAAGGAGGATAACTATATTAAAAGGAGGATAACTATATTAAAAGGAGGATAACTATATTAAAAGGAAGATAACTATATTAAAAGGAAGATAACTATATTAAAAGGAGGATAACTATATTAAAAGGAGGATAACTATATTAAAAGGAGGATAACTATATTAAAAGGAGGATAACTATATTAAAAGGAGGATAACTATATTAAAAGGAGGATAACTATATTAAAAGGAGGATAACTATATTAAAAGGAGGATAACTATATTAAAAGGAGGATAACTATATTAAAAGGAAGATAACTATATTAAAAGGAAGATAACTATATTAAAAGGAGGATAACTATATTAAAAGGAGGATAACTATATTAAAAGGAGGATAACTATATTAAAAGGAGGATAACTATATTAAAAGGAGGATAACTATATTAAAAGGAGGATAACTATATTAAAAGGAGGATAACTATATTAAAAGGAGGATAACTATATTAAAAGGAAGGATAACTATATTAAAAGGAGGATAACTATATTAAAAGGAGGATAACTATATTAAAAGGAGGATAACTATATTAAAAGGAGGATAACTATATTAAAAGGAGGATAACTATATTAAAAGGAGGATAACTATATTAAAAGGAGGATAACTATATTAAAAGGAAGATAACTATATTAAAAGGGGGATAACTATATTAAAAGGAGGATAACTATATTAAAAGGAGGATAACTATATTAAAAGGAGGATAACTATATTAAAAGGAGGATAACTATATTAAAAGGAGGATAACTATATTAAAAGGAGGATAACTATATTAAAAGGAGGATAACTATATTAAAAGGAGGATAACTATATTAAAAGGAGGATAACTATTAAAAGGAGGATAACTATATTAAAAGGAGGATAACTATATTAAAAGGAGGATAACTATATTAAAAGGAGGATAACTATATTAAAAGGAAGATAACTATATTAAAAGGAGGATAACTATATTAAAAGGAGGATAACTATATTAAAAGGAGGATAACTATATTAAAAGGAGGATAACTATATTAAAAGGAGGATACCTATATTAAAAGGAGGATAACTATATTAAAAGGAGGATAACTATATTAAAAGGAGGATAACTATATTAAAAGGAGGATAACTATATTAAAAGGAGGATAACTATATTAAAAGGAGGATAACTATATTAAAGGAGGATAACTATATTAAAAGGAGGATAACTATATTAAAAGGAGGATAAACTATATTAAAAGGAGGATAACTATATTAAAAGGAGGATAACTATATTAAAAGGAGGATAACTATATTAAAAGGAGGATAACTATATTAAAAGGAGGATAACTATATTAAAAGGAGGATAACTATATTAAAAGGAGGATAACTATATTAAAAGGAGGATAACTATATTAAAAGGAGGATAACTATATTAAAAGGAGGATAACTATATTAAAAGGAAGATAACTATATTAAAAGGAGGATAACTATATTAAAAGGAAGATAACTATATTAAAAGGAGGATAACTATATTAAAAGGAGGATAACTATATTAAAAGGAGGATAACTATATTAAAAGGCAAACTAAATAAATAAATAAATAAATAAATAAATATATAGTCCAATATACAGTATGTCAGCTACATTAAGAACTAAGTAATAATTGAAAAGAAAATATACCAGCAAAATAGAAAGAAAATATTAACCTGAATCCCTCGAAGACGATCATGATACTGGAATTTTACCCCTTCAGCACCATGATGCCTTTTACCTTTGATTATGGCTAAAATTAGATGATGTTATGCAGTTTAAGAAGGACCTATGTTACTAAGAGGGTTTGTTGAGATCGTATTTACCCATTTGAGTTGCATATAGGTAGATCATAAAATAAAGACAATTGTCTAACGGAAACCAGAATATGATGAAAATTACGTAATGGTGGTGAAGGGGTTAAGAGGCAAGTACTATGGGAGGCCAAGAGTATCTGTATCAAACTAAAATAGGCAAATCAGAAAACGAGAGGAATGGGTAGGAATGAAGAGAACAAAATACTAACAAGAAAAAGCGAATGTAGCATGTAAAGTAAACCAGAATAATGCAATACCAGACAGAAGGAAGGATAAGGGAGGAAGACAATAGAAGAATGGACACACTCTAGTTGGTATTCAGGAAAACGTATTGTTCTATATTAATTTTATTCCCCGTCTTCTCGGTATTCTCCCCTTTGTTGTCATTGTCCAGAACCTTATTATCCATATAACATATTTTGTTCGTATATTTGACTTATTCACACACACACACACACACACACACACACACACACACACACAAACACAAACACACACATATATATATATATATATATATATATATATATATATATATATATATATATATATATATATATATATATATATATATATATATATATATATATATATATACCGGGCATATATATATTTCATAATTAGATTATTGCCTTAAGTTTCCCCCAAAAAAATAAGTCTGTCCCTCATTTTCACCATTTTGGTTACCCCCCCCCCCCCCCACCCCTTTCCACTGTCTACACTCTACAGCATTATACCTTCACCTAGTCTGATGTCAGTTTCTCCCACAGTAACACTTTTTTTAAGTCCTCTGATCTGTCTCATTCTCTATCTATGTTTTCTCCATTTCTGATATATATATATATATATACTGTATATATATATATATATATATATATATATATATATATATATATAATTGTTTTTCTCTTAGCCTCCACAAACAAAACTGGACGAAAGTTAACGATTTTCACGATAATTGGTGGGCAGGTAGGATATACGCTAAGGAAGAACTAGTTCAATAAATGAGGCGATCCGCATCATATCCTGAAATCCAGATTCAGACAAAAATGTAGGTATATGCTATAAGAACCAGCCAGCGTAGTCGGAGGTGTGTGCTCTATCGAGTGCCCCTCTAGTCTTATAGGATTTTATAAGGATTTTTGCCCTCTTTATACTTACCTGTTTTGTACCGCTATTAAGGGGGGTGACCTGTTTTGGTTCTGTCCTTTTCTATCTTTCTCTGGCTTGTATCCATTTGGCCCCATTCAGCCTACTGTTTTAAGACTTGTATCCCCATCCAGGTGTCAATTTCTTACTGGTGAGCGGTAGCGACCCAGCATATATATTTTTTTTGTTTTTGTTAGACAGCAGGGTAAATTTGTACATTTTTCGATAGAAAAATGTCTCCGGCGAAGCCAGATTTCTTCATATGATGCTGGCTCGCTATCGTTCGCCAGGAAGAAATCGACACCTAGATGGGGATGAACGTCTTAAAATAGTTGGCTGAATGGGGCCGAATGGATACAAGCCAGAGAAAGCGAGAAAAGGACAGCAATAACAAAAAGCAGGTGTCCCCCCTTAATCTGCTTATTATTCTCCTTTCTAATATGCTTCTATTTACTCCAGTGTCCTTGGATGTATATCATTCTTACCTCACTCTTATATTTTAATAGTACCCTTCATTAACGCTTACCTTCCTCATTTCTCAACCAAGATCGTTTTTTAAATTTATGTTATGTATATTTGTTTTTGTTTTTCGTGATTTGTTTGTTTTTCTTTCTTCTAAAACTCAGGTTTGTATTATTAGCAAATATATATTGTTTATATATATTGTTTATACAGTAGAGGAGACTATATGCTTATTTTTTGGCATTTTTCCTTCCTGTTTGCACATTTCACTTTCATTTTTATATACAGTACCGGTATGTATTGTATGTAGTTATTTTCGTTTGTATATATATCTTAAACATGGTACCCTGTATTGTATCTTAAACATGGTACCCTGTATTGTATCTTAAACATGGTACCCTGTATTGTATCTTAAACATGGTACCCTGTATTGTATCTTAAACATGGTACCCTGTATTGTATCTTAAACATGGTACCCTGTATTGTATCTTAAACATGGTACCCTGTATTGTATCTTCCGTTCTAGATCGATAGTATAACTAATGCCTTCCTTTGCATGTTGCTTATTATCACCTCCGCCGAAAAGTTGAACGGAGGTTATGTTTTCTCATCCATTTATTTGTCTGTCCACAAGATATCTCACAAAGTTATTAACCGATCATCATGAAATTTGGTGGGCAGAATAGGATATGGGCCAAGGGAGATGTGATTCAATTCAGGAGGCGATTCGTACATAATCTGCACCTTTGCTTATGTCACAGTGGTGTCAATGTTGTGTATTTAAGTTTATTTTTGGCATAGCCAGCTTAGGCGAAGGTATGCGCTCTACCGTATAACTATTTATTCGTCATTTTCCAGATATCTTAGGTATTATATTTAGTTTGCTTTCGTTCAGTATTTTTTTTTTTTTTTTTTTTTTGTGCTTACATGTCTCCTATGTGATAAATTCTTTATCATTCCCTATGTTGATTTTATCGGGATTTTTTCCCCCGATGGTCAATGCACAATTAGATATTCTTGATTTTCATCTTATTCTTTCTATATTTTATCCAATTCCCCCCCCCCCCCCCCTCTCTCTCTCTCTCTCTCTCTCTCTCTCTCTCTCTTTCTCTCTCTCTCTCTCTCTCTCTCTCTCTCTCTCTCTCTCTCTCTCTCTCTCTCTCTCTATAGTATTTTCTGTTTTCCATTTCCACTTTTATCCCATTTCTTTTATCCCAGCTTTTACTCCCCCCCTCTTTCTCTGTCCGGTTTTATTCGTTCTTGACTTTCAATCTTTATTTTTTTTTCACCTTTCTTTTGCATTCCGAACACTTTATTGCCCTGTATCCTTTTCCACTTTCTTTGGTTTTCCTATATTTTTCTTTCTTATGAGGCCATGTATGTATTTTTCTTTCTATGGGCGATTGTTGTATTTTTTGTCAAAGATATTTTTGCTCTAGTAATTACAAAAGCGCAGTACGAACTAAGGATTGTCTTGATTGGATACTTTATAACACATTTAGATATCTTTTGATTATTCGCCAAAGATAATGTAAGAGCATATATAACTAAATATATAATACATAGAGACATTAAAACTAGTACTATATAGGCTGGACAATGATGCTGTGTCTTGTGATTATTTGTATTTCTTGTGCAATTGATTTTGTTTTCTCCCTCAGGATATTAATGATCATATTTTTACCTATTCCCCTTCTTTATCTGTATTTTTACCTATTCCCCTTCTGTATCTGTATTTTTACCTATTCCCCTTCTTTATCTGTATTTTTACCTATTTCCCTTATTTATCTGTATTTTTACCTATTTCCCTTCTTTATCTGTATTTTTACCTATTCCCCTTATTTATCTGTATTTTTACCTATTTCCCTTCTTTATCTGTATTTTTACCTATTCCCCTTCTGTATCTGTATTTTTACCTATTCCTCTTCTGTATCTGTATTTTTACCTATTCCCCTTCTGTATCTGTATTTTTACCTATTCCTCTTCTTTATCTGTATTTTTACCTATTCCCCTTCTTTATCTGTATTTTTATCTATTCCCCTTCTTTATCTGTTTTTACCTATTCCCCTTCTTTATCTGTATTTTTACCTATTCCCCTTCTTTATCTGTATTTTTACCTATTCACCTTCTTTATCTGTACAGTATTTCCTATTTTTGTTTTCTTATTTTGTGTTATTATCCATATGTTTCTCCTTCCTCTATTGATTACTATTTGACCTCCTTTCCTTGGGTTAAGGGGGGTGACCTGTTTTTGTTCTGTCCTTTTCTATCTTTCTCTGGCTTGTATCCATTTGGCCCCATTCAGCCTACTGTTTTAAGACGTTTATCCCCATCCAGGTGTCAATTTTTTACTGGTGAGCGGTAGCGAGCCAGCATATTTTTTATTTTTGTTTGACAGCAGGCTAAATTTGTAAATTTTTTCGATAGAAAAATGTCTCCGGCGAAGCCGGATTTCTTCATATAATGCTGGCTCGCTATCGCTCGCCAGGAAGAAATCGACACCTAGATGGGGATAAACGTCTTAAAATAGTTGGCTGAATGGGGCCGAATGGATACAAGCCAGAGAAAGAGAGAAAAGGACCGAAATAACAAAAAGCAGGTCACCCCCCTTAACCTTTTCTTCTATTTATCACATTTTCTTCATCCTCACCATCATTGCTATACCCTATTCCAAGTAAGTAGGCCAACACTCTTGAACATTAACCTCAATAGCTCACAAACGACGAGAGTAATCGAGCTAATATTTTTACCATTTGGGAAGGGTCAGCCAGGGAATAGGTGTGGAAATGTACAGCCCATTTGCTCTAGCCCTTTTTGACTTACACAGGTTAGGGTTCACAATTTCTGGACTACCAATTTGTAGCAGGGTATAGTCTCCTCCTCCATCTCCTTCATTGTCTTTTTCTCCTGTTTTTTTTCTTCTATTCTATCTTTCTTGTTCCCCTCCACCTCTTCCATTTCTCCTTCTCTCCCCTTCCCCTCCTCTTCTTCCTTCGTATCTTCTTTTCCTCCTTTGGTGTCTTCTTCTCCTCCTTTGTCTATTCTATCTTTCTCGTTCTCCTCCTCCTCTTCTATTTCTCATTCTCTCCCCTTCCTCGTCTTCCTTCGTATATTCTCCTGCTCCTCCTTCAATGTCTTCTTTTCCTCCTCTTGCTGTGTTGTTGTTTCCCTCTTCCTCTTTCATTGTGCTACCCCCCCCCCCCCCTCCCCTCGTCTCATCCGCCTCCCTCTCCCTCTCCCCAGTTCCCTAACACTATAAGAGAATACAACTGTTGTCTCACCAAGCATCACCATCATCATCATCATCATCATCATTATTATCATCACCACCATCATCATCATCATCATCAGTAGCAAAACCACTCCCTCCTCTATTTCCTCATTCTTCTTCTTCTTCATCATCTTCTCCCTCTCTATCTTCTCCTCTCTTCCTCCTCCTCTTTTCCATATTCCCCCCTCTCTATCTTCTCCTCTCCTCATCCTCCTATTTATCTTGCCCTGCCTTCCCCTCTCTTCCTCTTTTCCTTATTCCCTGTGTCAAAACAAGACACAGGCTTAAGGGGAGGCAGACCGTTTTTCTGGACCTTCTTCTCCCTAATGTTTAGCCCCACTAGTTTTGAGATTATATGACGTTCGGCCCATTAGTTTGACAATTTTAACACCTTTCGCCCCATTTCGTTGTCAATTTTAAGACATTTCGTGCCATTTAGGTGTCGATTATTTCGTGGCGAGCGACAGCGAGCCTGCAATTTTAAGAGGAACCGGCCTTCGGCCGGGAAATTTTTCTACCGAAAAATGTACACATTTATCTTGAAGGGGGGTCTAGGGGGTGTTTGTCTAAGCTTGATGGAGGTCTAGGGAGGAAACTAAAAAAATATATGAATAAATTTATTAATAGACCAAACAAACGGTCTGCCTCCCCTTAAGTTGTCTCACTAAACATCATCACCCTCATCATATTCTCCTCTTCGTCTTTCTCCTCCTTCCTCTCCTCCTTCTTCTTCTTCTTCTTCTTCTTGTGCTCCTTATTCCTTGCATCATCAAACGTCATCATCTTTTTGTCTTATATTATGCTTCTCTTTCGTTTTCACCACCTCTTCTTCTTCTATTCTTCTGCTTCCTCTTCTTCTTCCTCTTCCCCTGAGACAGTAACAAAACAGGAGGATTAGGAGGCTTAGGTTATCTCGCCACAAATCACCATTTTCTGCTCCTTCTCTCCCACTTTTCTCCCTTCTTATCCTCTTCTTCCTTATTTGTCTCTTGTTGTTGTTGTTCTGCTTCTTATCAGAGCAAGTCATATTTCTTATTATATTGCTGTGTCTTATCTCTGTTCCTATATTTTTCGTCTCCTGCTCCTCCTTTTCCCTTTTGTTTTTAAATTCCCTGTATCTAAATGAGAGGGGTCGGTGGATGGTTGTTTTTTGCCTAGCCACCCTTCTCCCTCATGTTTAGACCCATTCGTTTTCAGATGCTAAGACGTTCGACTCATTAGTTTGGCAGTTTTAAGACCTTTCACCCCATTTCTATTTGCAATGTTAAGATCTTTCGTGCCATATAGGTGTCGATTTTGTCCTGGCGAGCGACAGCGAGCAATGTAGAAATTTATCTAGAAGAGTGATCTTGGGGATGTTTTTTTAAAGCTTGAAGGAGATCTAGGGAGGAAAGTATATATAAGAATAAATAGATAAATAAATAAATAACAATGTCGACCAATATATAGACCCTTCCCCCTCAAGTTGTCTGACCGAACATTATCAACCTTTACGTCTCCCTCGTCTTCTTTGCTGTTCTTCCTCTTCCTCCTTGTTCTCTTCTCCCACTCCTCCTCCTTCTTCTTATCCTCTACTCCTTCATCCCCTCCTCCTTCTTTATATCTTCTCTCACTCCTCCTTCTTCTTCTTATCCTCTACTCCTTCACTTCCTCCTCCTTCTTTATATCTTCTCTCACTTCTCCTTCTTCTTATCCTCTACCCCTTCATCCCCTCCTCCTTCTTTTTATCTTCTCCCACTCCTCCTCCTTCTTCTCATCCTCTACTCCTTCACCCGCTCCTCCTTCCTTCTTTTTATCTTCTCTCACTCCTCCTCCTCCTTAAGAATGCTTAAGAATGTAAACAGAGAAACTGATCTGGGAGTAACAATATCGAGTAACCTAAAACCGAGTCAACAATGTTCAGAAGTTGTTAAGAAGGCAAACAAAATAATTGGCTTTATAGGCAGGTCATTTGAGCATAAATCCAAAGAAGTTATCCTAACCCTTTACAATTCCTTAGTCCGCCCTCTTCTGGAATACTGCGTTCAATCCTGGTGCCCTTATTACCAAAAAGATATAAACAAGCTAGAACGAGTTCAACGTAGAGTTACCAAAATGATACCTAGCCTAAAGAACAAACCATATACGAAGAGCGTCTTAGAGAATTAAATCTATTTCCTTTAACCCAGCGCAGATTAAGAGGCGACTTAATTCAAGTGTTCAAAATCATCAAAGGCATCGACAATATGAACTGTAGTAAGTACTTCACTATCGACCAATCTAATTACACGCGGGGAAACGGTTGCAAAATTATTGGTAAATCTTTTAACTCGCACGAATCTAAGAATTTCTTCTTCAATCGAGTTGTCAACTTGTGGAATGGGCTTCCCCGAGACGTTATAGACTGCAGCACCGTTGATTCATTTAAATTCCGCCTAGACAAATATCTCGCATCAAACCCGCGACTGACTGCGTTTGTAAATGAATAACTTTATCCTCCCCACAGTTACTAACCCCTTTGTCCCCTACTAACTTCCTAGTCCTGCCACGTTAGTGGCAGGGCAGTAGTTCCCTTTCCAATGTTCCCTTACCCACTCTAAACCACTGTTTGGTCACTTGATCCTCAGTGTTTTGGAGGACAAGCAGCCTAGAAGGGTCACTAGACCTGTTGTTGCTTGATTTCCTTTGTACTCCTTTTGTACTTTGTACTCCTTTCCTTTGTACTCCTTCTTATCCTCTACTCCTTCATCCCCTCCTCCTTCTTTGTATCTTCTCCCACTCCTCCTCCTCCTTCTTATCCTCTACTCCTTCATTCCCTCCTCCTTCTTTTTATCTTTTCTCACTCCTCCTCCTCCTTCTTATCCTCTACTCCTTCATTCCCTCCTCCTTCTTTTTATCTTCTCCCACTCCTCCTCCTTCTTCTCATCCTCTACTCCTTCATCCCCTCCTCCTTCTTCTCATCCTCTACTCCTTCATCCCCTCCTCCTTCTTCTCATCCTCTACTCCTTCATCCCCTCCTCCTTCTTCTCATCCTCTACTCCTTCATCCTCACCTCCTTCTTCTCATTCTCTACTCCTTCATCCCCTCCTTCTTCTTCTCATCCTCTACTCCTTCATCCCCTCCTCCTTCTTCTCATCCTCTACTCCTTCATCCCCTCCTCCTTCTTCTCATCCTCTACTCCTTCATCCCTCCTCCTTCTTCTCATCCTCTACTCTCCTTCATCCCCTCCTCCTTCTTCTCATCCCTACTCCTTCATCCCCCTCCCTTCTTCTCATCCTCTACTCTCCTTCATCCCCTCCTCCTCTTCTCATCCTCTACTCCTTCATCCCCTCCTCCTTCTTCTCATCCTCTACTCCTTCATCCCCCTCCCCTCTTCTCATCCTCTACTCCTTCATCCCCTCCTCCTTCTTCTCATCCTCTACTCCTTCATCCCCCTCCTCCTTCTTCTCATCCTCTACTCCTTCATCCCCTCCTCCTCTTCTCATCCTCTGCTCCTTCCTCCCTCCTCCTTCTTCTCATCCTCTACTCCTTCATCCCCTCCTCCTTCTTCTCTCATCCTCTACTCCTTCATCCCTCCTCCTTCTTTCATCCTACTCCTTCATCCCCTCCTCCTTCTTCTCATCCTCTACTCCTTCATCCCCTCCTCCTTCTTCTCATCCTCTACTCCTTCATCCCCTCCTCCTTCTTCTCATCCTCTACTCCTTCATACCCTCCTCCTTCTTCTCATCCTCTACTCCTTCATCCCCTCCTCCTTCTTCTCATCCCGTACTCCTTCATCCCCTCCTCCTTCTTCTCATCCTCTACTCCTTCATCCCCTCCTCCTTCTTCTCATCCTCTACTCCTTCATCCCCTCCTCCTTCTTCTCATCTCTCTCCTTCTCCCCCTCTCCTTCTCATCCTCTACTCCTTCATCCTCCTCCTTCTTCTCATCCTCTACTCCTTCTCTCCCCTCCTCCTTCTCATCCTCTACTCCTTCATCCCTCCTCCTTCTTCTCATCCTCTACTCCTCATCCCCTCCTCCTTCTTCTCATCCTCTACTCCTTCATCCCCTCCTTCTTCTCATCCTCTCCTTCATCCCCTCCTCCTTCTTCTCATCCTCTACTCCTTCATCCCCTCCTCCTTCTTCTCATCCTCTACTCCTTCATCCCCTCCTCCTTCTTCTCATCCCGTACTCCTTCATCCCCTCCTCCTCTTCTCATCCTCTACTCCTTCATCCCTCCTCCTTCTTCTCATCCTCTACTCCTCATCCCCTCCCTCCTTCTTCTCATCTCTACTCCTTCATCCCCTCCTCCTCCTCTATCCCTCTCCTCCTTCATCCCCTCCTCCTTCTTCTCATCCCGTACTCCTTCATCCCCTCCTCCTTCTTCTCATCCTCTACTCCTTCATCCCCTCCTCCTTTTCCTTCTTTATTTTTCCTGCAACTTGATCAAAACAAGTGGATTAGATGGCTCTTGGTTGTCTCACCAATCATCATATTCTTCCAGTTTTTCTTGTTTCTTTTTTCTTTCTCTTACACCTCATCCTCTTCCTTTTTCTCTTCCTCTCCTCCTCCTCCTCTTCTTCTTCCTCCTTTTCTTCTTCTTCTTCTTCTTCTTCTTCTTCTCCTTCTCTCTTCTCTTCCCCCCCTTTCGTCTTCTCTGTGACTATCAAAACAAGAGGGTGGCTTAAAGCGTCTTACCAAACATCATGTTTGTATTATTCTCCTCTACCTCTCCCTTGCTTTTTTCTCTCCTCCTCCCGCTCTTCCTTTCTTCCTCCTCTCCTTCTCTCTCTCTCCTCCTCCTCCTCTCTCTCTTCCTCCTCCCTCTCTTCCTTCTCCTCTCGTCCTCCTTCCTCTTTTCCTTCTCCTCTTTTCCTCCTCCCTCTCTTCCTTCTCCTCCTCCTTCCTCTTTTCCTTCTCCTCTCCTCCTCCTCCCTCTCTTCCTTCTTCTCTCGTCCTCCTTCCTCTTTTCCTTCTCCTCTCATCCTCCTCCCTCTCTTCTTTCTCCTCCTTCCTCAATTCCTTCTCCTCTCTTCCTCTTCCCTCTCTTCCTCCTCCCCCAATTCCTTCTCCTCTCCTCCTCCCTCTCTTCCTTTTCCTCCTCCTCCCTCTCTTCCTTCTTCCTCCTCACTCTCTTCCTTTTTCCTCCTCCCTCTCTTCCTTTTCCTCCTCCTCCCTCAATTCCTTCTCCTCTCCTCCTCCTCTTCCCTACCTTCCCTCTCATCATCTTCCTCCTCCTCCTCTTCCTTTCTTCCTCCTTCTTTATCCTTGTATCAAAACACGGTATCGGGTAGGTAATTGCGCCATCTCACCAAACATCATCATCCCTTAATTCTTCTTCCTCCTCCACCTCCTCCTCTTCCACTTCTCTCTCTTCCTCTTCTTCTTCTTCTCCTCTTCCTATTTCTTCTTCTAGAGGGATGGGTAGGTTGCCTTGCCTCGTCGAATATCATATTTTGTTTGTCTTCTCCTGCTTGATATTTTCTCTCTCCCATTATACTCACAATCTTCTTTAACCCTCTCCTTTCCTCATCTTTATCTTCTTCTCCGTCTTGCTCTTCTCTCTCTCTCTCTCTCTCTCTCTCCTCCTCCTCCTCTTTCCCCTATTCTTCTCCTTGTTTTTCCTCTTCCCTGTATCAATAAAACAAAGTTGGTGGGTAGCAGTCTCACCAAACATCATCTCTCCCTCCTTCTGTTTTTCTACTCCTCCCCATGCTTGTCCCCCTCCTCCTCTTCCTCTTATATATCCTCCTCCTCCTCCTCCTCCTCTTCCTCCTTCTCCTACTCCTCTTTTCTTTTATCGTCTTTCCCCTCTCCCCCTCCTCACCCTCTTCCCTTCCCCTTTCCTTCTTCTTCTTCCCTGTATCAAAACACAAAGTTGGGTGGGTAGCGTTGTCTCACCAAACATCATTGGGGCCGCCCAGCCTCCTTCCTCCTCGCTTCACCGCCCTCTCTCACACACACACACATACTCACACACACACACGCCCGTACGCCCATACAGATGTAGAAGAGATACACGCACACACGCACATATCCACCCACATACACACACACACACACACACACGTAAACAAATAAAATACAAAATAAAACAAATACAAGCAGAAAATATCACACACACACATACACACACACACACACACACACACACACACACACACACAGATGCCACTGAGATACACGCGACTGTCCAAGCGTGGAGATTGTGTGCATGCAATGACCACACACAGGCAAACAAATGTGCGTGATTGTTATATACACGAACACACACGCACACTAACACACACACGGTAATGTCAGACTTGAGGGAACACACACACTAACACACACATCACAAACACACACACACACACACGCACACGAACACATTCTTCAATGCCAGATAGCTAAACGGATATGGCACACACGTGCACACACACACACACACACATAATTATAAAAACATAATTATACACAATTTTACAGGCATGCATGCATACACATTGGCATGTGGTCTGACTGGTTTCATTCATGTGCAGTTCTCAACCAGTCACATTCTGATATACGCACACATTCTGATATACGCACACATTCAGATATACGCACACATTCAGATATACGCATACATTCAGATATACGCACACATTCAGATATACGCACACACTCAGATATACGCATACATTCAGACATACGCACACACTCAGATATACGCACACATTCAGATATACGCTACTATAGACCATTTTTGCACTTATCGAAAAATGCATACCCTCTGAAGGTGATTTCTTTATAGGTAATATATATCTATGAACCTAATATGTCTCTCCAGCATAGTGAGGGCGAGTTTCCATACTTAAGGGGAGGTTTTTAGTTGATTCCCTAGACTTCTATCAAGCTTAAAATTACACCCCCTTGAGCCCCTTTCAAGATAAATTTGTACATTTTTCGGTAGAAAAATGTCCCGGCTGAAAGCCGGTTCCTCTTAAATTACAGGCTCGCTATCGCTCGCCAGGATAAAATCGACACCTAAATGGCACGAAAGGTCTTAAAATTGACAGAAGTGGGTCGAAAGTTCTTAAAATCGTCAAAATAATGGGGCGAACGTCTTAAAATTAGAAAAGCAATGGGGCTAAACATGAGGGAGAAACGAGTCCAGAAAAAAATCCCTCAAGTGGATATCTCCCCTTAACCCATTCAGTACCGGTGCCTTCTTTTAACTTTATCTTGGCTGTTATTAGACGACCTTATTCAGCTTTAAAAGGACTTCTAGTACTTAACAGGACTTGTAGTACTTAACAGGACTTCTAGTACTTAACAGGACTTCTAGTACTTAACAGAACTTCTAGTACTTAACAGGACTTCTAGTACTTAACAGGACTTCTAGTACTTAACAGGACTTCTAGTACTTAACAGGACTTCTAGTACTTAACAGGACTTCTAGTACTTAACAGGCTTCGAACTATCTCTTTCAATCCTTTTTTCTTCCCAAGATCCTTTTTAAACTGCACAAAAACGTCTAAATATAGCTAGGAGAAAATCAAGTGACGTCGCAGGTACAGCAGGGGTTAATAACGCAGTGTGCTACAATATTTACGTCATAACTGAGTAATCATGGTGGGAGAATGACATTTGACTATCAGTTGGAAGAAACCGACTGTAATAACTGACTGTTTGGGCTAGGGCTTACGTGGTACAGGAGTTGTATGTGCCGATGCAGGCGTTAAGGGGAGATGGCCCGTTTTATTGGTCTATTAATTTAATTATTCTTTTAATTCTTAATTTCTTACCTAGACCTCCATCAAGCTTAGAAAAACACCCTCCAGCTTCCCCTTCAAGATAATTATTAAATTTTTCTGTAGAAAAATTTCCCGGCCGAAGGCCGGTTCCTCTTAAAATATCAGGCTCGCTATCGCTCGCCAGGAAAAATCCACATCTAAATGGCACGAAAGGTCTTAAAATTGACAACGAAATGGGGCGAAAGTTCTTAAAATCGCCAAACTAATGGGCCGAACATAATAATTATTATAATTGTCATGTAGTAGACTCAATCTTAGCTACTTTGTTACTCCCTTCTATATCGGTGACGTCTTTATGATTTATATATATATATATATATTTAGATGCTTTTGTGCAGTTGATGAAGGATCTATGGTAGTAAAAAGGGTTAAGAGAGATAATTCGAAGCCTGATAATTGTTGGAGGCCCTTTATAAACTGAACACATTGTTGGAGGCCCTTTATAAACTGAACACATTGTTGGAGGCCCTTTATAAACTGAACACATTGTTGGAGGCCCTTTATAAACTCAACACATTGTTGGAGGCCCTTTATAAACTCAACACATTGTTGGAGGCCCTTTATAAACTGAACACATTGTTGGAGGCCCTTTATAAACTGAACACATTGTTGGAGGCCCTTTATAAACTCAACACATTGTTGGAGGCCCTTTATAAACTGAACACATTGTTGGAGGCCCTTTATAAACTCAACACATTGTTGGAGGCCCTTTATAAACTCAACACATTGTTGGAGGCCCTTTATAAACTGAACACATTGTTGGAGGCCCTTTATAAACTCAACACATTGTTGGAGGCCCTTTATAAACTGAACACATTGTTGGAGGCCCTTTATAAACTGAACACATTGTTGCAGGCCCTTTATAAACTGAACACATTGTTGGAGGCCCTTTATAAACTGAACACATTGTTGGAGGCCCTTTATAAACTGAACACATTGTTGGAGGCCCTTTATAAACTCAACACATTGTTGGAGGCCCTTTATAAACTGAACACATTGTTGGAGGCCCTTTATAAACTGAACACATTGTTGGAGGCCCTTTATAAACTCAACACATTGTTGGAGGCCCTTTATAAACTGAACACATTGTTGGAGGCTCTTTATAAACTCAACACATTGTTGGAGGCCCTTTATAAACTGAACACATTGTTGGAGGCCCTTTATAAACTGAACACATTGTGGGAGGCCCTTTATAAACTGAACACATTATTGGAGGCCCTTTATAAACTGAACACATTGTTGGAGGCCCTTTATAAACTCAACACATTGTTGGAGGCCCTTTATAAACTGAACACATTGTTGGAGGCCCTTTATAAACTGAACACATTGTTGGAGGCCCTTTATAAACTCAACACATTGTTGGAGGCCCTTTATAAACTCAACACATTGTTGGAGGCCCTTTATAAACTGAACACATTGTTGGAGGCCCTTTATAAACTGAACACATTGTTGGAGGCCCTTTATAAACTGAACACATTGTTGGAGGCCCTTTATAAACTGAACACATTGTTGGAGGCCCTTTATAAACTGAACACATTGTTGGAGGCCCTTTATAAACTGAACACATTGTTGGAGGCCCTTTATAAACTGAACACATTGTTGGAGGCCCTTTATAAACTGAACACATTGTTGGAGGCCCTTTATAAACTGAACACATTGTTGGAGGCCCTTTATAAACTGAACACATTGTTGGAGGCCCTTTATAAACTGAACACATTGTTGGAGGCCCTTTATAAACTGAACACATTGTTGGAGGCCCTTTATAAACTGAACACATTGTTGGAGGCCCTTTATAAACTGAACACATTGTTGGAGGCCCTTTATAAACTGAACACATTGTTGGAGGCCCTTTATAAACTGAACACATTATTGGAGGCCCTTTATAAACTGAACACATTGTTGGAGGCCCTTTATAAACTGAACACATTATTGGAGGCCCTTTATAAACTGAACACATTGTTGGAGGCCTTTTATAAACTGAACACATTGTTGGAGGCCCTTTATAAACTGAACACATTGTTGGAGGCCCTTTATAAACTGAACACATTGTTGGAGGCCCTTTATAAACTGAACACATTGTGGGAGGCCCTTTATAAACTGAACACATTGTGGGAGGCCCTTTATAAACTCAACACATTGTGGGAGGCCCTTTATAAACTCAACACATTGTTGGAGGCCCTTTATAAACTCAACACATTGTTGGAGGCCCTTTATAAACTCAACACATTGTTGGAGGCCCTTTATAAACTGAACACATTGTTGGAGGCCCTTTATAAACTGAACACATTGTTGGAGGCCCTTTATAAACTCAACACATTGTTGGAGGCCCTTTATAAACTCAACACATTGTTGGAGGCCCTTTATAAACTCAACACATTGTTGGAGGCCCTTTATAAACTGAACACATTGTGGGAGGCCCTTTATAAACTCAACACATTGTTGGAGGCCCTTTATAAACTGAACACATTGTTGGAAGCCCTTTATAAACTCAACACATTGTTGGAGGCCCTTTATAAACTCAACACATTGTTGGAGGCCCTTTATAAACTGAACACATTGTTGGAGGCCCTTTATAAACTGAACACATTGTTGGAGGCCCTTTATAAACTCAACACATTGTTGGAGGCCCTTTATAAACTGAACACATTGTTGGAGGCCCTTTATAAACTGAACACATTGTTGGAGGCCCTTTATAAACTGAACACATTATTGGAGGCCCTTTATAAACTGAACACATTGTTGGAGGCCCTTTATAAACTCAACACATTGTTGGAGGCCCTTTATAAACTGAACACATTGTTGGAGGCCCTTTATAAACTGAACACATTGTCGGAGGCCCTTTATAAACTGAACACATTGTCGGAGGCCCTTTATAAACTGAACACATTGTTGGAGGCCCTTTATAAACTGAACACATTGTTGGAGGCCCTTTATAAACTGAACACATTGTTGGAGGCCCTTTATAAACTCAACACATTGTTGGAGGCCCTTTATAAACTCAACACATTGTTGGAGGCCCTTTATAAACTCAACACATTGTTGGAGGCCCTTTATAAACTCAACACATTGTTGGAGGCCCTTTATAAACTCAACACATTGTTGGAGGCCCTTTATAAACTCAACACATTGTTGGAGGCCCTTTATAAACTCAACACATTGTTGGAGGCCCTTTATAAACTCAACACATTGTTGGAGGCCCTTTATAAACTCAACACATTGTTGGAGGCCCTTTATAAACTAAACACATTGTTGGAGGCCCTTTATAAACTCAACACATTGTTGGAGGCCCTTTATAAACTGAACACATTGTTGGAAGCCCTTTATAAACGAACACATTGTTGGAGGCCCTTTATAAACTCAATACACCAACACATTGTTGGAGGCCCTTTATAACCACACATTGTTGGAGGCCCTTTATAAACTCCACACATTGTTGGAGGCCCTTTATAAACTCAACACATTGTTGGAGGCCCTTTATAAACTCAACATTGTTGGAGGCCCTTTATAAACTCAACACATTGTTGGAGGCCCTTTATAAACTCAACACATTGTTGGAGGCCCTTTATAAACTCAACACATTGTTGGAGGCCCTTTATAAACTCAACACATTGTTGGAGGCCCTTTATAAACACAACACATTGTTGGAGGCCCTTTATAAACACAACACATTGTTGGAGGCCCTTTATAAACTGAACACATTGTTAGAGGCCCTTTATAAACACAACACATTGTGGGAGGCCCTTTATAAACTCAACACATTGTTGGAGGCCCTTTATAAACTCAACACATTGTTGGAGGCCCTTTATAAACTGAACACAATTGTTGGAGGCCCTTTATAACTGAACACATTGTTGGAGGCCCTTATAACACATGTTTGGAGGCCCTTTATAAACTCAACACATTGTTGGAGGCCCTTTATAAACAAACACATTGTTGGAGGCCCTTTATAAACTGAACACATTGTTGGAGGCCCTTTATAAACTGAACACATTGTTGGAGGCCCTTTATAAACTGAACACATTGTTGGAGGCCCTTTATAAACACAACACATTGTTGGAGGCCCTTTATAAACACAACACATTGTTGGAGGCCCTTTATAAACTGAACACATTGTTAGAGGCCCTTTATAAACACAACACATTGTGGGAGGCCCTTTATAAACTCAACACATTGTTGGAGGCCCTTTATAAACTCAACACATTGTTGGAGGCCCTTTATAAACTCAACACATTGTTGGAGGCCCTTTATAAACTCAACACATTGTTGGAGGCCCTTTATAACTCAACACATTGTTGGAGGCCCTTTATAAACACAACACATTGTTGGAGGCCCTTTATAAACACAACACATTGTTGGAGGCCCTTTATAAACTCAACACATTGTTGGAGGCCCTTTATAAACACAACACATTGTTGGAGGCCCTTTATAAACACAACACATTGTTGGAGGCCCTTTATAAACTCAACACATTGTTGGAGGCCCTTTATAAACTCAACACATTGTTGGAGGCCCTTTATAAACTCAACACATTGTTGGAGGCCCTTTATAAACTCAACACATTGTTGGAGGCCCTTTATAAACTGAACACATTGTTGGAAGCCCTTTATAAACTGAACACATTGTTGGAGGCCCTTTATAAACTCAACACATTGTTGGAGGCCCTTTATAAACTCAACACATTGTTGGAGGCCCTTTATAAACTCAACACATTGTTGGAGGCCCTTTATAAACTCAACACATTGTTGGAGGCCCTTTATAAACTGAACACATTGTTTGAGGCCCTTTATAAACTCAACACATTGTTGGAGGCCCTTTATAAACTCAACACATTGTTGGAGGCCCTTTATAAACTCAACACATTGTTGGAGGCCCTTTATAAACTCAACACATTGTTGGAGGCCCTTTATAAACTCAACACATTGTTGGAGGCCCTTTATAAACTCAACACATTGTTGGAGGCCCTTTATAAACTCAACACAGTCGTCTAACACTAGCTTAAATAAAGTTAAAAAAACATCGCCGGTACAGAAGGGGTTAATCGGATACTGTGGCTCCGATACATCCGTCCCTAAAGTGCTCGTGTGACGCCGGTTTTATATTAAGGGGGGGGGGGGGCGGTTTTCTGGACCACTTTCTCCCTCATGTTTAGCCCCATTAGTTTTCAGATGTTAAGATGTTTGCCCCATTAGTTAGTCGATTTTAAGACCTTTCGCCCCATTTCTTCGTCAATATTTAGACCTTTCGTGCTATTTAGGTGTCGATTTTTTCCCTGGCGAACGATAGTGAGCCTGTAATGTTGGAAGAACCGGCCTTCGGTCGGGAAATTTTTCTACCGAAACATGTACAAATTAATCTATAAAGTTGATCTAATGGATTTTTGTTTAATTTGATAGAGGTCTATGGAGGAAACTAGAACAATAATGAATACATGCAAAAATTGCCCAAAAAGTGAACCATTAAATTATTCTGGCAAATTCATCACTTTCGTTTCCTTCATATTATTACAAAGGCTTTCATTTTATACCGTAACTATATGTAGATGTATAGTACTATTATACCGTAACTATATGTAGATGTATAGTACTATTATACCGTAACTATTATACGTAACTATTGTAGATGTATAGTACTATTATACCGTAACTATATGTCGAGATGTATAGTACTATTATACCGTAACTATATGTAGATGTATAGTACTATTATACCGTAACTATATGTAGATGTATAGTACTATTATACCGTAACTATATGTAGATGTATAGTACTATTATACCGTAACTATATGTAGATGTATAGTACTATTATACCGTAACTATATGTAGATGTATAGTACTATTATACCGTAACTATATGTAGATGTATAGTACTATTATACCGTAACTATATGTAGATGTATAGTACTATTATACCGTAACTATATGTAGATGTATAGTACTATTATACCGTAACTATATGTAGATGTATAGTACTATTATACCGTAACTATATGTAGATGTATAGTACTATTATACCGTAACTATATGTAGATGTATAGTACTATTATACCGTAACTATATGTAGATGTATAGTACTATTATACCGTAACTATATGTAGTAGTAAAGTACTATTATACCGTAACTATATGTAGATGTATAGTACTATTATACCGTAACTATATGTAGATGTATAGTACTATTATACCGTAACTATATGTAGATGTATAGTACTATTATACCGTAACTATATGTAGATGTATAGTACTATTATACCGTAACTATATGTAGATGTATAGTACTATTATACCGTAACTATATGTAGATGTATAGTACTATTATACCGTAACTATATGTAGATGTATAGTACTATTATACCGTAACTATATGTAGATGTATAGTACTATTATACCGTAACTATATGTAGATGTATAGTACTATTATACCGTAACTATATGTAGATGTATAGTACTATTATACCGTAACTATATGTAGATGTATAGTACTATTATACCGTAACTATATGTAGATGTATAGTACTATTATACCGTAACTATATGTAGATGTATAGTACTATTATACCGTAACTATATGTAGATGTATAGTACTATTATACCGTAACTATATGTAGATGTATAGTACTATTATACCGTAACTATATGTAGATGTATAGTACTATTATACCGTAACTATATGTAGATGTATAGTACTATTATACCGTAACTATATGTAGATGTATAGTACTATTATACCGTAACTATATGTAGATGTATAGTACTATTATACCGTAACTATATGTAGATGTATAGTACTATTATACCGTAAACTATATGTAGATGTATAGTACTATTATACCGTAACTATATGTAGATGTATAGTACTATTATACCGTAACTATATGTAGATGTATAGTACTATTATACCGTAACTATATGTAGATGTATAGTACTATTATACCGTAACTATATGTAGATGTATAGTACTATTATACCGTAACTATATGTAGATGTATAGTACTATTATACCGTAACTATATGTAGATGTATAGTACTATTATACCGTAACTATATGTAGATGTATAGTACTATTATACCGTAACTATATGTAGATGTATAGTACTATTATACCGTAACTATATGTAGATGTATAGTACTATTATACCGTAACTATATGTAGATGTATAGTACTATTATACCGTAACTATATGTAGATGTATAGTAATATTTCTAGTGTTTGCAGTAGTGAGCATATATAAAGCTTCATTAAATCGTAAACTTGAACCCAGCCAAGTTCTGAAGCATCTGGGTTATAATAAAGCATTTTATGGTTTCGTTTGCGTTCGATACTGATTCGAATGAGTGTGTCGTCATTTATGCTCTTGACTGAACATATTATTTTCAAATTCGGTCTCTTGTATTAATCAACGACAATATAGTCTATTCAATATAGTTAGGCCAAATATCTTGACCACTAACCTCTATAACTAAAGAACAAGTAGAGTAATCGAGCCAATATCTCCACCATTTGGGAAGAGTTGCAGACAGAGAGTAGGTGTGGAAATGTACAGCCCATTTGCTCTAGCCCTTTTTGAGTTATAGAGATTAGGGATTACAATAATTATCTGGCCTACTGTAATGAATGGACTATATTAAATGCGTGCTAATCATTCCTATAAGAATAAACCCAAGTAATTTCTTGGAACATCTTTTTCTTTTCCTATTACGTGTAGTTCAGTTAGTGTAGACACAAGCAGTCTAAAAAGGGATACCAAATCAGTTGTTGCTTTCCTATGTACTCTATATAAACACACACACACACACACACACACACACAACACATAAATAACACACAGGCAAAGCACCCACAGCATACTGTATACACACACACACACACACACACAACACATAAATAACACACAGGCAAAGCACCCACAGCATACTGTATACACACACATACACACACACAACACATAAATAACACACAGGCAAAGCACCCACAGCATACTGTACACACACACACACAACACATAAATAACACACAGGCAAAGCACCCACAGCATACTGTATACACACACACACACACACAACACATAAATAACACACAGGCAAAGCACCCACAGCATACTCTATACACACACACGTTCATAATCTTTGAATTATTAAAAAGGCATGCATGTCTTAATTACATTAAACTTGATGCTTTTATAAATGTTTGGATTGGCAGTGTGATGAAACCTATATGTTTACATTTAGTACTTCATTAAACCAGCTTTACTCTTGCTCTTGCTCGCTCTCTCTCTCTCTCTCTCTCTCTCTCTCTCTCTCTCTCTCTCTCTCTCTCTCTCTCTCTCTCTCTCTCTGTATCTCTCCTTCTACTTTACTGTTTTAGTCTTCCACTATAAACTGTCCCTGTCTAGTAGTATTAAGACCGGACCACCTAGTTGGGACCGCAAGGTCTGTGTGGTCTGAGTATCTGTGTAACTCTGTGTAACTCTCTCTCTCCCTCACCTTATATATATATATATATATATATATATATATATATATATATATACAGAGAGAGAGAGAGAGAGAGAGAGATTTGTAGATAACTAGATAGATATATTTATACAGCCTCCATTGCGTGCATTCATGTACTGCACTGGTGGGCTTAGTTTATTTTATTTACTGTAGTATTTTATTCTAATTAACTGTGCATTGCTGTGTTCTGTTTGCGCTATACCCTGTTCCAATTGAGTAGGCCGAAACTCCTGAACATTAACCTCTATAACTCACAAACGACTAGAGCAATCGAGCTAATAATTCCACTCGTTGGGAAGGGTCAGCCAGGGAATAGGTGTGGGCATTTACAGCACCAAAGCTCTAGCCATTATTGAGTTACAGAGGTTAGGGTTCACGATATCTGGCCCGCCTATTTGGAAGTGGGTATAGTGTAGGATCATTGTAACAAAGTTAATGTTATAGAATATTAATTTCTATCATGCATTGCTATATTCCACATGGAGCCAAAAATATGAATATGTGTTTACCTATTTGTGTGTTTATTAGTACTGTATCATAGACTACAGTAGATCTGGACTGGACACGAAAATGGAACTTTGCAGTAAGGGACCCAAAATTGAAGAACGAAACCCCAAATTCGAAACTCGAAACAGCTAAAATTTGATATTTTCGCGGTTTCGAGATTCGAACTTGGGGGTTCGTTCTCCGATTTTGGGTCCCTTACTACAAAGTTCCATTTTCGTGTCCAGTCCAGATCAACTGTAGTCTATGACTGTATATATAATGTTTATTGGTGTAAGGGGAGATAGATCGTTTGTTTTAGGCCCTCTTCTTCTTCATGCTTATCCCCATTAGTTTTGAGATTTTAAGACGTTTGCCCCATTAGTTTGTCAATTATAAGACCTTTCGTCCCAGTTATTTGTCAATATTAAGACCTATCATGCCATTTAGGTGTTCATTTTTTCATGGCGAGCGATAGCTAGCCAGTAATGGGACATTTTTCTACCGAAAAATGTACAAATTTATCTTGAGGGGGGTCTAGGGGATGTGTTTTAAGTTTGAGGGATGTCTAGCGAGGAAACTAAATCATATATGAATACATGAATTAATAGGAAAAATAAAATAAAAGCAGCCACTGTCCCCTTAAGTGTATATTAATGTTGTTGTTTTCTTTGTTGCAGGTATGTGGGTACCGGTCGAAGGGTAGGGGGTACTTCCATGTTAACCCTTTCAGTACAAGATGCCACCTTTCCTTCACTATACGCTGGCTGGCAGGAGTCGGATTCAGTAAGGGCACATTATTTTCCACTTGAGGGAGGGTTTTTTCTGGAAACCTCTCCTTAATGTTTAGCCCCATTGCTTTTGAGATTTTAAGACGTTCGCCCTATTAGTGTGGCGATTTTTATAAATTTCGTCCCATATCTGTTAATGTTAAGATCTTTCGTGCTATTTAGGTGTCGATTTTTTCCTGGAGAACGAAAGCGAGCCGCTAATTTCTGAGAAATCGGCCTTCGGCCGGGAAAGTTTTCTACCGAAAAATGTACAAATTTGTCTTAAAAGGAGGTCTAGGGGATGTAATTTTAAGCTTGATGGAGGTCTAGGGCACAAACTAAAAACCTCTCCTTAAGTGTAGGAAGGTATTGTAGGAGTCAGAGGGTTAGATGGGATATACATTAACCCTCCGATTATTAGAGGCCCTTCCTAAGCTAAGTCAAATCCTCTAAAGTTGGCCAAAATATAGTAGAAAAGAGCGTCACAGTACTAAAAGGGTTAATTGAATCTACATTGTATACAGGTATTGTAAGTATTCTCTCTCTCTCTCTCTCTCTCTCTCTCTCTCTCTCTCTCTCTCTCTCTCAAATTGCTTCTATGTATTTTGTAGCCATCATTCCGTATTCCGTTACAAGTGCGTATGTACAAAGAGCACACACACACACACATACGAACACAGGCACACAAGATTTTTCCCCACAAGATCCCATCACAACACAACCTAGCCCAAACCCCGCCCCCCCCCCCTCCCTCCTATCAGCAACCCCCTCCCCCCCCCTTATTATCAGCAACCCCCCTCCCCCCTTATTATCAGCAACCCCCTCCCCCCTTATTATCAGCAACCCCCCTCCCCCCCCCCTCCCCCCTTATTATCAGCAACCCCCTCCCCCTTATTATCAGCAACCCCCCTCCCCCCTTATTATCAGCACCCCCTCCCCCCTTATTATCAGCAACCCCCCTCCCCCCTTATTATCAGCAACCCCCCTCCCCCCCCTTTATCAGCAAAACTCCTCCCCCTTACACATACACATTTATTCACTGTTAAAAAGAAAAACAAATCATGTCTAGGATTAATGATATACATACATACATACATACATAAGTGTGGCAATCGCTTACTTAGACTAGCTCGAACGGATAACCAGATCATTAAGGGGAGATTTCCACTTGACGGATTTTGTTCTTGACTCCTTTCTCCCTCATGTTTAGCCCCATTGCTTTTCTAATTTTAAGACGTTCGCCCCCTTATGTTGACGATTTTAAGAACTTTCGACCCATTTCTGTCAAATTTAAGACCTTTCGTGCCATTTAGGTGTCGATTTTATCCTGGCGAGAGAGAGCGAGCTTGTAATTTAAGAGGAACCGGCTTTCAGTCGGGAAATTTTTCTACCGAAAAATTTACAAATTTATCTTGAAAGGGGCTCAAGGGGGTGTTATCTAGGGACCAAACTAAAAACCTCCCCTTAATCATATACGTGTTTGTGGTACCATTTATGTTACATACGAACGCACAGTTTGTATGTTTGTATGTGTAGAAACAACACACTCACGTACACACACAGACACATACACTCACACATATACACACAGAGAACACCCACGACTCACCTACAAACACAGCCCTTATAATATCCACACACGCAAACACAACACTACAAACATACACATACACGCTCACACACCATGCCCCCCCCCAAAAAAAACAACACATGGACAGAAACACCATAAGAGGAGGAGCACTTTATTTAACAAACAAACACATACTCACAAACAGAACACCACAATACCCCTCTTAAGGGAAGATGGACCGTCTTTTTGGTCTATTAATTCATTTACTCCTTTATTTCTTAGTTTCCTCGCTAAACCTCCATCAAGCTTAGAAAACAAAAAGATAGACCTTCCCTTCCTTCAAGATAAAATTGTACATTTTTCGGTAGAAAAATTTCCCGGCCAAAGGCCGGTTTCTCATAAAATTTCAGGCTCGCTGTCGCTCGCCAGGAAAACATGGACATCTAAATGGCACGAAAGTTCTTAAAATTGACAACGAAATGGGGCGAAAGGTATTAAAATCGTCTAACTATTGGGCTTATAATCTCAAAACAAATGGGACTTAACAGGAGAGAGAAAGGGGACCAAAAAACCGAGCCACCTCCCCTTAATCTGCAGCCAAGCAACACACCCACACACACACTCACACTCACACCCAAAACTTTCTCCTTTCTATTGGATAACTCGCTGCTCGACCAACTCAATTATATGTCTTGTTTTGGCCCGGGGGGTAGGGGGAGGGTGGGCACACTATGGGAGGAGTCAACGGTACAGTTTTTATATTATTTGTATCTATTTTTATTATCATTTTTGTGTTATTCTATCCTTTATTTATTTTATTGTAATGATTTTCTTATTAATTATATATATACTGTGTATATACAGTATATACAGTATATATATATATATATATATATATATATATATATATATATATATATATATATATATATATATATATATATGTATATATATATCCCATGATTGCAGTATGTAATATAGCGTTTGGTAAAATCAGATATCTTCCGATTTCCACAGTGAATTCACAGAGTGAATACTGTTGGTGGGTAGCTCCTTATCTTGTGGGTTTCGTCCGATTCACAAACTGTATTAAAAGAATATTGATATTTTTTCTAGTGGAGTAAAATATCTGACACTTTTCATTTTCCACCATAAAATACTTTTGGCGAGTTACATTAGTCCGGATAGATAGTGGGTATAATATATATATATATATATATATATATATATTTGTAATGCTAAAAATAAATAGAAGGTCCCACCCCTTTCCCATTCTTAAGGGGGGTGACCTGTCTTTTTTTTCTTTCCTTTTCACTCTTTCTTTGGCTTGTATCCATTCGGCCCCATTCAGCCTACTGTTTTATGACGTTTATCCCCATCCAGGTGTCGATTTCTTACTGGCAAGCGATAGCGAGCCAGAATTGTGTGGAGTAATCCGGCTTCGCCGGAAAATGTTTTCTATCGAAAAATGTACAAATTTAGCCTGCTGTCAAAAACATTTTAAGAATTATGCTGGCTCGCTACCGTTTGCCAGCAAAAAATTGACACCTGGATGGGGATAAACGTCTTAAAACAGCAAGCTGAATGGGGCCGAATGGATACAACCCAGATAGAGAGGGAGAGAGAGAAGGAATAGAACACGAGGTGGGCCCCCTTAAGTAAGCCATAGTGGGGATATTTGACGCCAAGGTATACACTATATCTTTTATATCTTATCTATATATTCTATTTGACGCCAAGGTATACACTATATCTTTTATATCTTACCTATGTATTCTATTTGACGCCAAGGTATACACTATATCTTTTATATCTTACCTATATATTCTATTTGACGCCAAGGTATACACTATATCTTTTATATCTTACCTATATATTCTATTTGACGCCAAGGTATACACTATATCTTTTATATCTTATCTATATATGCTATTTGACGCCAAGGTATACACTATATCTTTTATATCTTACCTATATATTCTATTGTTTCCAGCTGATGGTAAATTGAATCCCATATTACTTGCTAGATGAGTTTTCTATAGTTAATGTACAAATATGGAAACACTCATGTCTCTACGTCATAATAAGACCAAGTTCTTATGAATAACAACATATTTCACTACAAAATACTCATAATACCCCAATAATCCAGACAGCGACATGGCAATTTACTATCAGCTGGGATAAAACAGACTATAGTAGTGTATATTATGACTATAGTAGGTTCATTCCACGCTGACGGTAAATTGCTATGTTGCTATTTTGTTTACTCGGCTATTTCAATATTGTAGCAAAATATCAAGTGTTGATTATAAAAAAAAAAAAAAAAAATAGCATTATTATAACGCAGAGCGTAGTAAAATCATATATGTACATGTAACCGATTATAGTAGTGAATATCTTTTTTGGCACTGCCGATTTCCTAGTGAGTCAAGCTGTAGTGAAGTTGATATAGTATCCTTTATTTACGTTCCCTTTATGAGAGAGGAGTCAGGCAACTTACAATAGTTAGATTTGCTAGTGTTTGGGATATATTACAGTAACGTGTTATGTTTGGAGAAAGAGAGAGATAGGAAGGAAGGAAGGGAAGGAAGGAAGGAAGGAAATCAAGCAACAACAGGTCTAGTGACCCTTCTAGGCTGCTTGTCCTCCAAAACACTGAGGATCAAGTGTCCAAACAGTGGTTTAGAGTGGGTAAGGGAACATTGGAAAGGGAACTACTGCCCTGGAACTAATGTCCGTGGCAGGATTAGGAAGTTAGTAGGGGACAGAAGGGTTAGTAACTGAGGGGGGATAAAATAAAGTTATTCATTTACAAACGCAGTCAGTCGCGGGTTTGATGCGAGATATTTGTCTAAGCGGAGTTTAAATGAATCAACGGTGCTGCAGTCTATAACGTCTCTGGGAAGCCCATTCCACAAGTTGACAACTCGATTGAAGAAGAAATTCTTAGATTCGTGTGAGTTAAAAGATTTACCAATAATTTTGCAACCGTTTCCCCGCGTGTAATTAGATTGGTCGATAGTGAAGTACTTACTACAGTTCATATTGTCGATGCCTTTGATGATTTTGAACACTTGAATTAAGTCACCTCTTAAGATAGAGAGAGAGAGTGAGAGAGAGAGAGAGAGAGAGAGCTATTAATAAAATGTACTGTTCAGAGGTGTTAACTTGTATCTATAATTTACATGAGGCCGCGGCCCCTTAACCCTTTCAACTTCCGCATCCCATACTCACGGGTACAGTCACAGCCAAAGGTCGTTGCTTGCGACAGATCACAACTTGTCCTTCAACCATGGTGTACTGAAAATATGATGTACCCGCACACACACACACACACACACACAGACGCACGTACAGACAAGCATACATACACACAAACACACACACATGCTGTACTGTAAACACGCACACAAAGACACACAAACAAGTATTCCCTCCACTCGAACCCTGGCAAATAATCAACACATTTTCAATTACCTATAAACTTCCCCAAAGCAATAAAGTACCTGTCTTGATTTTTTCCCTTGTGATTCCAAAAAGATCAAGTATATTTCCAACATTTTGACTATGAGCTCCTTTTCCTGAGTGTCATCCAATCGCTTAGTGTTAGCAAAACTATATTATAAAATCAAGGCCTATTAAGGGGAGATCTCCACTTGAGGGATTTTTTTCTTGACTCCTTTCTCCCTAATGTTTAGCCCCATTGCTTTCCTAATTTTAAGACGTTCGCCCCATTATTTTGACGATTTTAAGAACTTTCGACCCATTTCTGTAAATTTTAAGACCTTTCGTGTCATTTAGATGTCGAGTTTATCCTGGCGAGCGATAGCGAGCCTGTTATTTAAGAGGAACCGGCTTTCAGCCGGGAAATTTTTCTACCGAAAAATGTACAAACTTATCTTGAAAGGGGCTCAAGGGGGTGTAATCTTAAGCTTGATGGATATCTAGAGACCAAACTAAAAACCTCCCCTTAATGTACTGCAGGTACTTAAGGTAGCTTAATGTACTGCAGGTACTTAAGGTAGCTTAATGTACTGCAGGTACTTAAGGTAGCTTAATGTACTGCAGGTACTTAAGGTAGCTTAATTAATGTACTGCAGGTACTTAAGGTAGCTTAATGTACTGCAGGTACTTAAGGTAGCTTAATGTACTGCAGGTACTTAAGGTAGCTTAATGTACTGCAGGTACTTAAGGTAGCATAATTAATGTACTGCAGGTACTTAAGGTAGCTTAATGTACTGCAGGTACTTAAGGTAGCTTAATGTACTGCAGGTACTTAAGGTAGCTTAATGTACTGCAGGTACTTAAGGTAGCTTAATGTACTGCAGGTACTTAAGGTAGCTTAATGTACTGCAGGTACTTAAGGTAGCTTAATTAATGTACTGCAGGTACTTAAGGTAGCTTAATGTACTGCAGGTACTTAAGGTAGCTTAATGTACTGCAGGTACTTAAGGTAGCTTAATTAATGTACTGCAGGTACTTAAGGTAGCTTAATGTACTGCAGGTACTTAAGGTAGCTTAATTAATGTACTACAGGTACTTAAGGTAGCTTAATGTACTGCAGGTACGTAAGGTAGCTTAATTAATGTACTGCAGGTACTTAAGGTAGCTTAATGTACTGCAGGTACTTAAGGTAGCTTAATTAATGTACTGCAGGTACTTAAGGTAGTTTAATGTACTGCAGGTACTTAAGGTAGCTTAATTAATGTACTGCAGGTAATTAAGGTAGCTTAATGTACTGCAGGTACTTAAGGTAGCTTAATTAATGTACTGCAGGTACTTAAGGTAGCTTAATTAATGTACTGCAGGTACTTAAGGTAGCTTAATTAATGTACTGCAGGTACTTAAGGTAGCTTAATTAATGTACTGCAGGTACTTAAGGTAGCTTAATGTACTGCAGGTACTTAAGGTAGCTTAATAATGTACTGCAGGTACTTAAGGTAGCTTAATGTACTGCAGGTACTTAAGGTAGCTTAATGTACTGCAGGTACTTAAGGTAGCTTAATGTACTGCAGGTACTTAAGGTAGCTTAATTAATGTACTGCAGGTACTTAAGGTAGCTTAATGTACTGCAGGTACTTAAGGTAGCTTAATGTACTGCAGGTACTTAAGGTAGCTTAATGTACTGCAGGTACTTAAGGTAGCATAATTAATGTACTGCAGGTACTTAAGGTAGCTTAATGTACTGCAGGTACTTAAGGTAGCTTAATGTACTGCAGGTACTTAAGGTAGCTTAATGTACTGCAGGTACTTAAGGTAGCTTAATGTACTGCAGGTACTTAAGGTAGCTTAATGTACTGCAGGTACTTAAGGTAGCTTAATTAATGTACTGCAGGTACTTAAGGTAGCTTAATGTACTGCAGGTACTTAAGGTAGCTTAATGTACTGCAGGTACTTAAGGTAGCTTAATTAATGTACTGCAGGTACTTAAGGTAGCTTAATGTACTGCAGGTACTTAAGGTAGCTTAATTAATGTACTACAGGTACTTAAGGTAGCTTAATGTACTGCAGGTACGTAAGGTAGCTTAATTAATGTACTGCAGGTACTTAAGGTAGCTTAATGTACTGCAGGTACTTAAGGTAGCTTAATGTACTGCAGGTACTTAAGGTAGCTTAATTAATGTACTGCAGGTACTTAAGGTAGTTTAATGTACTGCAGGTACTTAAGGTAGCTTAATTAATGTACTGCAGGTAATTAAGGTAGCTTAATGTACTGCAGGTACTTAAGGTAGCTTAATTAATGTACTGCAGGTACTTAAGGTAGCTTAATTAATGTACTGCAGGTACTTAAGGTAGCTTAATTAATGTACTGCAGGTACTTAAGGTAGCTTAATTAATGTACTGCAGGTACTTAAGGTAGCTTAATGTACTGCAGGTACTTAAGGTAGCTTAATTAATGTACTGCAGGTACTTAAGATAGCTTAATGTACTGCAGGTACTTAAGGTAGCTTAATGTACTGCACGTACTTAAGGTAGCTTAATGTACTGCAGGTACTTAAGGTAGCTTAATTAATGTACTGCAGGTACTTAAGGTAGCTTAATGTACTGCAGGTACTTAAGGTAGCTTAATGTACTGCAGGTACTTAAGGTAGCTTAATGTACTGCAGGTACTTAAGGTAGCTTAATTAATGTACTGCAGGTACTTAAGGAAGCTTAATGTACTGCAGGTACTTAAGGTAGCTTAATGTACTGCACGTACTTAAGGTAGCTTAATGTACTGCAGGTACTTAAGGTAGCTTAATGTACTGCAGGTACTTAAGGTAGCTTAATGTACTGCAGGTACTTAAGGTAGCTTAATGTACTGCAGGTACTTAAGGTAGCTTAATGTACTGCAGGTACTTAAGGTAGCTTAATGTACTGCAGGTACTTAAGGTAGCTTAATTAATGTACTGCAGGTACTTAAGGTAGCTTAATGTACTGCAGGTACTTAAGGTAGCTTAATGTACTGCAGGTACTTAAGGTAGCTTAATGTACTGCAGGTACTTAAGGTAGCTTAATGTACTGCAGGTACTTAAGGTAGCTTAATGTACTGCAGGTACTTAAGGTAGCTTAATTAATGTACTGCAGGTACTTAAGGTAGCTTAATGTACTGCAGGTACTTAAGGTAGCTTAATGTAGTGCAGGTACTTAAGGTAGCTTAATGTACTGCAGGTACTTAAGGTAGCTTAATGTACTGCAGGTACTTAAGGTAGCTTTTAACCTTTTGATATTGAGACGTCTTTCCAAATCTGAATTAAATCGTCTATCTGTTTCAAGAGGTTAACCCCTTCAGCACCGTGACGCCTTTTAGGTTAACCCCTTCAGCACCGTGACGCCATTTAGGTTAACCCCTTCAGCACCGTGACGCCTTTTAGGTTAACCCCTTCAGCACCGTGACGCCTTTTAGGTTAACCCCTTCAGCACCGTGACGCCTTTTAGGTTAACCCCTTCAGCACCGTGACGCCTTTTAGGTTAACCCCTTCAGCACCGTGACGCCTTTTAGGTTAACCCCTTCAGCACCGTGACGCCTTTTAGGTTAACCCCTTCAGCACCGTGACGCCTTTTAGGTTAACCCCTTCAGCACCGTGACGCCTTTTACCTTTGATTCTGGCTACAGTTACACGATGTTATGCATCTTAAGAAGGACCTGTGTTATTAAGTGGGTTTATTGAGATCGCATTTACCCATTTGAGTCGTAGAGGTAGATTAAAAACAAAAGAAAATTGTCTAATAGTAACAAGAATATGATGATAATTACGTAATGGTGGTGAAGGGTAACGTTAACCTGTCATTATTCGGGGTCGCATTTCTTTCTCTTATTTTGGCTATCATTAGACGATTTTTTGTAATTGCGGAAGGAATTTTGTAAGTCAGAAGGATAATCATGATAGATTTGACCCTTTGATTCCTAGAGATCCTTTCCAAGTTGCGTAAAATCGTCGAATAATAGCCAGAATACAATGAATAAACGCGTATTCGTATCCTGAAGGGGTTGAGTGGAGATATATATACAGTATATATATATATACAGTATACATATATATATATATATATATATATATATATATATATATATATATATATATATATATTATACCGGTATATATATTTATCTATTTAGTTTTTGTTTTCCTCCCTACACCTCCATCAAGCTATAAGAAATACCCCTAAGACCGCCCCTTTGTGCATTATTCGGAAGAAAAATACCTTGCCCGATGGCCGGTTCCTCCAAAATTGCAGGCGCGGCATCTAATCGCTCGGCCGGAATAAATAAACGCCTAAATGGCATGAAAGGTTATAAAAAGACGAGGAAGAAAAAGGTCCAGAACACACCCTCACCCCACACACACACACACGCACACACACACACATTAAAGTGACATCAAGTTAGTGGTATTAGGACAAAATATATCCTTTAAATACCACGCAAAGAAGGTGAAGAGAATGAGGAGGGTGGAAGGGTTAATGATATGGAGGAAAAGGGGGGAGAGAGAGAGAGAGAGAGATTTTAGGTATGGTAGAAGGATAAATGTTATGAAGGAAAGAAAGGGAGACGTTATTTTTGGAGAATAAGTGAGAGAGAGAGTGTGTGTGCTTTGGTGAATGGGTTGAGAAAGAGAGAGAGTGAGAGTGAGTGGTTTGGTGAATGGGTAGAGAGAGAGAGAGAGGGGGGTTTACATAGATTTACATAGACACGCTACACATATCTTACTATCCCTACAAGGTGACCAGGACTTAATCCTCATAGATTAGCAACACTAAGAGTAAGGGAAAGTGGAAGGAAGGGATAGTAAATATGAAGGCTCTCTCCCCACCCTCTGCCAATTTGCCCTACTTGAAAATAGCAGTTAGAAGAGAATAACCTTGCAGGGCTTGGACATCGCCTTAAGGGGAGATATCCACTTGAGGGATTTTTTTTGGACCCCTTTCTCCCTCATGTATAGCCCCATTGCTTTTGAGATTTTAAGACAGTCGCCCCATTAGTTTGGCGATTTAAAGAACTTTCGCCCCCATTTCCGTCAATTTTAAGACCTTTCGTGCAATTTAGGTGTCGATTTTATCCTGGCGAGCGATAGCGAGCCTGTAATTTAAGAGGAACCGGCTTTTAGCCGGGACATTTTTCTACCGAAAAATGTACAAATTTATCTTGAAAGGGGCTCAAGGGGGTGTAATCTTAAGCTTGATGGATATCTAGAGACCAAACTAAAAACCTCCTCTTAAGGAATGTACAGAATAGTTAAACACGGAAAGGGAATGTCATGCCATACCTTCCCCTTCTGCTCTCTTCAACTGGGAATAGTGTTCATTTCTGCCAGGTTCTCTTGTCAGTAAAAAATTTCTACTCCAGACCAGCTTCTCCATTATATGAGTCTAACTTTTGTGTATGTGTCTATTGAACCATTGTCTATAACTTCATTAGGGAGCTTAATCCACTCGCTAACTATACTGTCTGTGAAGATAGTTTTAGTTGAGAGAGAGAGAGAGAGAGAGAGAGAGAGAGAGAGAGAGAGAGAGAGAGTGTGTGTGAGTGAGTGAGTGAGTGAGTGAGTGAGTGAGTGAGTGAGTGTGTTTGTGTGTGTGTGTGAATTATTCTGGACAGCCACACCACTTCAGCTTAGCTGTGTATGTGTGTGTTAGTGTATGTGTGTGTATGGCAGTATGTATGTGTGTATGTGTACGTGTATATGTGTGCAGTATTCTGGGCAGCCCCACCACTTCAGCTTAGCTGTGTATGTGTGTGTTAGTGTATGTGTGTGTATGGCAGTATGTATGTGTGTATGTGTACATGTATATGTGTGCAGTATTCTGGGCAGCCCCACCACTTCAGCTTAAGGGGATCACAGCCTACGTGTGGATAGGCGGGGGATTTAAGCCTCCCTGGTTTTTTACTCACTCTTTTATTTATTTCATTTATACACTTGTTTACCTCACACGAAATGTATTAGCTGTTCTGGCTTATTTATTGTTTATTTTTAGAACTGTGTGTAAGTATTTATTCACGTGTTTTTGTTATTTTTAGTATTATCTTATCACATGTTTATCTGTTCCCTTATTGATTGTATTTGTATAGCTACTTTTATGGTAGGAATTGAATTAAACATGTTTGAAAAGAATTGTGGATCGTAATGAGCAAGCTTACTAACCAACAGTACCGTAAATTAAATATATGATACAAACTAATGAAAATATCCTCATAAGCTCGTACAGTCGCGAACAGGAATTTGTGGACATTCTTTGGAGACACAATTATGATACACTGAGGAACTACTAACACTTTCACTACTGGGGATGCCTGTTGTATTACTTTAACTATGGTTAGACGATACTGTACAGCTTAGGAAGGATCTGTGGTAGTTAAAATGGTTAATTGAAATAGTCTGTAGCCTCTTAATTGTAACACGTCCGACCTAAGCTGAATAAAATCGTCAAATAATTTTACGTCACCGGTATTGAATGTGTCAGGATAAACCTTATCTCTGTTACCTGTCTTATATCTCCAGTACGGTCTTCTGTCACCCCCAGCCAGCGGCGCTTGTGGCATTTTGGCGCTGCTGACTGGGAGTTTTTTCGGCAGTACTTCTTTGATTTCCCAAGGAATTATTTTTGCTTCCGTGGCCGGGGACCTTTGGATTACGCTGAGTGCATTACCGAGGTAAGGTATACAGTAGGGTAGTGATTGAGAGAGTGAGAGTGAGAACGGAGAAATGGATAGGCGACGAGCAGGGAGGTTTTAGGAAGGGAAGAGGATGTGTAGATCAGATTTTTACCCTGAATTGTGTTGTGGAGAAATATCTGGAGAAGAAACAAAAGGTGTATGTTGCCTTTATGGACTTGGAGAAGGCCTATGACAGAGTGGATAGAGAAGGTTTGTGGAAAGTACTTAGAATATACGGAGTAGATGGCAAGTTGCTGAAAGCAGTGAAGAGCATGTATGAGGGTGCAAAGGCGGCAGTATGTGTGGAGAGTGAGCAGAGCGAGTTCTTTGACCTGAATGTTGGTTTGAAACAGGGGTCTGTGATGTCCCCGTGGTTGTTTACTGTATATATGGATGGAGTCATGAAAGAAATACTATCAAGAGCAGTGGATGTTGGTGTATCGCTGAAAAGGAGGGAATTGAGTGGAAGCTACCTATACTGCTGTTTGCGGATGATACAGTTCTGATGAGTGATAATGAATGGGAGTTGCAGGGTCTGGTAAATAAGTTTGGAACAGTGTGCGAAAAACGGAATTTGAAGGTAAATGCGGGGAAGAGCAAGGTTATGGTCTTCGAAAGGGGTGAAGTCACAGAGTGTGAGGTGAAGCTGAACGGTCAGGCTATGGAGATCGTCAACCCTCTTAAGTATCTGGGCAGTGTGTTGAGTAAAGATGGGACTATGGATGAAGAAGTGCGGGAGAGGGTACAACAGGGGAAGAGGGATGTAGGAATGCTGAAAGCAGTAACAAGAAATAGGGTGGTCAGTATGGAAGTGAAGAAGTCCTTGCATGACAGTGTGGTAATCTCGACACTGACTTACAGAAGCGAAGCATGGACGTTGGTTGAGAGACTCAGACCAAGAGTGAGAGCAGTGGAAATGAATTACTTAAGAAGTGCATGCGGAGTTACATGGAGGGATAGACAGACTAATGAGGAAGTAAGAAGGAGGTGTGGTGTGGAGGTAGATGTGCTGGAAAGTGTGAAAAGGAACAACTTGAGATGGTTCGGCCATATGGAACGTATGGAAAGCGAGAGACTGACTAAGAGGGTGTACGAGAGTGAGGTGGAGGGAGAGGTAGACCGAATGAGAGGTGGAAGGATGGAGTGAGGAAGTACATGAACGAAGGCAGTGCTGGTTGGGGGGAGGGGCGTCGACTGGCTGGGGACAGAGGTGCATGGGGCGGATCGTTCGTGGCCACCCCTTCGGGGATCACGGCGTCTGGCAATAGATAGATAGATAGATAGATTACCGAGGTAATCCTTTGGGGCATGGAGGCATAGTTTCATATTCTTTTTCTCAGTCTAATGCAAAATAATCTTGGTTTGCTCACGCTTGTTCTACTGCTGTCCGCAATAAGGAGGAAACATTCAAACGGTACCATCACTTTCAAACTCAAGAATCTCGTGCTTTTGATGTTTTGTGCCCGGAATCAAGCCAAATCTGTTCTTTGACTAGCCAAAAACTCTTTCATCAATAACAAATGTTCTGAACTTTCCAACTCTAGCTCTTCCCAAGCTTTCTGGCATCTAGCTTAAAACCTCTCCAACAATTTTACTTCCATGTCTTTCCCTCCTCTTTTCCACTCTGACGGCACCACTATCACGTCTTCCTCTGACAAAGTTAAACTCTTCGCTCAAAACTTTCGCTAAAAACTCCACCTTGGATGATTCTGGTGCTATTCCTCCCTCTCCACCGCCCTTTCACTTACTTATGCCTAATATAATTATCTCTTCTAAAGATGTACTTTCTGCCCTCTCTGGGCTTAATACTAAGAAGGCGTACGTACCAGATGGTGTTCCTCCTGGTATACTAAAAAAACTGTTCTTTCGTGCTGACTTCCTGCCTTGGTAAACTCTTTTGTCTCTGTCTGTCCTCTAATGTCTTTCCTTCTTGCTTGAAGTTTGCTCTCATTCAACCTGTCCCAAAGAAGGGTGACCGATCTCAACTCTCCAACTATCATCCAATTGCTCTCATTTCTTGCATCTCTAAAGTTTTTCAAATTATATTTAATTCAAAATTTCTTAAGCATTTATATTCCATATATTCCATTAGATGAAATAAATCAAGATGTCCCTGTACTTAATTTTAATTCGCCTGAAATTCCCTCACTTAAGATCCACACCAGACATGTCAAAACTATTTTGCAGAATCTCTCAGTAGATAAGGCTCCTGGTCCAGATGAAATTCCTCCAATAGTACTTAAGAATTGCTCCTTGGTCCTCGCTCCTGTATTGGCAACAAATTTCCGTCTGTGTACTCGTACCTCATGCTTCCCAGTACCCTGGAAAGAAGCAAACATCCATCCAGTTCCTAAAAAAGGTGCCTCTTCAGATGCATCAAACTACAGACCAATAGCTATAACTTCCACTCTTGGTAAAGTCTTTGAAATTATATTAAATAATCACATAATTAAGCATCTTGAGAATAATAAATTAATCAGTGATAGGCAATATGGTTTTAGACGATGTCGATCAACTGCAGACATTCTTTGCCTTCTTATGCATCAAATCAACCAAGCTACAGACCAACATGGTGAAACACATAGAATAGCACTGGATATATCAAAGGCATTTGATAGAGTCTGGCATCAATCCTTATTGTCGAAGATGTCACACTACGGCCTTTCATCATTAGTTCCACTAATTTCTTCTTATCTTCATAACAGAAAAATATGTGTAATGGTAGATGGCCTTTATTCTCAATTTCACTCAATAAATGTTGGTGTTCCCCAGGGATCAGTTTTGGCCCCAACTCTGTTCCTCATTCATATCAATGATCTCATATCTACCACTCATAATCCAATACATTCCTACGCAGATGACTCAACACTCCACAGTTCCTTCACATTTACCAATTCTTTCACCCAACCCGATCTTATAAATTCAAAAATAAACACTGCAATTTCTCTGAACCAGGACCTTTCTAGAATTAATGAATGGGGACAAAAGAATCTAGTTTCCTTTAATACACAGAAAACCAAGTACATTCAATTTTCTAACCGACAGAATCTCACTGACTCCCATATATTTTTTAATGATGTAAATATTCCCACTTCCCCTAGTATTGACATTCTCGGTGTAACATTAACTACTAACTTGAGCTGGACACATTATGTTAAAAGCATTGCTAAGAATGCCTCTAAAAAACTGGGACTCCTGTACAGAGTTCGAGAATTCTTCACTGACGAGCAGTTGGCCGTAATATATAAAAGTCATGTGCGTTCTCAGATGGATTACTGTTCACCTCTGTGGAGTGGAAGTGGAGTGGTTGCATTGAGGCAGTTGGACAAAATTCAAAATAAAGCTATTAGATTAATCAATAACCCTGCAATCACACAGGAACTTCCTACATTATCCATACGAAGAAACGTTGCATCCCTTGCATTATTCTACAGATATTTTCACAGCAATTGTTCCGAGGAACTTGCTTCAATTGTGCCGCCTCTCCACATCTTTCCCCGTAGAACTAGGGCAGCCGAGAGCGCCCATGAATTTACTATTTCTCCTCCACTATGCAGAACTTCTGCTTATCAAAATTAATTTATCCCTAGAACTACTAGTCTTTGGAATTCAATTCCCTCGAGTTGCTTTCCACAAACTTACAATCTACAAAAGTTTAAATCCAGTTGTTACAAACATTTTATGAATGGAGGATGCCTTTAGGCACATGGACCTTTTTGTTTTATCTGTGTTTTTCCTTTCTCCGTTCATTGTCTCTTTAAAAAAAAAAAAAAAAAAAAAAAAAAAAATCTACTTTCAGATCGCGAGTGTGTTTCCTTAAGGGTCGCTCTACTGGTGATCTTGCTTTTCTTACTAACTCTTGGTCATCCTCCTTTCGGGACTTTGGTGAGACTTTTTCTATTGTGCTAGAGCTAGACATATCGAAAACCTTTAATAGAGACTGGCACAAATCTCTAATCTACGAACTACCCTCCTTTGGTTTTTATGCCTCTATCTGTGCCTTTTTCTCTAATTTCCTTTCTGACCGTTCCATAGCTGCAGTTGTTGACGGCCACCGCTCACTTCCTCAACCTATCAACTCCGGTGTTCCTCAGGGTTTTGTCCTGTCTCCAACTCTCTTTCTAATGTTCATTAATACTCTCCTCAACTGTACCTCTAGTCATATCCACTCATATGCTGCTGACTCTAACCTACACTATTAAACTAATTTTTCACATCAACCTAACATGCAATCACTCCAAAAGTCACGCAACGAGGCCATAGAGCGCCTTTCTTCTGATTCAACAATTATTTCTGATTGGGTAAGATAAAATCTTGTTGCTTTCAATGCCTCCAAGACCCAAATTCTCCATTTAACTAGCAGTCGCAGTCTTCCACAAGACTATCAATTACTCTTCATCAATACACAGATCAACCCTTCAGCTTCTCTCAATATTTTTGGTGTATCTTTTTCACCCGACCTTTCATGGAAAGATGATATTACCACTCTTGCTAAAACAGCTTCCCAGATGTTAGGTGTGCTCGACCATCTCCGTGAGGTCTTCACCCCCGCACAGCTTCTCGGTCTGTATAGGGGCACAGTGCGCCATATATCGAGTATTGTTCGCATGTGTGGAAGGTTCAACCCATACTGCACTTCTCGAAAGAGTAGAGTTCAAATCATTTCGCCTCATCAACTCACCTCCTCTTACTATCTATCTATCTATCTATCTATCTATATGCTCAGGCCAAATCCCCATTTTGGGGGTAGCTGACTCAAGACAGAGCAAGAACAGGGAATACACAAAAACAACATAAAACAACGAATAAACACAGATAAAAAGCACAAACTCACACACATCCAGGTCACCCAGGAGAAGACCCAGAGACCAGGGTCACCAAGGTCGCTCCAGCACTCCCCCGGCCCCCGACCACCCGGAGAGGTTCCGATCTCGGCAGGCAGACATGCAGCGGAGCCAAAGCCACAAGCCCTCCCACCACACTTCCAGGCGCACCCTTCATATTAATCGTCTCCCCGGGCCAGGCGCCTGATGGACTATTATCTAGTCCAACTTGCGCCCGACCCCTTACTCCAAATGACCACATGTTCACTCAACTATTCACAAGCATTCTCCATTCACTCCTGTCGACCACCACTTCCCCTGCCTGATCTATAGTCATTCCTCTATCATCCAAAGCTTTTCTTACACAGTCTCTCCATCTCAATGGGGGCCTTCCTGCCCTTCTATCTCCCCTTGTACCTGACTCACATATTCTCTTTGTAAGCCTCCTCTTACTAGTTCCCTGAAATCTCTTTCTACGTGCCGCAATGTTGCATCTCTTTCACTCTTCTATCACTACTAAAACAATCGGTGTTCTTCAAAGCTCTCTCAGCGTATACCCCCTCCCTTGCGGCGAGTGTGAGGCACGCGCCTTTCAACACAGTCCCACTCCTATTCTGTCCAGCTCTCCAACCCAAGAATTGACAAATTTTCTGTCTTTCATCTACTCAACAAGTGAACTCTAGTACTCTCTCTCTCAATCAATCTTTCCTTCATCCTATGACTTAGACTGCTTTAAACCTCGTGTGTCTAGCCATTTTGATCCCAACGTCATTTGAATTGGGCCCTCTGTCACTCTTTCGGCTTTGGGGGAGACACTCATGCCTATAGGGAAAAACAAAAATGGTGGAGCTACACAAACCAAGTTACTGGGATTCACTATGGTCGGGTTTTTTTCCAGCTGAGGGTAAATTGCTAGCTTGTCATCGTGATTACTCGGCTAGTACTAAGATTTTGTAGCGAAATAGGTTGTTAATAATGAAAACTTGGCAATCATAGGAAGCAGAGACTAATCAGTATCATATTATAGTTCCACTTAGTATGGAGAAATCAGAGGCAAAGGGATTCAGTTTACCATCAGCTGAAAATATACAGACAATAGTTAGGGGAGATGTAGTTGCTTTTTCTGGACTCCCTTCTCGCTTATGTTTAGCCCCATTAATTTTGATATTTTAATATGTTCGTTCCATTAGTTTGACGATTTTGACTTTCATCCATTTTTTTTTCCAATATTAGGATCTTTCGTGCCATTTTGGTGTCGATTTTTTTCTGACGCTGTAATTTTAGAAGGAACCGGCCACTTCCGAAAAATATACAAATTTATCTCGACAGGGAGTCTCGGGGGTGTTTTTTTAAGCTTGATGGAGGTCTAGCGAGGGAAATGTAAATATATAAATTAATATATATACTATATACTGTATATATAATATATATATATATATATATATATATATATATATATATATATATATATATATATATATATATATATATACCGGTATATATATATATATATATATATATATATATATATATATATATATATAATTATATATATATATATACATATATACCAAAAAGTAAATCCTACTACCCCCTTAATGTTCACCCTCTTGTATTTATCACTCCTGGGTGTCCACTTATTTATGACAGCGACTGTACAGGTGTTCCAGGCATATAACGAGCATATTCTTTCTCTAGTTTTAGTCCGTTCAAGATTCGATAACGCCTTTCTTTTCTGTGTTCTGGCTATTTGTAGACGATTTTATTTAGATTGTGAGGGGTATATGGAAGGCAGAGGGTTTATTGAGATAGTCTTTACCTATTTGATTCCCACATCTCCTTCCTAAGCAATATAGAATCGTCTAATGATAGCCAGAGTAAACTGTCAAAACCATTGTAATTCCCACAAATCCTTCCTAAGCAGTACACATCGTCTAATGATAGCCAGAATAAACTGTCATTACCCTTTTAATTCCGCCAAGTCCTTCCTAAGTAGTATCAAATCATCTAATGATAATATACTAGCCAAAATGCGGCATGATCCTCAAAGGGTTACTCTTATAATCGATCTATATACTACAAGCCAAGAGAATCCCCTACTAACTGAGTGGCCTAAACAAAATCCTTATATCCATGGTATAAGGACTTCATATTGTCTTTAAACCATGTATTTATGCAGCCTAGTTCCCGATCTATTATAGCCATCATGTTGTCTGTCTAAACAATACCATTCATATTATGTTTTCACTCCCTCCCTACTACTACTACTATTGCTACTACTGCACTCCGTCCTCACTACGCTCTCTCTCTCTCTCTCTCTCTCTCTCTCTCTCTCTCTCTCTCTCTCTCTCTCTCTCTCTCTCTCTCTCTCTCTCTCTCTCTCTCTCTCTCTCTCTCTCTCTCTCTCTCTCTCTCTCTCTCTCGCAAGTATCTATGTGTCTCAACAAAATGTATTGTCTTCGTTGATCATGAGTATAATAAGCCCATGTTGCACATGGCCAATAAAGGGATATACTGAGCTCCACTGTAACTAAATTATTGTACCATTAACCATTGTTGTTTCGATATGCATACTTGTCTGCTCGCATCTACACTGTACGTGGGGCGGTAAATAGAGGTTATTAAGCCAAGTTAAAGGCTCTCATTTATTTAATACATTTTAGTTTATCTATTTATCTATCTGTATGTCTGTATTTCAGTTTGTCTGCATGTTTAACCTCTTCTGTACTGGCGACGGACGTCTTTTCAAATTTGTTCTGGCTACTATTAGACGATTTTATTCACTTGTAAAGGGCCTCCAGCAATCAACAGGCTATGCACTGTCTCACTTAACTATATTTACTACCACAGATCCTTCTTAAACTGCACACAATTCACTAAATATAGCTAGAATATATTTAAGAAAACGTCGCCTGTACAGAAGGTGCTAATGCATAATTGAGTTCACATGTCCAAACCAACGCAACGTAGCAACTCCTCACAAACTAATATTAATTAATAGACCTCTCGTGTTTTGCTTAGACTGACCAAATATGCCTGATTTATGGATTCGGTATCCTATTCTTCTACACTCTAGGACATAAATAGGGTCCTTTCTGAAATATACTTCCGAAGTGCAAATAGTAGGCATAGAATTAATGACAAGATTTTATTTCAACATTTTAAGGGGAGAGGGGCCGGTTTATTTGATTGTTGTTTTATCTTTTTATTATTTGTTAGTTTCCTCCCCAGACCTCCATGAAACTGTAAAAAAAAAACACCCCCTAGATCTCCCTTCAAGATAAATGTGTACATATTTCGATAGAATAATGTCCCAGCCGAAGGCCAGTTACTCTTAAAATTACAGGCTCGCTATCGCTCGCTAGGAAAAATCAACACTAAGTGGCAAGAAAGATCTTAATATTTTAATATTGACAAAGAAATGGGGTGTAAAGTCTTAAAATCGCCAAACTATTGAGCCGAACGTTTAAAGTTTGAAAAATAAAGGGGCTAAACATGAGGAAAAAGGTGGACCAGAAAAACGACACATCTCCCCTTAAGGTCATCATTGTTGTTCTAGACTGTACATCTGCTTATAACTATGAACTATTACATGACCAGAAACGTCGGTGACCGTTTCTATTTTGAGATGACTGGTAACTGCCCATTTCGTCATTACTACCTTGTGTTAATTAGGTGTTGGTTTAAAATGTCAATACGTAATACATTTCTTTACTAAACAAAACATATCATAAAAAGACAGTAACCAGTTTGTGCAAATACTTCGAACTGTAAATTAACAGATACCAGAAGAAAGTTTAAGATTACATAATTATACTGTATATTAGTATTTGTATATGGGAGGAGGGACGTCGACTGACTGGGGACAGAGGTGCATGGGGGCGTTTCGTTCGTGGCCACCCCTTCGGGGATCATGGCGTCCTGCAATAGATACAGTATATTTATATATATTATGAAAGGTTCGCATCTGATTGTAAGACTCGGTATTCTGAAAGCAGTGGCATTAACCCTATCAATATTAGGAAGCCTTTCTTGTCTATATTCTGACCATCATCAGATTGTATGCACTTTAGAGGGGGGCTTTTGAAACAAATAGGTTACAAACTATCATATTATGCCTTTAAACTTCCATAGATTCTTACTAATCTGCCTAAAATAGTCTAACAATAGCTAGAATAAAGTAAAAAGGTTAGCCAAACTTAACCTAACCTAATAGTACTGGTTGAATTAGCACTGGTTGAGAGGTACTGGTTGATATGGTGTACTGGTTTAGTTGACCAGCCACCCAGTCACACCTGTATTAAAATATATGGACATTTTGCGTCAATATCACAAGTCGATTCACTATTATTAGGCCATTAATCTCTTGTAACTCGAAATATCACTAGCCGATTCACTATTATTAGGCCATTAATCTCTTGCAACTCGAAATAGGCTAAAGCAAATGGGCTGTAAATTCCCGCACAAATTTCCCGGTTGTCTCTTCCCAAATGGTGGGCATATGAACTCGATTGTTCAAGTTCTTTTCGAGCTATAATAATTTAGTTGTCAAGCTCCTGGCCTAATTATTGTGAAGAGACTATAGACGTACTGTCAACAACACAACTTACACAAGACACAAGCCTTCCAGATTACTTTGATGTTGTCGCCTAGATGTTATTCATATAAAATGTTGTTATATCACAATGTTGTTCCTGTCACTCTAGACAAATGTTGTTATATCACAATGTTGTTCCTGTCACTCTAGACAAATGTTGTTATATCACAATGTTGTTCCTGTCACTCTAGACAAATGTTGTTATATCACAATGTTGTTCCTGTCACTCTAGACAAATGGACTAATTGGTCAATGCGACTAACTTGTAAATACAACGAACACATTCCACAATCCCTGTTTATCTACTCTGAACCCATAAAAAGCCGACTAAAAAATCACCATCATTCCCGTATCGGTGCCACTATCAGAAAACACCGACCTCTTCCATTTCCCTGCCCCCTTCACACTCTTCCTCTATAATTTGTAGCCATAACTCCTCCTGATTCCTCGGACTGGGGGCCATACGTCGCCTGGCAGCCTTATCAATGGCGAGGAAGGGCTTATGGCTTTATAGGGGTGGGGGAGGGGCCGGGCTGTCAGGTGAAATGATGGGAAAATTGTAGGTGTGGAGAGGTTTGGGGCGGGATGGGTGGCTACTGGTCAGGGTGGGAGGGAGGAGCCTAAGGGGAGATGGCTCGTTTTTCTGGTCCTCCTTTTTCCTCATGCTTAGCCCCATTAGTGTTCAGATTTTAAAACGTTTGGCCCATTAGCTTAGCGATTTTAAGACCTTTAGCCCCATTTTGTTGTCAATATTAAGCCTTTTCGTGTCATTTAGGTATCGATTTTATCCTGGCGAGGGATAGCGAGCCTGTAATTCATGAAGAACCGGCCTTCGGCTGGGACATTTTTCTATCGAAAAATGTACAAATATTTCTTGAAGTAGGGTCTTAGGGGTGTTTGTTTAAGCTTGATGGAGGTCTATGGAGGAAACTAAATAAACAACAATAATAAACATACTGAATATATAAATGAGCCAATAAATACGCTCATCCCCCCCTTAAGGTCCCTACTAGGCAGTCCGGCCAGAAGTCTAAGCTAATAGTTCCTTTAACATGGAAGACAAGGAAAGCAAATTAGTGAGCTATAAACAGTGAGAAAGAGGGAGAAGGGGAGCAGTCAGGCAGGCAGAAAGATTTACGGTCTTGTAACTTCAAGATAAAGCCGGGCGGTGAGTGATACATACAGTAAATACACAAGGTGCACAGACTTTGCGGTTAATACAAGGTTGTTTACCCATAATTCTACTCAATATTACCATTTGATATTAACTAGAAAGAGAAAGATATCAAGAGAGAGAGAGAGAGAGAGAGAGAGAGAGAGGGGGGGGGGGGAGGAGAGGGAAAAATCAGCACAAACGACTGATTGATAATAATTGAGCCCGTGTGTGTATTTACGTGTTTACAATTTTTCGCCCGTTTTCTTTCTGGTGACGGCCTAATTGCAAGGGGCACTGAGGCGAAGACCGATAGGCACCCCCTCCTGACGATACACTTCGCCCAAATTATACTCCGAGGTGTTGAGGCGCTGTACGATGATGCGCTAAAGTGTCTGAGGTACTGAAGGGGTAATTTGGGGTGATGCGGGATTAAGCTGTTCCCTGAGATGGTTGTTCGGCCTTGATTGTGTGTTTGAGTGGTGGTTGGAGGGCTGTGAGGGGTCGGAGGAAAGAGTAGTGATGATGTTTGATTCGTGGATAGCTTGTTACGTGGGGTATTTGGAAGAGCTGTGGTGGTGTTTTGGTAGATATTGAAGACATGATGACATGGTATACTGTTCAGGTTCCTCTTGTTCCCATGATTTTTCGAGAATTTACTAACGGAATTTGTTGCGCGGTCAGTACTTCATTTAAGGGGGTAGTAGTTGGTTTTTGGTCTATATATTTATCTATTAATTTAGTTTTGAGTTTCCTCGCTAGATCTCCATCAAACAAGACCCCCCTAGAATCCATTTCAAGATAAATTTGTACATTTTTCGGTAGAAAAATGTCCCAGCCGAAGGCCTGTTCCATCTACTGTATAATTACAGGCTTTCTATCGTTTGCCAGGAAACAAATCGACACCTAAATGGCAGGAAAGGTCTTAATATTGACAACAAAATGGGGCTCAAGATCTCAAAATCGCCAAACTAACGTAAACATCGTCTTAAAATCTTAAAACTAATATGCTAAACATGAGGGAGAAGGGGGTCCAGAAAAAGTGACGACCTCCCCCTTAAGTCGATGAACTCTTGGTTAACATTTGATGACCTCCCATGTTACCCTTAAGGGGAGGTTTTTAGTTTGGTCCCTAGATATCCATCAAGCTTAAGATTACACCCCCTTGAGCCCCTTTCAAGATAAATTTGTACATTTTTCGGTAAAAAAGGTCCCGGCTGAAAGACGGTTTCTCTTAAATTACAGGCTCGCTATCGCTCGCCAGGATAAAATCGACACCTAAATGGCACGAAAGGTCTTAAATTTGACAGAAATGGGTCGAAAGTTCTTAAAATCGTCAAAATAATGGGGTGAACATCTTAAAATTAGAAAAGCAATGGAGCTAAACATGAGGGAGAAAGGAGTCAAGAAAAAAAATCCCTCCAGTGGAAATCTCCCCTTAACGCTTTGACCGTCTGGGGTTAGCCAAATAACCATACAAGAAAACACTTTTAAACACTGGGCTTTAATTCCCATGCCATTAAGACTTCCTCCCTAAGCTGAATATAATCAACTAGTGAAACATTTAGATGGTATATACCGTATTTTATAGATATATTCCCTTCCCCCCCCTTGAACTTTATATAATGATCGATAAATATATATGTTCAATATACTTTTAAGTTTCCTCCATAGACCTCCATCAATAAAAAAAAAAAAAAAAAAAAAAATCCCCCCTTCTAAATAAATGTTTACATCTTTCAGGAGAAACATTTCGTGGCTGAAGGCTTTTTCCTCCTAAATTACAGGCTCGCTATCGCTTGCCAGACAAAAATCGACACCTAAATGGCACGACAAAGAAATAAGAACATAAGAACATAAGAAAATGGGAGTCCGCAGAAAGCCGATTGGCCCAAGCAAGGCAGATCCCTGTCCCACACAACCCCAACTACAAAGCCCAATTACAGGCTCAACACTCTAACACCCTGAGGATCATCCTACCAAAATGGTCAGAGATCAACGCAGGATTACGGGGGTCTGCAGAGCGCCGATTGGCCCAACCCCGCTGATCCCCCTTCACACCCAACCCCCCTCGTCCACATGCCCATCCAACTCCATCCCAAAGCTCCCCATCGTCCCTAATCCCACCATAGCACCCGGCAGTCCACTCCACCCATCCACAACTCTGTCACCAAACCAACACTTGCCCACATCTCCCCTGAAACGAAACCCATCCAACCCGAAACCACTGGTACGAGCTCCCTCGCCATCACTGAGCCCCAGTACACTTGTCATGTCCCCCCCGTCAATCCCACCAACCCACCTGAACACCTCCACCACATCCCCTCCAACTCTGCGTCTCTCCAACGAATGTAAGCCTAATTTCTTCAACCTTTCTTTATACGGAAGATTTCTAATATTATGGATCATTTTTGTCATTCTACGTTGTACTCTCTCCAATGAATCTATGTCCATTCTGTAATAAGGACACCAAAATTGAACAGCATAATCCATATGGGGTCTCACTAATGACAAGTAAAGTCTTAAGATAACATCAGCAGTTCCGTCACTCACACTCCCTGAGATGAACCCGAGAATCCCGCTTGCCTTGTTTCGAACGCCCATACACCGTTGTCTAGGCTTCAAATCACTGCTAACAAACACACCTAGATCTTTCTCACAATTCGAGTTTTCTAATTTCACATTAGCTAGTTTATATTTAACATTTGTATGCATCTTCCCTATCTTTAATACCTTGCATTTGTCAATGTTAAACTTCATCTGCCAATCCACTGACCATTCGTGCAAGGTATCCAGATCCCTTTGGAGGCACTCTATATCTCTATCTGAATCAATTGTTCTCCCCATTTTGGTATCGTCTGCAAATTTACTCATCCTACCAGTCACACCTAAATCAAGGTCATCTATGTATATAACAAACAACAGAGGACCCAATACAGATCCCTGGGGGACACCACTTTTGACTGCTCCCCATTCTGACTTCGTACCATTTATACCGACTCTCTGCCTCCCACCAACTAGCCATGACCCAATCCATCCCAACAACGCCCCACCCATTCCACGCGCCTCAACCCTTCTCATCAATCTCTCATGGGGGACTCTGTCGAAAGCTTTACTGAAATCTAAATATACCACATCATATGACTTGTCATTATCTACTGCTTCATATACCTCTGAGAAAAAACTAAGCAAATTAGTAAGGCAAGAATGTCCCTGAGTGAATCCATGCTGAGAAGAATTTATTAAATTAAATGTATCTAAGTGGTTTCTAATTTTACTAGCAATAACTGACTCTAGCAGCTCTCCTATGATTGATGTAAGACTAATGGGACGGTAATTGGATGCTATTGATTTGTCACCTCCTTTGAAGATCGGAACCACGTTTGCAAGCTTCCAAGCTTCTGGAACTATACCTGTCTCCAATGACTTGTTAAATAAAAATGTTAATGGGTAACTTAACTCATCCCTACATTCCTTCAATACTCCAGCATATACCTCATCAGGACCAGGCGATTTATGAGGTTTCAGTCTGTCAATTTCCTCAAGCACATAATTTCTACTTATAGAAACCGTACTTAACCTATTTTCTATACTATCGCTATATACCTTACGGACCTCTGGAAACTGCGCCAAATTTTCATTAGTGAAAACGGAAAGAAATTTACTATTTAATGTACTGCACATTTCTAAATCATTTTCTGTCATTTCTCCTATCGAAGTTTTAAGGGGACCAATTACATCTCTATCCTCGGATTTATATAGTTGGTAAAAAGCTTTAGGATTATTTTTTGAGTCATTGACAACCTTAATTTCATAATTTCTTTTTTCTTTCCTAATATCCTTTTTTACCTAAATGGGTCGACCCATTTATCCTAAATGGGTCGAAAAGTCTTAAAATCGCCAAACTAAGAGGCCGAATGTCTTAAAATGTGAAAACTAATGGGGCTAAGTGAAATGCTGGGTGCGAAGGGATTTAACCCTCCCGAAAACTCCCCAGGTTTTGAGATACCTGGCACGGGGTTCGAACCCTGGTTAGTGACCTCAGTAGGTCAACCAGACCCGCGCGCTAACCCACTGTACTACCTCGGACGTACAATAGAATAGCAACCTTAGTTCTCCTTGAAAGAACAAATTGATTGTCTCGTGGTGATTCACGTGATGAGTTTATTAGACTTCGCCATCAACGACTATTCTACGCTATTCCAGACGTCAACTCGGGTAGTATTGTGGTTGCGGGATTTTTGCGGGTACAGGGTATTAAGCTAAGCATGAGGGAGAAGGAGTCCAGAAAAATCTCCCATCTCCCCCTAAGGCACGCAGGATATGGATGCCCTTGGGATACACTTGTGTTAGTCTATTTATCCAGTTGGTTAACCCATACTGTACCAGAGGATATTACCATAAATGTACCCTCCAGTACCAGGCAATGTGGCAAAAATGGCTTAAGAGTCGACAGAGGACAACCTTCCACCTCAAGAGTTGGAAGTATACTGAGCCAGTCAGGCTGTGGGAGCTTGGATATAAGCTGAGAAGTGTTGCCAACATCTAACAGCAGTGCGTACAAGTCATGGTGCCAGGTACCGCTCGATACGGGCAGTAACAAGGACTGCGTATTACCGACGGCGATCTTCCATCGCTGGTACAGGCGAGCGACTTTTTACTGTCGGCGATCCGCCGTCGCTGGTACAGTACGGGTTAAGGGGAGATTTTCACTTAAGAGTTTTTTTTCTGGACACCTTTCTCCCTCGTGTTTAACACCATTAGTTTGATATTATAAGACGTTTGCCCCATTAGTTTGCCGGTTTTAAGACCATATGCCCTATTTCTGTCAATTTTAAAAACTTTCGAGCTATTTCGGTGTCAATTTTTTCCTGGCGAGCGGAAGCGAGCCTGTAATTTAGGAGGAACCGGCTTTCAGCCGGGACATTTTTCTACCGAAAAATGTACAAACTTATCTTGAAAGGAGGCCTTGTAGTGGGGCAGATAACTGGAATAATCGTTCATTTCTGGAAACAAGCACCAAAATTGGCACACATACTCCTTGGGGATTGCTCTTTTGATAAAACCCGTTAGCCACCTAAAAATTCAAGATGGCGGCCATTTTTCAAGATGGCCACCATTGAATATACAGAAATATTGCATTTCGCAATAAAATCGCAAAGACTTGTCCTATTTGAATTATCTTGATGTCAAATCATACATTTTTCACTATGTAGAATCCGAATTTGGAACCATGGACTTACTCACTAGCTTCCTTGTACCATAATATCAGTCCCGGAATCATAATTAGGGTAAAAAGTGCCCATATCATAGGCACCATCAGTCCAATATATTATTGGATGTACATGTAAGCAGTTTGTCACTTATTGTCTTGCTGCCTGGATGAGTATACTACAACGCTTCTAAACCTCGCATCTGCAGCTGCACAGTGCCGTGCAGGTCAGACCAAAGCAGTAGCATTTGCATCGACCGCAGCATTCCGACTTGCATCCACACTTGGTCAGCTGCTGGCAACTCTCTGCAATGGGTGGGAGCTCTGTCCAAACGATCTGCCACAGATCTCCTTTCTTGGTCCAGCCCCAGTTGGCAGGAGTCTGCGTTTCTGGTTGACGTACTGTTGACTGACTCCAGATGCAGCCCGCCTGGTAGGCAGCACGCTTCACATGCTGCTTCAGTGCTGCTCGGGTTGGAGGAATGGCTTCGTACGGCCTCTGCTTCCGATCAAACATGTCCAACCTCGCATCATCGACACCTTCAGCTGTGCTGGATCTGTCGTACATCATGACCACGAACTTCTCCAAGGTCTCCAGGTCTTCATCATCAACTACCGGTGGTTACTGGCTGAGTTTGCTGAAGACACCGGAAGCCTCATCACAAACATCCCAGGTTTGCCAAGCAGACTTCTTCCCTTTGCCACGGAATGCTGAAACTACAACGCAGCCAGTGAAGGCATGGAAGAAGAGCATCCCTTTGCTCTTTTCTGCAAGAGTGCAACACAAGTCATGTACAGGAACCCACCTCAGGTTCTGTCCTTGGCCAAAGGCAACCAACAACTGCTGCAGACCTAGCTCCTGAAGTGCCTGCAGAACACTGACTGCGATGACGACAACATCTGTGTCGCTGGCTTTGACCATGATGACTTTGCTGCCTGCTTCTGTTGCATGCCTGGCATGCACAAAGATCCGCGTGTCAGCTTCTTCATGACTGCACGGTGCCACCCCAGCCAGATTGATAGTACGGTTGCTGACAGCATCTTCTTCCTTGGTCACAATGACCACATTTGGTGTGGCCACACGTGCAATCTTATCAGCCAGAAAGTTGAACAGCTCGGCTTTGTTGTCATATTCTCTCAGGAAGTTTCGCCAGTTTGAGGGAATTTTGCCCTTCCCTGTCACCCAGCGTCTCACCCCGCGTCTTCGCTTTGATCTAGTTTCAGCTTTCAGACTAGATGGCCGGTAGACATCAAACACAATGTCTGTTCTCTTGTACTTGGTAGAGTATGCTTGTATTCTAGGAAGGACATCGAGCATTGCGTACTCTTCGAACGTCTTTGAACTCCGTGGGGGCAGACTGTTCACCAACGCTGCACCATCAATGATGATGGTGTCGGCGTCTGGCTCTGCCTCAGGGGCTGTAACTTGGCTCTGAAGAATGGTAGTGAGGTGGGATTTCTAACAGGTGTGGAGCTTTCCACCATCACTGAGGGCAGCAGGATGTGACTGGTTCTCATGACGGAAGAACTCCTTCAAGTCACACTCTCTGCTCTGGCATGATATGAACAGCTTGGAGAACAGTTGACAGTCTTCCTTCAGCACTTTTTGCTTTGAAGAGTCAACAGAGGCTGGTACCTGTCGGAAAAAGTCAACCCTGTTCTTCTTGATTGGTTCATAGAAGGTGGATTCTTCTTCCCCTTCCAGTCCCTTCATAAACTCCTGGAAACGGACCTTGCCTTTCTCAAGGTGTGTGCCAATCAGCTCGGCGGCAGTGTGGTGAGCAATATCCTTTGTATCAAGCGAAAGCAGGTCCCAACTCTCCTCCTGGAAAGGATTGCACATATCTGTCATGGCTTGTGAAAGCTTTTCTACTTTCTCAAGGAACACTCTTTGTGCTCGTTCTGTCTCCTCATGGTGGCTGGTGTGTTCAGTACCCTTTTTGGTCCCACATGCTGCCTCATACTGTGCAACCAAGTGGCTGACTTGAGGACCAGTTATCATCCATCTTCTCAGTGCTGATGGGTCTTCAGTCACGCCGATCACACCCCCGTCTGCCTTGATGACAGCGTTGGCCTGCTCGTGAGCTTGGTCAATAGCCACTGCTGAGAACTGTCGGCTCGATTTGTGTACAACAAAGTTTCCACTCTGGAACTCCTGAGCCAGCTGAGGATGCTTCTGTTCCAGGGTCACCATGTCTCTGTAGTGGATCGGAAGCCACCGTGAACCCCATGCTGAGTTTCACAGCAGCGGTGCCACCAGTGTGCCCTGGCTCTGCGTTGACATCCGCTCTGTTGAGCTACTACTCTACACCTTCCGCTGCAAGTCTTTCAACGTCCCCCCCCCCCCCCACCGCATCGTGTCATGTCCAGTTTGGAAGTCTTGTACAGGAAGATGCTACACATATTAAACCTCTAACACTACTACGATATACACTACCATGCATTTTAGCCGAGTCAGACGTAACATGAACCTCTAATTTAGCAGAATATTAGGATTCTGGGACTGATATTATGGTACAAGGAAGCTAGTGAGTAAGTCCATGGTTCCAAATTCGGATTCTACATAGTGAAAAATGTATGATTTGACACCAAGATCATTCAAATAGGACAAGTCTTTGCGATTTTATTGCGAAATGCAATATTTCTGTATATTCAATGGCGGCCATCTTGAAAAATGGCCGCCATCTTGAATTTTTAGGTGGCTAATGGGTTTTATCAAAAGAGCAATCCCCAAGGAGTATGTGTGCCAAATTTGGTGCTTGTTTCCGGAAATGAACGATTCTCCTGAAATTTGCAGTTATCTGCTCCACTATTGGGGGTATTTTTTTAAGCTTGATGGAGGTCTAGGGAGCAAACTAAAATCCTCCAACCCAAGATCAGCCTTGAAGATATATTTGTAAATTTTTTGATAACATACAGTGACGCGTTCCTCCATTATACTTTGGCCTTTACTAGATGATGTATTTATCTTAGGAAGGAACTCAAGGGATTGAATGGGGTACAAACCTTCTCAATAGGCTAAACCCTAAAGCTCCCGCAGATCTTCACAAGCCCTGTAAAATTGTTTAATGTAAGCCAGAAAATTTGGTGCCCCCATGATGCCAGAGTTTACACGATTCAAACACGAGTGAAAACACGAGTAAACAAGAGTAAACACGATCCACTGAGAAAAAAACACGAGTGTAACACGAAAAAGCGAGTGTCATTTGAAATACCGTTATTTCAAAAATGTAGGACAATCAACGAGAGTTTACACGAGTTTACACAGATGTAACACGAGTCAACACGTGTGCAACAGTGTTGTTTTTGTGTTGATCCGTATAACAATCGTGTTGATCCGTGTAACAATCGTGTTGACTCGTGTTAGACTCGTCCATACTCTTTGTTGACGTGCCCTGGAATGTGGCCGTTATTTTTCAAATTTTTGACACTCGTCTTGGGTTCGTGTTACACTCGTTTTGACTCTCAGTTACTCGTACAGACTCTTGCATTAACACGTGTTGACTCGTATTGACTCGAGTTAACTCGTGTTACACTCTCCTTGACTCGGGAGCTTTTACTTATCTACTGACGAATATACTCGGGTCTGGGACTGTAAGGGTTAAGGGGAGCTGGGTCGTTTTTCAGGTCCCATTTCTTCTTCATGTTTAGCCCTATTAGTTGCCAGATTTTATGGTGTTCGCCCCTTTAGTTTGTCGGTTTTAAAACTTGTCGTCCCATTTCTATATCAATATCAAGACCTTTCGTGCCATTTAGGTGTCAGTTTTTTCTGCCGAGCGATAGCGTGCCTATAATTTTATGATAAATCGGCCTTTGGCCAGGGCATTTTTCTATCGAAAAATGAACAAATGTATCCTGAAGGGGGGGTCTAGGAAATGTCTTCTTCTTTTTTAAGCTTGATGAAGGTCTAGCGAGGAAACTAAAAAAATAATGAATATATACCGATATATATATATATATATATATATATATATATATATATATATATATATATATATATATATATATGTTTCTAATCTCTCAGTGGGGTTCGAACCGCCGACCGTCAGGATGATAGCCGACGCTTTAATCAACTATATATATATATATATATATATATATATATATATATATATATACCCTAAAATAACCAGTGTCCCCTTAACTATAATTGTACGTTGACAGTTTAATAGCCGCCAGAGCACGATCTGACCATCATCATCATAATAGCCGCCAGAGCACGATCTGACCATCATCATCATAATAGCCGCCAGAGCACGATCTGACCATCATCATCATAATAACCGCCAGAGCACGATCTGACAATCATCATCATAATAACCGCCAGAGCACGATCTGACAATCATCATCATAATAACCGCCAGAGCACGATCTGACCATCATCATCATAATAGCCGCCAGAGCACGATCTGACCATCATTATCATAATAGCCGCCAGAGCACGATCTGACCATCATCATCACAATCCCTATCCAGATAATAGAAGGGGGGGGTGGGGGGAGGGGGGGAAGACAAGTGACATTTAGGCAAGTCCCCGGAATCCTATTGTTCTGTATGTGTCTGTGTGTGTTAAGCGGATATAGTGTGCGTGTGCTGGAGTGTTGATGTGTGTGTGTGTGTGTGTGTGTGTGTGTTTGTTTGTGTGTGTGTGTGCTTGTGTGAGTGTGTAAATGTGCGTGTGTGAGTATGTATGTATGTGGGGCCCTAGTATTAATGGGGTGGTGGTGTCGCTCCAGGTCATGTATCCTCACAGTTGTTTTGGCAGGTAGTGTGTGTGTTTTTGTGTGTGTGTGTGTCTGTATGTATGTGTGTGTGTATGTGTGTGTGTGTGTATGTGTGTGTGTGTGTGTGTGTGAACCCTAGCGTTAATGGGTTAGTGGTGTTGGTGTTGTCCCCGCCCGCTCATGTATCCTCAACAGTTGTTTTGGCAGGTAGTGTGTGTGTGTATGTGTGTGTGTGTGTGTATGTGTGTGTGAACCTAGCGTTAATGGGTTAGTGGTGTCGGTGTTGTCCCCGCCCGCTCATGTATCCTCAACAGTTGTTTTGGAGAGTTTGGGGAGTCAGCTGCAGGGGAAGCTGTCCACCAAATATATTTTCTTAAGGAAGCCCACCTCGATTTGTTTTTCTCTCTCTCCCTCTCTCTCTGGGTTGTATCCATCCGGCCCCATGCAGCCTACTGTTTTAAGACGTTTATCCCCATCCAGGTGTCAATTTTATCTTGGCGAACGGTAGCGAGGCAACATATTTAAAACAATGTTTTTGACAGCAGGCTAGATTTGTACATTTTCGATAGAAAAATGTGTCCGGCGAAGCCAGATTTCTCCATACAATACTAGCTCGCTATCACTTGCCAGGAAGAAATCGACACCTGGATGGGGATAAACGTCTTGAAACAGTAGAAAGAATGGGACGAAATGGATACAAGCCAGAGAAAGAGAAAAGGCGAGAAAAAAAAACAGGTCACCTCCCTTAAGCTCCATTTTGTATACCTTTTTGCTCCTATTTTAAGCAGGTGAATTCCACCAACTATATTTTCTTAAGCTACATTTCACATACCTCGTGGTCCTATTTCAGGTTCAGTATTCGTTTTTGTGTTGTGCTATTAACCCTTTCGGTGCGGACCTTCTATAAGGAAGAATCCACTCGGTTAGTAATTTTCCCGCTAATGTCACTCAATATACGTCGCCCAAGCGCCATTTCCGTAGCCCTTAGCGAAACGGAAGGAGCTCCAATGTAAACTCTCCCTGTAACAGTCACCACTCTGGAAAATCGACCAATACTTTGTGCCTTTCGTTGCTGAGTAGTCATCCGCACTGTTTCGTCGCTGAGTAGTCGTCCGCACTGTTTCGTCGCTGAGTAGTCGTCCGCACTGTTTCGTCGCTGAATAGTCGTCCGCACTGTTTCACTCCAAGCAACAATATTCAACTTTTTCCTTCACTCCCACTCATGATAATTGGATGATATTTACAATGATTTGATCATGTTTTTTGTTTACAAGACAGGATGGGATGTTGAAATGAAATCAAATGAACCTTATACTCGTACCTGGTATATAGCATAATAGGTGTCACAGTTACATGGAGAAGTGGCCCTGTTTTTGTTGATTTTCAGCTTCTAAAACACCTCTTTATTGTACATACATCCTTAGTCAACCAATGCACAGAGCACACTTATCTGAGTGTGAGTGGCAAGCTTAGAACTTCCTGGATGTATCTGGACACAAGTAGGGTGGGTTGGTGCAACCAACTCAGCCTGTAATATCAATATGTATATATACGTCAGCAGCAGTGTAGGCCTTTTTTTACATAGGATATATATATATATACACGTTGGCTGCAGTCAAAAGGTTAAGGTTATTATTTATTATTTTTCACCCTCTTCTCCCTTATAGTTAACCCTATTAGTATTGATATTTTAAGACGTTCGCCCCATTAGTTTGGCGATTTTTAGACCCTTCGTCCCATTTATTTGTCAGTGTTTAGACCTTTCGTGCCATTTAGGTGTCAATTTTTTCCTGGCGAACATTAGCAAGCCTGTAATTTAGAAGGAACCAGCCATCAGACAGGACATTGATCTTTAAAAGAAAATGTACAAACAATATCTTAAAGGGAGTCTTGGGGGTATATTATTCAACCTTGATAGAGGTCTAGGGAGCAAACTAATAATATAATAATTAAAGTCCACTGATGTGATCGCCGATGTTGGAAGGGTCATAGTCTGATTCTTTAAAGGGGAGGTATAGGTTTTTTTCTGGACTCCCGCCTCCCTCATGTTTAGCCCCATTATTTTTGAGATTTTATGACGTTCGCCCCATTAGTTTGGCGAATTTACCACCTTTTTCCCCATTTCGTTGTCAATTTTAAGACTTTCCGTGCCATTTAGGTGTCGATTTTTTCCTGGCGAGCGATAGCGAGCCTGTAATTTTAAGAAGAACCGGCCTTTGGCCTGGACATTTTTCTACTGAAAAATGTTCAAACTTAAAGGGGGGGGGGGTCTAGGGAGTGTTTTTATAAGCATGATGGAGGTCTAGCGAAGAAACTAAAAACAAATATATGAATTAATATATAACATATGACCAAAAACTAACCACTACCCCCGTAAGAGCGATCTTACTCCCACATTCCTTTGTTTTTTGCTGTACCTACCAACTTCTGAACTGGATTAATTACATATACTTCCCGCTAACTTATACTGTTGCCTTTAAGTCTTTATCAATGTTAACGTTAATACAAAATGTCGATGGTTATATCTACCACTATTATCGCCGATAATCGAAGCGATGTTTTTGTAAGCTTTGGAACGGACACGGACAAGAGAGCCCTTTCCAAATATATATATATACCGGTATATATATATATATATATATATATATATATATATATGCAACATATTACTCAGATTCAAGAGTCTACGAGTTTCAGTAGATATGTAAATAAAATATAATTTTAGACAGATAATTATCAAAATTGATTGTAGTTGCGTGTTATATGTACACAGAGCATACTACACATATTTCTATCTGCAAAAACACTAACACATAAATATTCACTGCTTCAGAAAAGGCGTAGAGAGGGATACATAAACCAGGTTAACAACATGGTGGCTACTGTAAAAGAAGTTGGCCTATACCGTATATATTCTCCCGGTAGATGAGTGTTGTGTTGGTGTGTCTTAATGTGGTGGCAGTATTGATGTGTTGGCAGTGAACGGGTTGGCAGTGTAGTTGGCACCAGGGGGGGGGGGGGGATCACTTCCTACCCACATCTATATAGAAATAGGCAACAGGTGTGTGTATGTGTGTGTGTGTGTGTGTGTCTGTGTGTGTAGTGAAATTTGTGTATATACCAGTTTAGTTTATCTGTGTGTGTGTGTGTGTGTGTAGTTTATGTGTGTGTTTGTGTAGTTTGTATGTGTGTTTGTGTGTGTACGAGCGAGAAGGAGAAATGTGATCAGTTTATTATTCACGACATGTACATAACAGGGACACATTAAAAGCGAAGAATTTGAACTACATAATTTAATAGGTGTAGCGTTACATTAAATAACATACTGTATATTAGTGTGTGTGTGTGGAAGGGGGGGAGAGAGAGAGAGAGAGAGAGAGAGAGAGAGAGAGAGAGAGTAACATATATACACAGACTGCACAGACCTTGCGGTCCCAACTAGTCAGTCCGTACTTAATTCTAACATCGATTTTGCTATAAAGTGAAAGGTAAAGATAACAAATAATAAGGCTCTCTCTCCACCCACCACTCCCTCCGACTTTTGGACGGCATGAAATTTAGTTGGTGAAACAAGGCCCCCAGCAGAATGAGAACATTCATAGTAAGAGCGAAGTTGAGAATTATTGTATTCTACTGATGCTAACGCTAAGTTTCCCCCAGGGATCTGTATTAGGTCCTCTGTTGTTTGTTATATACATAAATGACCTTTATTTAGGTATAACTAGTAGGATAAGTAAATTTGCAGACGATACCAAAATGGGGAGAACAATTGATTCAGATAGAGATATAGAGTGCCTCCAAAGGGATCTAGATACCTTACACGAATGGTCAGTAAATTGGCAGATGAAGTTTAACATTGACAAATGCAAGGTATTAAAGATAGGGAAGATGCATACAAATGTTAAATATAAACTAGATAATATGGAATTAGAAAACTCGAATTGTGAGAAAGATCTAGGTGTGTTTGTTAGCAATGATTTGAAGCCTAGACAACAGTGTATAAGCGTTCGAAACAAGGCAAACAGGATTCTCGGGTTCATCTCTAGGAGTGTGAGTAACAGAACTGCTGATGTTATCTTAAAACTTTACTTGTCATTAGTGACACCCCATATGGATTATGCTGTTCAATTTTGGTGTCCTTATTACAGAATGGACATAGATTCATTGGAGAGAGTACAACGTAGAATGACAAAAATGATCCATAATATTAGAAATCTTCCGTATAAAGAAAGGTTGAAGAAATTAGGCTTACATTCGTTAGAGAGACGCAGAGTTAGAGGGGATATGATAGAGGTGTTCAAGTGGGTTAGTGGGATTAACAAAGGGGACATGACAAATGTACTAAAGCTCAGTGATAGCGAAAGAACTCGTACCAATGGTTTCAAATTAGATAAATTTCGTTTCAGAAAAGATATAGGCAAATATTGGTTTGGTAACAGAGTTGTAGATGGGTGGAATGGACTACCAAGTGCTATAGTGGGATTAAAAACGATAGGGAGCTTTAAGATAAAATTGGATAAGCATATGGACGAGAAGGGTTGGGTGTGAAGGGGGATCAGCAGGGTTGGGCCAATCAGCGCTCTGCAGACCCCCGTAATCCTGCGTTAATCTCTAACCGTTTTGGTAAGATGATCCTCAGGGTATTAGAGTGTTGAGCCTATAATTGGGCTTTGTAATTGGGGTTGTGTGGGACAGGGATCTGCCTTGCTTGGGCCAATCGGCTTTCTGCAGACTCCCATTTTCTTATGTTCTTATGTTCTTATGTTGTTATGTTCTAACCTTTGTTTTTCTTGTATTGACTATATTACTCCAACCTCCTCGAAATAGATGGCTATCCTCCTTATAGATGAATCAATTGTATAACATTGTACCACTTTCTGGCAATTTGCTCCACTCTTTGACCACACTGTAGGTGAAAAATGTGTTTGTGGCATCTAGATTGTCCCTCCTGGTTTGATATGTCATTCAGTTTTGAGAGAGAGAGAGAGAGAGAGAGAGATAGAGAGAGAGAGAGAGAGAAAGAGAGAGAGAGAGAGAGAGAGAGAGAGAGAGACAGAGAGAGAGTGAGAGTGCTGATGTGTGATATGCATATTTTGGACCAAAGATAAATTACAGTGACTCCGTAATAAATATAAGGACAAGGAACTGGATCACTTGACTTAATGGCTCTAACATGTAACTTATAGGTCTCAGACAACATGGTGAGAGAGAAAAAAAAAAGAAAGAGAGTGAGATTGAGAGATAGTGAGGTATATGAATCGAAGAGAGAGAGAGAAAGAGAGGGATGGAGAAAGAGGTTTTACGTGTGTGTGTGTAAATGTGTGTGTGTGTGTGTGTGTGTGTGTTTTGGCAGGGGGCAGGTGTGAACGTGTTAAGGAGGGGGTATATATGTGTAACTGGTAGCTATGTGTGTGTGTGTATCTTGTTGTCGTTGGCAGAGAGAGAGAGAGAGAGAGAGAGAGAGAGAGAGAGAGAGAGAGACTGCCAAAAGAGCCAAGTCATATAACCCTCTCCTCTCTCATTCCTTGTCCCCCCCCCTCTTTCTCTCTCTCTCTCTCTCTCTCTCTCTCTCTCTCTCTCTCTCTCTCTCTCTCTCTCTCTCTCTCTCTCTCTGTCTGTGTGTGTATGTGTGTGACTGTCTGAGTGTGAGTGATTGTATATGTGTATGTGTGCGTGTGTGTGTGTGAGTGAGTGTGTCTGTGTGTGTGTGTGTGTGTGTGTGTGTGTGTTTGAGACAATATTGAGTAATTGGAAAGAGTCCAGGCAAGAACAACAAACGTTATGCTATCGATTAGGAGACAGATAAATTATGCTATTAGGAGAGATTTCAGAGCTCAGGATATATTCTTGGGAAGCGATTAGAATTAGAAGTAATGTCATTAAAGTAGTTATAACTACAAATGAGTTGGACAATGCGGGTTATATCAAGATGTATATAATAAGTACACAATATGGAAATATTGGTGAAAGTTAGAACCGGAAAGGTTTATCACTAGCGTATAAGAAAGTTGTCAATGCCATAACTACTTGAATGGAGAAATTATACCCACATGACGAGAATATTGTTGATTGTAAATACACGACAATATTGATTCTCTCTGGAGACCTTAAGAGGACTCCATATTGCTAGAATTTCTTCACAAGTACAGTATGTGTTGAACATTGTTCACCAATGTGACCAATTTGTTGATGAACAAAATTCCCTCGGAATTTGTAAGTTATCCTTCAGTTAAACAAATAAAATGAAAGTATTCAGTGTTCTGAACACTATAATTTGGTTGTATTCTACTATACATTTTCCGTGTAATTCGTTGATCTTCTAGGGTATCTCCTATAAACGGATCGCAAGGTCTTTGATATACTAACTATTCCTTGTAAGCTTTTGTGATTCTCCCAAGTGCCAGTGTCCATAGTGTTCAGATTTGTTATATGTGTAGACCATAGAAGGGTGGGAGGTGAGGAGCTACGGTGTGGTGAGTTATGACAGGGACCACGGGAGAGATGGAGAGATAAGGGCCCTTTATATACAGATGGAGAGATGGATGGCTTTATATATCGATGGAGAGATGGATGGCTTTATATACAAATGGAGAGATAGGGGCCCTTTATATACAGATGGAGACATAGATGGCTATATAAACAGATGGAGAGATAGGTGGCTTTATATACGATGGAAAGATAGGTGGCTTTATATACGATGGAGAGATAGGGGCCCTTTACAGTATAATACAGATTGTGAGATAGGGGCCCTTTATATACAGATGGAGAAATAGCTGGCTTTATATACAAATGGGGAGATAGGGGCCCTTTATAGACAGATGGGGAGATAGGTGGCTTTATATACAGATGGAGAGATAGCTGGCTTTATATACAGATGGAGAGATAGGTGGCTTTATATACAAATGGTGAGATAGGGGCCCTTTATATACAGATGGAGAGATAGCTGGTTTTATATACAGATGGAGAGATAGGTGGCTTTATATACAGATGGAGAGATAGGTGGCTTTATATACAGATGGAGAGATAGGTGGTTTTATATACAGATGGAGAGATAGGTGGCTTTATATACAAATGGGGAGGAGATAGGTGGTTTTATATAAAAATTGGGAGATAGGTGGCTTTATATACAGATGGGGAGATAGGTGGCTTTATATGCAGATGGAGATATAGGTGGCTTTATATACAAATGGGGAGATAGGTGGCTTTATATACAGATGGAGAGATAGGTGGCTTTATATACAGATGGAGAGATAGGTGGCTTTATGTACAGATGGAGAGATAGGTGGCTTTATATACAGATGGAGAGATAGGTGGCTTTATATACAGATGGAGAGATAGGTGGCTTTATATACAGATGGAGAGATAGGTGGCTATATATACATATGGAGATATAGGTGGCTTTATATACGAATGGGGAGATAGGTGGCTTTATATACAGATGGAGAAATAGGTGGTTTTATATATAAATGGGGAGATAGGTGGCTTTATATACAGATGGGGAGATAGGTGTCTTTATATGCAGATGGGGATATAGGTGGCCTGATATACAAATGGGGAGATAGATATACAGAAGTGATAGGTGGCTTTATATACAGATGGGGAGATAGGTGGCTTTATATACAGATGGAGAGATAGGTGGCTTTATATACAGGTGGAGAGATAGGGCCCTTTATATACAGATGGAGAGATAGGGGCCCTTTATATACAGATGGAGAGATAGGTGCCCTTTATATACAGATGGAGATATAGGTGGCTTTATATACATATGGAGAGATAGGTGGCTTTATATACAGATGGAGAGATATGTGGCTTTATATACAGATGGAGAGATATGGGCCCTTTATATACAAATGGAGAAATAGGGGCCCTTTATATACAGATGGAGAGATAGGGGCCCTTTATATACAAATGAAGAGATAGGGGCCCTTTATATACAGATGGAGAGATAGGGCCCTTTATATACAAATGAAGAGATAGGGGCCCTTTATATACACATGAAGAGATAGGGGCCCTTTATATACAGATGGAGAGATAGTTGGCTTTATATACAGATGGAGAGATAGGTGGCTTTATATACAGATGGGGAGATAGGTGGCTTTATATGCAGATGGAGTGATAGGTGGCTTTATATACAGATAGTGAGATAAATGGCTTTATATACAGATGGAGAGATAGGTGGCTTTATATACAGATGAAGAGGTAGATGCCCTTTATATACAGATGGATATATAGGTGGCTTTATATACATATGGAGAGATAGGTGGCTTTATATACATATGGAGAGATAGGTGGCTTTATATACAGATGGGGAGATAGGTGGCTTCATAACCAGATAGAGAGATAGGTGTCTTTATATACAGATGGAGAGATAGGGGCCCTTTATTTATAGATGGAGAGATTGGTGGCTTTATATACAGATGGAGAGATAGGGGGCTTTATATACAGATGGAGAGGTAGGGGCCCTATATATACAGATGGTGAGATAAGTGCCCTTTATATACAGATGGAGAGATAGGTGGCTTTATATACATATGGGGAGATAGGTGGCTTTATATACAGATGGAGAGATAGGTGGCTTTATATACAGATGGAGAGATAGGTGGCTTTATATACAGATGGAGAGATAGGTGGCTTTATATATAGATAGAGAGATAACTGGCTTTATATACAGATGGAGAGATAGGGGCCCTTTATATGCAGATGGAGAGATAGGGGTCCTTTATATACAGATGGAGAGATAGGGGCCCGTTATATACAGATGGAGAGATAGGTGGTTTTTTATACAGATGGAGAGGTAGGTGGCTTTATATACAGATAGAGAGAGAGTGGCTCTTTATATACATATGGAGAAACAGGTGGCTTTATATACAGATGGAGAGATAAGAGGCTTTATGTACAGATGGAGAGATAGGTGGTTTTATATACAGATGGAGAGATAGGGACCCTATATATAAAGATGGAGAGATAGGTGGCTTTATATACAGATGGATAGATAGGTTGCTTTATATACAGATGGAGAGATAGGGGCTTTATATACATATGTAGAGATAGGTGGCTTTATATGCAGATGGAGAGATAGGTGGCTTTATATACAGATAGAGAGATAGGTGGCTTTATATACATATGGAGAGATAGGTGGCTTTATATACAGATGGATAGATAGATGGCTTTATATACAGATGGAGAGATATTTGGCTTTATATACAGATGGAGAGATAGGAGCCCTATATATACAGATGGAGATATAGGTGGCTTTATATACAGATGGAGAGATAGGTGGCTTTATATACAGATGGAGAGATAGGTGGCTTAATATACAGATGGATAGATAGGTGGCTTTCTATACAGATGGAGAGATAGGTGGCTTTATATACAGATGGAGAGATAGGTGGCTTCATATACAGATGGAGAGAGATAGGTGGCTCTATATACAGATGGAGAGATAGATGGCTTTATATGCAGGTCGAGAGATAGGTGTCTTTATATACAGCTGGAGAGATATGGTCCCTCTATATACAGATGGAGAGATAGGTGACTTTTATATACAGATGGAGAGATAGAGGGCTTTATAATACAGATGGATAGATAGGTGGCTTTATAAACAGATGGAGAGATAGGTGGGTTTATATACAGATGGGGAGATAGGTGGCTTTATATACAGATGGAGAGGTAGGGCCCTATATATACAGATGGTGAGATAAGTGCCCTTTATATACAGATGGAGAGATAGGTGGCTTTATATACAGATGGAGAGATAGGTGGCTTTATATACAGATGGGGAGATAGGTGGCTTTATATACAGATGGAGAGATAGGTGGCTCTATATACAGATGGGGAGATAGGTGGCTTTATATACAGATGGAGAGATAGGTGGCTTTATATACAGATGGAGAAATAATTGGCTTTATATACAGATGGAGAGATAGGGGCCCTTTATATGCAGATGGAGAGATAGGGGTCCTTTATATACAGATGGAGAGATAGGGGCCATTTATATACAGATGGAGAGATAGGGGCCCTTTATATACAGATGGAGAGATAATTGTTTTTTTATACAGATGGAGAGGTAGGTGGCTTTATATATAGATAGAGAGAGAGTGGCCCTTTATATACATATGGAGAAACAGGTGGCTTTATATACAGATGGAGAGATAAGTGGCTTTATATACAGATGGAGAGATAGGTGGTTTTATATACAGATGGAGAGATAGGTGGCTTTATATACAGATGGATAGATAGGTGGCTTTATATACAGATGGAGAGATAGGTGGCTTTATATACAGAGAAGAGATAGGGGCCCTTTTAATAATGATGGAGAGATAGGGGCTCTTTATATACAGATGGAGAGATATTTGGCTTTATATACAGATGGAGAGATATTTGGCTTTATATACAGATGGAGAGATAGGAGCCCTATATATACAGATGGAGAGATAGGTGGCTTTATATACAGATGGAGAGAAAGGTGGCTTTATATACAGATACAGGGGAGGTGTGGTGGAGTGGTCTTGCCACTGGCCTGGTAATCCAAAGGTCCCGGGTTCAAATCCCGATGTATCAATGGGAAGATATTATTGGGATGGAATTTGTGCTGTACCTAGTATCAGTGCATTACCACAAGCCCACCGAAACGTCAATAAAATACCCTCATTGTTCCCTGATTAAATAGCAATGTATGAATATTCCCATATTCAAAATATGCTATAGGGGTGCAATGCCTGGTGAGTTATCTGCTCAACAGGTGGCGTTGTGTGTGTGTAAGTGTGAGAGTCCGAGTGTAGGAGGTGAGACAGTGAAGCACGGGAACGAGATGGCTTCAGAGATGGGGTCGTTTCGGGCCATGAGTGAGCACCGTGCCTCATGTGAAGGCAAGATGGCAGGTGTTCGTTGTACTCTACGTGCTTCACATGTCTCACTCCCTAGACTGGAACAATACCTCACGGGCTTCACTGTTCATTGTAAAGCGGTGAATGTTAAGGCTCTCAGCCTATGCCCAAGAGGAAGTAAGTTGGAATATAGAAAAAAAAAAAAAAAAAAAAAAATTGAGAGATAGGTGGCTTTATATACAGATGGGGAGATAGGTGGCTTTATATACAGATGAAGAGATAGGTGGCTTTATATACAGATGGGGAGATAGGTGGCTTTATATACAGATGGAGAGATAGGTGGCTTTATATACAGATGGATAGATAGGTGGCTTTATATACAGATGGAGAGATAGGTGGCTTTATATACAGATGGAGAGATAGGGGCCCTTTTAATAATGATGGAGAGATAGGGGCCCTTTATATACAGATGGAGAGATATTTGGCTTATATACAGATGGAGATATAGGAGCCCTATATATACAGATGGAGAGATAGGTGGCTTTATATACAGATGGAGAGATAGGGGGCTTTATATACAGCTGGAGATAGGTGGGCTTATATACAGATGGAGAGATAGGTGGCTTTATATACAGATGGGGAGATAGGTGGCTTTATATACAGATGGAGTGATAGGTGGCTTTATATACAGATGGAGAGACAGGTGGCTTTATATACAGATGGAGAGATAGGTCACTTTATATACAGATGGAGAGATAGGGGCCCTTAATATGCAGATTGAGGGATAAGTGGCTTTATATAAATATGGAGAGATAGGTGGCTTTATATACAGATGGAGAGATAGGTGGCTTTATATACAGATGGGGAGATAGGTGGCTTTATATACAGATGGAGAGATAGGTGGCTTTATATACAGATGGGGAGATAGGTGGCTTTATATACAGATGGAGAGATAGGTGGCTTTATATACAGATGGATAGATAGGTGGCTTTATATACAGATGGAGAGATAGGTGGCTTTATATACAGATGGAGAGATAGGGGCCCTTTTAATAATGATGGAGAGATAGGGGCCCTTTATATACAGATGGAGAGATATTTGGCTTATATACAGATGGAGATATAGGAGCCCTATATATACAGATGGAGAGATAGGTGGCTTTATATACAGATGGAGAGATAGGGGGCTTTATATACATATGGGGAGATAGGTGGCTTTATATACAGATGGAGAGATAGGTGGCTTTATATACAGATGGGGAGATAGGTGGCTTTATATACAGATGGAGTGATAGGTGGCTTTATATACAGATGGAGAGACAGGTGGCTTTATATACAGATGGAGAGATAGGTCACTTTATATACAGATGGAGAGATAGGGGCCCTTAATATGCAGATTGAGGGATAAGTGGCTTTATATAAATATGGAGAGATAGGTGGCTTTATATACAGATGGAGAGATAGGTGGCTTTATAAACAGATGGAAAGATAGGTGGCTTTATATACAGATGGAGATATAGGTGGTTTTATATACAGATAGAGAGATAGGTGGTTTTATATACAGATAGAGACATAGGGGCCCTTTACATACATATGGAGAAACAGGTGGCTTTATATTCAGATGGAGAGATAGGTGGCTTTATATACAGATTTAGAGATAGGTGACTTTATATACAGATGGAGAGATAGGGGTGCTTTATATACAGATGGAGAGATAGGTGCCTTTATATACATATGGAGAGATAAGTGGCTTTATATACAGATGGAGAGATAGGTGGCTTTGTATACAGATCGAGAGATAGCTGTCTTTATATACATATGGGGAGATATGAGCCCTTTATATACAGATGAAGAGATAGGGGCATTATATACATATGTAGAGATAGGTGGCTTTATATGCAGATGGAGAGATAGGTGGCTTTATATACAGATGGAGAGATAGGTTGCTTTATATACATATGGAGAGATAGGTGGCTTTATATGCAGATGGATAGATAGGTGGTTTTATATACAGATGGAGAGATATTTGGCTTTATATACAGATGGAGAGATAGGAGCCTTATATATACAGATGGAGATATAGGTGGCTTTATATACCGATGGAGAGATAGGTGGCTTTATATAGAGATGGAGAGTTAGGTGGCTTTATATACAAATGGATAGATAGGTGGCTTTCTATACAGATGGAGAGATAGGTGGCTTTATATACAGATGGAGAGATAGGTGGCTTCATATACAGATGGAGAGATAGGTGGTTTTATATACAGGTGGAGAGATAGGTGGCTTTATATACAGCTGGAGAGATTGGGTCCCTTTATATACAGATGGAGAGATAGGTGAATTTTATATACAGATGGAGAGATAGAGGGCTTTATAATATAGATGGAGAGATAGAGGCCCTTTATATACAGATGGAGAGATAGGTGGGTTTATATACAGATGGGGAGATAGGTGACTTTATATACAGATGGAGAGATAGGTGGCTTTATATACAGATGGAGATAGGTGGCTTTATATACAGATGGAGAGATAGGTGGCTTTATATACAGATGGAGAGATAGGGGCCCTTTATATTCAGATGTAGAGATAGGTGGCTTTATATACAGATGGATAGATAGGTGGCTTTCTATACAGATGGAGAGATAGGTGGCTTTATATACAGATGGAGAGATAGGGGCCCTTTTAATAATGATGGAGAGACAGGGGCTCTTTATATACAGATTGAGAGATATTTGGCTTTATATACAGATGGAGAGATAGGAGCCCTATATATACAGATGGAGAGATAGGTGGATTTATATACAGATGGAGAGATAGGTGGCTTTATATACAGATGGAGAGATAGGTGGCTTTATATACAAGTGGGGAGATAGGTGGCTTTATATACAGATGGAGAGATAGGTGGCTTTATATACAGATGGGGAGATAGGTGGCTTTATATACAGATGGAGAGATAGGTGGCTTTATATACAGATGAATAGATAGGTGGCTTTATATTCAGATGGAGAGATAGGTGGCTTTATATACAGATGGAGAGATAGGGGCCCTTTTAATAATGATGGAGAGATAGGGGCCCTTTATATACAGATGGAGAGATATTTGGCTTTATATACAGATGGAGAGATAGGAGCCCTATATATACAGATGGAGAGATAGGTGGCTTTATATACAGATGGAGTGATATGGGGCTTTATATACATATGGAGAGATAGGTGGCTTTATATACAGATGGAGAGATAGGTGGCTTTATATACAGATAGGGAGATAGGTGGCTTTATATACAGATGGAGATATAGGTGGCTTTATATACAGATGGAGAGACAGGTGGCTTTATATACAGATGGAGAGATAGGTCACTTTATATACAGATGGAGAGATAGGGGCCCTTAATATACAGATTGAGGGATAAGTGGCTTTATATAAATATGGAGAGATAGGTGGCTTTATATACAGATGGAGAGATAGGTGGCTTTATAAACAGATGGAAAGATAGGTGGCTTTATATACAGATGGAGATATAGGTGGTTTTATATATAGATAGAGAGATGGGGCCCTTTATATACATATGGAGAAACAGGTGGCTTTATATACAGATGGAGAGATAGGTGGCTTTATATACAGATTTAGAGATAGGTGACTTTATATACAGATGGAGAGATAGGGGTGATTTATATACAGATGGAGAGATAGGTGGCTTTATATACATATGGAGAGATAGGTGGCTTTATATTCAGATGGAGAGATTGGTGGCTTTATATACAGATGGAGAGATAGCTGTCTTTATATACATATGGGGAGATATGAGCCCTTTATATACAGATGGAGAGATAGGTGGCTTTATATGCAGATGGAGAGATAGGTGGCTTTATATACAGATGGAGAGATAGGTTGCTTTATAAACATATGGAGAGATAGGTGGCTTTATATTCTTGGATAGATAGGTGGCTTTATATACAGATGGAGAGATATTTGGCTTTATATACAGATGGAGAGATAGGAGCCCTATATATACAGATGGAGATATAGGTGGCTTTATATACAGATGGAGAGATAGGTGGCTTTATATAGAGATGGAGAGTTTGGTGGCTTTATATACAGATGGATAGATAGGTGGCTTTCTATACAGATGGAGAGATAGGTGGCTTTATATACAGATGGAGAGATAGGTGGCTTCATATACTGATGGAGAGATAGGTGGCTTTATATACAGGTGGAGAGATAGGTGGCTTTATATACAGCTGGAGAGATAGGGTCCCTTTATATACAGATGGAGAGATAGGTGAATTTTATATTCAGATGGAGAGATAGAGGGCTTTATAATATAGATGGGGAGATAGGTGACTTTATATACAGATGGAGAGATAGGTGGCTTTATATACAGATGGAGATAGGTGGCTTTATATACAGATGGAGAGATAGGTGGCTTTATATACAGATGGAGAGATAGGGGCCCTTTATATTCAGATGTTGAGATAGGTGGCTTTATATACAGATGGATAGATAGGTGGCTTTCTATACAGATGGAGAGATAGGTGGCTTTATATACAGATGGAGAGATAGGTGGCTTCATATACAGATGGAGAGATAGGTGGCTTTATATACAGATGGTGAGATATGAGGCTTTATATACAGATGGGGAGATAGAGGATTTTATGATGTGGATAGATGAACAGTTTGAGATATATGACTTGATATTACCTTTTATTTGTAAACATGAGTTTATAGATGAATATACTTGGTGAAGCTTATTTATCTACAGTATACAGTATATATCTTCATGTGAGGCAATATATTCACCACGTTCGGCTCACAACCGAATGATCCAGGGTTCAAGTTCCAGACGGATGGGCAGTCTCCTGTTACCTGGTGCCTATACCCTGTACCAAACAAGTAAGCATTCAAGTCTATAACTCACAAACGACTAGAGTAATCGAGCTACTTTAACGTCTATAACTCACAAACGACTAGAGTAATCGAGCTATTTCAACGTCTATATTTAACAAAAAAATAGAGTAGCCTAATCGAGCTATTTTAAAGTCTATAACTCGCAAACGACTTGAGTAATCGAGCTATTTTAACGTCTATAACTCACAAACGACTCGAGTAATCGAGCTAATTTAACGTCTATAACTCACAAACGACTCGAGTAATCGAGCTATATTAACGTCTATAACTCACAAACGACTAGAGTATTCGGGCTATTATTTCTACCATTTGGGAAGGGTCAGCCAGGCAATAAGTGTGGAAATTTACAGTTGACGATTTCTGGACTACCTATTTAGAACAGGGTAAAGCACTATGTAGGAACCTGGAGTGAGCGGATAATTGTGACTTCTTATTTTGGGAGATAAATGCTGCATCCTGGATACTATGCAATAGCTCTTGTGTACCAGGTTTGGTAATTCACCGAACATAAATTACCGGCAATATGAAATAAGGGCTGTGAAAAAACGGTTTACGCTCAAGTTTAAGAGCTGGACATACTAGAAGTGAAACTGAGTTCAGAGAAGCGTATCACCTACTATCCGTTTCATAAAATAATGTTTATATTGTATGCATAATATAATTCTGTGTACACGGTTTTGGTGTAGTCACATAGTTGGATGATAGAGATTATCTTGTAGCCTACACGTATTAGAAGCCACAAGCAGAGATATAACTCAAAACATTTTCAGTATATAGTAGAGATCAGATAACAGATAATTCACAATGTACTCTGCCATTCAAGAAGCATCACCCAGCCAGTATCACACGAGAGATTTTATGGTCAACTTTAAATTCTCAACATATTTCTAGTAACATTTCTGGGATCTTTTGCCATGGTATTGGGAAGTAGACCGAAGATAGATGAATATATACATGAAGTATATATAAAATGTAACCTAATAAGCTGCCAGACCAGTGTTCATGGTAGATGTTGAGGGAAAATGCGCTCGTGTGATACCGGTTTAATATTATTCCAAAACACATGTTGCGATATAATATATAAGTTGGCTATGATGTTAGGATGAATTTACAGTATATGAAAGCAGATAGATACAAAAAATATCGACACGTCTTGGCTCTTAACGCCCTCTTTCATCTCTCTCTCTCTCTCTCTCTCTCTCTCTCTCTCTCTCTCTCTCTCATGTCCTACGATTTTTACCATCACTTTTTGCTGTCACTTCTTTCAATATCACTCTCTATATTGTACACTATTTACTGCAGCACTGAACCACCAATTCTGCTATCTCTATATATCGCTTGCATTATGCATGTAAAGTGGCTAATTTTGTGTCGCCAATGGATTTATTAGTTAATAAAACCTACAGCCGATGTAACCGACGATTTAATGCTTAACAGTTTGTATTTATTTATATTCAGTACCGGTATATGTTTACTTACTTATTTATTGTTTTATATATATATATATATATATATATATATATATATATATATATATATATATATATATATATATATATATATATATATATATATATATATATATATATATATATATATACAGTATAGATTATTTTATTTTATTTTTTATATTTTTTTAACGAGCATGGTGTAGAGGATTTCTCCAGTACATCTCACTGGCAAGTCGATCGTATGATATCCACTTGGATGTTTTAGCCTTTTTACATATAATATTATATTTTTATATTTTGTCCATGAATATTTTCCACGTATTATTTTGTTATGTTATATGGTTGTAGACACCTGTAGGCTATATACAAAATTTCAACTCGGTATGATGTCTTAGGTTCGCTGACTAAGTTACTATTATTAGAGTTCACCAACCGCTTGACTTACCTGGTGAAAGTTGTCTCGTGTTTCGCAATTTAGATGAAGCAGAGATAAATGTATTGAAGGAATTTATTGAGTTCACCTTTACCCCCTTGTCGCATGAGAGTCCATCCCAATCAAAAAATAATGGTATTGTATTAGTCAGACTACAGCAAATACCATACTGCTGTTAAAAGGGTAAAAGGTAATGCCTGATTGAACTTATGAACCCTCCTGTCCCTCCGTAAGTCCAAGATAGCATCAGGTGGTGACAGTGGGACAGTAGTTGGAGGAACACAAACTGTCAACCACGGGAATACCACCCACAATCACATACTGTCTTCGTGGTGCAGTGCATAGTGTGTTGATTTTCGGTGTGAGCATCCTAGGTTCGAATCCCCGGACTGCCACATGTGTCTGTTAATTTCATTAATCGAGTTTAGGAGTAGAGTTGGTTGGTGGATAGAACATGATAATTATGGTACACACAACAACACGGGTGTGCGCAGTTTTTTGTCCAGTTCCCAAAACCCCAGTAGTGATAAGTTTAATAGGAGCTTAGAAATAAAGTGAATGAGAAAACAGACTTAGAAGCAACCCCCCCCCCCCCCATCGCCACACACACACACACACATACGATGGTACTCAAGTGCGCACTCACGAAAGTACATGAGTGTGGGCACACTAACGCACGCGTGTACACAAACACACACACATACACTCTCCCCCCCCCCCCCATATACATACTAACACACACCATGAGAGTATAAGGGTAAGGAACATACAAGCATATCCCTAAAGACAGACAGACCAAACTTCTAGGAAGACAGGGAGAAAGACTGAGAAAGTTACACAGGCTGTACACACCTTGCGGTCCCTACAAGATAGTCAAGCATTAAATATATAACATTAGTTGCTACTAAATGATAGACAAAGATAGTACAGTAGAAATCACTCCCAAACACTTTTTGGACGCATGAACAAAAAAACACTATTAGGAATAAAAGTCCCGTCAGAGGAGAAAAAACACTATTGGGAATAAAAGTCCCGTCAGAGGAGAAAAAACACTATTGGGAATAAAAGTCCCGTCAGAGGAGAACAAACACTATTGGGAATAAAAGTCCCGTCAGAGGAGAACAAACACTATTGGGAATAAAAGTCCCGTCAGAGGAGAACAAACACTATTGGGAATACAAGTCCCGTCAGAGGAGAAAAAACACTATTGGGAATAAAAGTCCCGTCAGAGGAGAACAAACACTATTGGGAATAAAAGTCCCGTCAGAGGAGAACAAACACTATTGGGAATACAAGTCCCGTCAGAGGAGAAAAAATCTACTGGGAAATATACAGTAAAGAATGAGATTTACATATTATACAGTATATACTTACCCCACAGACCTTACGATACAAACAAGGTGGTCACCACTTATTTTTAGTAGAGATAGCAGGACCCAAAATGTATCTTAAAGTGGAAGACAAGCATAGCAATACAGAAGTAGTCTCTCTCTCTTGTTTTCTCTCTCTCTGTCTCTCACTCTCACTCTCTCTCTCTCTCTCTCTCTCTCTCTCTCTCTCTCTCTCTCTCTCTCTCTCTCTCTCTATCTGTGTGTGTGAGATATAGAGAGATATAGATAGAGAGAGAAAGGGAGACGGGAAGAGAGAGTGTGAGAGCGCCTGCAGGTATGTACGCAATATGGAAATCTGTTTGAGAATGAATGAACTGTCGGAGGTATTTACACACTCGTTTATCACTGACGGCTACACTGTGGAAGGAGAGAGGGAGAGAGAGAGAGAGAGAAGGATAGAGACATAAGGAAGAGAAGAGAGACAAGAGAGGAGGAGGAGAAGGAGGAGGTATTTACACACTCGTTTATCACTGACGGCTACACTGTGGAAGGAGAGAGGGAGAGAGAGAGAGAGAGAGAGAGAGAGAGAGAGAGAGAGAGAGAGAGAGAGAGAGAGAAGGATAGAGACATAAGGAAGAGAAGAGACACAAGCGAGGAGGAGGAGAAGGAGGAGGTATTTACACACTCTTTTATCACTGACGGCTACACTGTGGAAGGAGAGATAGAGAGAGAGAGAGAGGAGATGGAAGAGGATAGAGACATAAAGAAAAGAAGATAGACAAAAGAGGAGAGGAGAAGGAGGAGGTATTTACACACTCTTTTATCACTGACGGCTACACTGAGGCGGAAGAAGGAGGTGAGGAAGAGTACAAAGGAGTATAAAGGAAATCAAGCAACAGCAGATCTAGTGACCCTTCTAGGCTGCTTGTCCTCCAAAACACTGAGGATCAAGTGTCCAAACAGTGGTTTAGAGTGGGTAAGGGAACATTGGAAAGGGAACTACTGCCCTGGAACTAATGTCCGTGGCAGGACTAGGAAGTTAGTAGGGGACATATGGGTTAGTAACTGAGGGGAGGATAAAATAAAGTTATTCATTTACAAACGCAGTCAGTCGCGGGTTTGATGCGAGATATTTGTCTAGGCGGAATTTAAATGAATCAACGGTGCTGCAGTCTATAACGTCTCGGGGAAGCCCATTCCACAAGTTGACAACTCGATTGAAGAAGAAATTCTTAGATTCGTGTGAGTTAAAAGATTTACCAATAATTTTGCAACCGTTTCCCCGCGTGTAATTAGATTGGTCGATAGTGAAGTACTTACTACAGTTCATATTGTCGATGCCTTTGATGATTTTGAACACTTGAATTAAGTCACCTCTTAATCTGCGCTGGGTTAAAGGAAATAGATTTAATTCTCTAAGACGCTCTTCGTATGGTTTGTTCTTTAGGCTAGGTATCATTTTGGTAACTCAACGTTGAACTCGTTCTAGCTTGTTTATGTCTTTTTGGTAATAAGGGCACCAGCATTGAACGCAGTATTCCAGAAGAGGGCGGACTAAGGAATTGTAAAGGGTTAGGATAACGTCTTTGGATTTATGCTCAAATGACCTGCCTATAAAGCCCAATTATTTTGTTTGCCTTCTTAACAACTTCTGAACATTGTTGACTCGGTTTTAGGTTACTCGATATTGTTACTCCCAGATCGGTTTCTCTGTTTACATTCTTAAGCTGAGTGCAATTCATCGAATAGTTTGCTTTCTCATTTAGGTATCCGATATGTAGTACTTTACATGTATCCGCATTGAAACTCATTTGCCAAATTTGGGCCCAATGTGACAATTTATCTAGATTGTGTTGCATATCGTCAACTTGATCTTTTGAGAGTACGCTATTTGCAATTTTTGTATCGTCAGCAAATTTTGAGATTGTACAGGTGAGACCCTCATCTATGTCGTTGATGTAAATTAGAAAGAGAATTGGTCCTAGTACCGATCCCTGGGGTACCCCGCTACTTACATTGGTCCATTTAGATGCCTTACCGTTTATGACTACTCTTTGCATTCTGTCGCTGAGCCAATTTTCTATCCATTTCAACACACCGTCTTGTATTCCATGCGCTTTTAGTTTTAGCAGTAAACGTTTGTGGGGAACTTTGTCAAAGGCCTTTTGAAAATCAAGGTATATAATATCTACAGCTTTACTCTCATCGTAGAGGTTGAGGATATCGTGGAAGAAGTCTAAGAGGTTTGTTAAACAGGAACGTTTTTTACGAAAACCGTGTTGAGGAGGAGGAGGAGGGAAGGTGGAGGAGGAGAGGAGATAGACGAGGAGAGAAGAGACAAGGAAGAGAGAGAGAGAGTGAGAGTGAGAGTGAGAGAGAGAGAGAGGGGGGGGGGGCAAGAAAAGGAGGAGGGGAGTAGAGAAGGAGAGGAAGATAAAAGGCTGGCTAGGAGAGAGAGAGAGAGAGAGATTTGAGTAGAACAAATATGGAAAACGAAGAGGGATAAAGGCACCAAAGAAAGAAGGAGAAGATGTAGCATAGGAGGAGGAGGAGGGATTGAAAGTGGAACAAGAAAAGAGGAGAGAGACAAAATAAGAGAATGAGGAAAGGTAAAAAGAGGAAGGGAAGAGAAGAGGCTGAAGGAGGGAAAGGGGTGGAGAGTGGAAGGTAGGGAGAAACGAGACTAAAATAAAAATGGAGGAGGGATGGACAGAAAGATTTATTGCAGGTGCAGAAAACGATACAGAAGTAAAGTAAAGTGAAATATAAACAAAATTATAAATAACTGGAGTAAAAATTAGGTAAAATATATACAAACATGTAAATAAATGGAGTAAAACATAATGTGAAATCTAAGCAAATTTTTACATAAAAGGAGTACAAATATGGTAAAATACAAACAAAGATATCAATATAAGGAGTAAAAATATGGTAAAATATAAACAAAAATACAAATAAATGGAGTAAATAATATATAAAATATAAACAAAATATAAATATAAGGAGTAAAATAAAGGAATATATAAAAAAAATATATAAAAGGAGATGATATAAGGTAAATATCATATAAACGTATAATTAAAAAGAAGTTGAGATAAAGTAAAATATCAACCAAAGTATAATACACAAGGAGTAAAAATATAGTAACATATAAACAAAACTAACAATGAAAGGAATAGGGGAATAGAAGGAAAGTGGAAGAGTAGAAGAGGCAAGATGAATAAATGGAGGAGGTAGGGGGACTCTAGAAGATCGCCTTGGGTTCGAATCCCGGGCAGAACGAGACGGATGGGCAGTCTTATCACATCCCGCGTTTCTCTTCGCATAGCACTAAATGGTCACCTGATTTAACCCATACTGTACCTATGACGTCCTTTTCTATATATTCTGGCATCTGATAGATAATTTCATTCAGATTAAGAAGGATGTATATTGCATATTATGTATACCCATTAAAAGGCTACTACAGACTATTTCAATGATTACTTTTAGCTACCATATATCTTTCCTAAGCTTCATCAAATCGTCTAAATACACCTGAATTAAAAAAACAAATACACGTTATCGGTAATGTAAGGTTTAAGTGGACCTTTGTGAAGTTCCATCTTGGGTAACCGTGATTTTTTGTATATTCCTTCCTTTCATCATGTTTGTTTTTATGTATATATGGGAATGTATGTATGTATGTATATGAGTGTGTGTGTGTATGTGTGTGTATACTTAGACAAAATAGGATAGCAGAAGAGGAGGAGGGTAAACAAATATAGGAATGAAGAAGAGGAGGAGAAAGAGGAGTACAACGGAAATCAAGCAACAACAGATCTAGCGACCCCTCAAGGCTGCTTTCCCTCTAAAACACTGGTGCTGAAGTGTCCAAACAGTGGTTTCGAGTGGGTAAGGGAACATTGGAAAGAAAGTACTGCCCTGGGACTAATGTTCGTGGCAGGATTAGATGATGACGTTAGTAGGGGACAGTTTGGTTAGTAACATAACACAGGCATAAGTGATCTTTCGTGTATCTGGAGAAAAGAGGATAACATCTTAGATTTTTATTAACGCAATAATCCTTGATGAATCTGAAGAAAAATAATATTAATTTACAAATGCAGTCAGTCGCAGATTTATAGCAAGGTGTTTGTCTAGGCGAAGTTTAAAAGAATCAACGGTGCTGCAGTCTATAATATCTCGGGGAATCCCATTCCACAAGTTGACAACTTGATTGAGAAGACATTTTAAGACTCGTGTGAGTTAAATGATTTACCAGGAGAAGGAAGAGGAGGAGGAGGTAATGGAGGAGGAGGAGGAAGGGAGGAGAGGTACTGGAATATTAAAACAAATATACCTGGGAGGAAAGCTATAACGAATGAAGAATAAGAAGAAGTAAAAGTTTGGAGGGCACTTGGTTGATGTTGAGATGAGATGAGATGAGAGAGAGAGAGAGAGAGAGAGAGAGAGAGAGAGAGAGAGAGAGAGAGAGAGAGAGAAAAAAAAAAGTGTGTGTGAGAGAGAGACAGAGAGAATGTGTGAGATAGAGATAGATTGATGGGAAAAGAGAGAGAGAGATAGTGTATGTATGTGTGTGTGTGTATATATATGTGTATGTGACTTGTGTATGTATGTGAAAGAAACAGACAGCTAGAGAGACAGAGAGCATACGTTGTGCTGGAAAAACTAAAAGGTTGAGAGTGACAGCAGCTGAGCCAGATTATAGCCAATTGTGAAGCTCCGGAGTCACTGTTGGCGTTTTGTTGTGTAGGGAGAGAGGCTTCACGTCAATTAATAACCTTTATTTACCGCCCCCCAAAAAACAAAAAAATAAACAAAAAATAAATAAACGAAACAACTAAAAAAAAAACTAAAGAAAAACGAAAACAAAAGAAATACAAATATAACAATAATAATTATAAAAAAATATATATATATATATATATATATATATATATATATATATATATATATATATAGAAAAGGTGGTCTTGGGTAAATAGTTATATAATTCGATACAAAAACTCTTAGTGATACAACAAGTCAGCAGTTACAATTGATCACAGCATTTCAATATCTTGGCCATATGCAACGTGGGCGCCTCTGTTACTCATCATAAAATCAACACAGACAGAACAGATTTTTGAGATAGGATTAATTCCCTTTGAGTACCAGCGACGTGTGTTATATTTGTTTTCTAGATATATTTAGACGATATTATGCAGCTTAGGAGGGATCTGCGGTAGTTAAAAGGGTTGGTTGAGATGGTTTGAAGTCTTAAAATTGCTAGACGCCCTTCCTAAGCTGAATAAAGTCGTCCAATAATTGCCAGAATATGATAAAAAGGACGTCCCTGATACTGAATGTTTAAAGGAAACCCTAGGTCACAGGAAACCGTGATAATAAATTCCAGTGTGCATCAGAGAGAGAGAGAGAGAGAGAGTGTGTGCGTGTGTATGTGTGTGTGTGTGTATAGTGAGTGATTGAGAATGAATTTTTGAGAGAGAGAGAGAACGAGCGTAGTGAGTGATTGAGACAGTGAATTATTGAGATGGAGTGATAGTGAGAGAGAGGAAGGAATAAGATGAATGCGTGCAGTGAAAGTCAGTGAAGTGTGTGTGTGTGTGTGAGAGAGAGAGAGAGAGAGAATGAGCGTAGTGAGTGATTGAGACAGTAAATTATTGAGATGGAGTGATAGTGAGAGAGAGGAAGGAATAAGATGAATGCGTGCAGTGAAAGTCAGTGAAGTGTGTGTGAGAGAGAGAGAGCGAGAGCGAGCGAGAGAGAGAGACTTAATTAAAACAGATTTACCAGATTATCGTAAGATTCATGATTCGATAAGTAAAACCCTTTCACATAGTCTCTCTCTCCAAAAAAAACCCAATAGATAAATAAATAAATAACAACGATACAGAAAATATATACAGTATGTACTTTCTTATCATCTAAAAATGTACTTACAAGTCACAAATTCTGGTAACAGTATGTACTTTCGCAAGCTATAATTTCAAGCACTCCTTAAGTGGGCAAGTCCGATGGGTTTAATAGTAATGTATTATTTGCTGACCAATATCTTGATTCTTCGAGTGAAAGCCAAACTCAATTTACAAGTTTTCATATTTACACTGATCATAGATCTTCTTTAGCATTAACGTGTAAAGGTACACACACACACACACACACACACACACACTCAATATATATATATATATATTTAAACGATGTGCACATGCAAACTTAGTCCACAAAAGAGCCTCTTGAGTCTTAGGAAAATATCCATGAAAACTTTAGCAAAGATCAAAATAGAGTTTCCCTGATGATTTACATATCGACAGCCAAAACTAATCCAATTTGGCCACTTCTACATTATGCCAGGCTCAGAATTCTATATATTAAAACGTCTAAGTGTACAGAATTATATATATTCAATCCTCCCGGGTCCGAAATTTATGCGACACTGCTTCCCGCTGGTGATAGCAATCTGTTAAATAAATAAATATGGAGATTATGCAAATATCTGGGGTCCCTGATAGCGAGTTGGTTTTCTGGCACTCAGTTGTGACCACTCATGTATAAAGTGTGTGTGTGTGTGTGTGTGTGGGGGGGGGGGGGGGGGGCGCGCATATTTTGATTACCCAGTTGACTTGATTTTTGTTTTTGTTTATATATATATATATATATATATATATATATATATATATATATATATATATATATATTATTATTTTTAATTTGCTCCATAGACCTATACCAAGGAAAACATCGACACCTAAATGTCACGAAAGATCTAAATATTTGGAAAGAAAATGGGGCGAAAACTCTTAAAATCGCCAAACTAATGGGGCGAACGTTTTAAAATTTCAAAACACGAGGAGGTCCAAAAAAAAAAAAAAAATAATACCTCCCCTTAATGAAGGCCTACAGTAGACTGGGTAACTGAATTCTGCGCCACCCTGCAGAGCAATAGTTAGTTAAGGGGAGACAAACCGTTTGTTTGGTCATTCATTACTTTATTTCTTATTTCCTCACTAGACCTCCATCAAGCTTAAAACATAAAACCCTTGACCCCCCTTCAATATAAATTTGTACTTTTTCGATAGAAAAATGTCCCGGCCGAAGGCCGGTTTCTCTTAAAATTTCAGGTTCGCTATCGCTCACCAGGAAAAAATCGATAACTAAATGGCACGAAAGGTCATAAAATTGACAAAGAAATGGGGCGAAAGGTGTTAAAATCGCCAAACTAATGGAGCTAAACATGAGGGAGAAGGGGGTCCAGAAAAACGGTCTTTCTCCCCTTAAAATAGGACCTCAGAGGCTATCAAGCCTTCTGGACAATTAGTAAGCCAGCACACTGTAGTCAAGAATAGCGTCAGGACTGGAACCTCTCTATTCGACAACCCCACGAGTCCCTTGATGAGCCATAATACCTCCACACCCATTTAAATCTGTATCGAACCCAAGCGAGACAATTCAATATTCTGTTATATCCCAGAGGCTTCGCAACTTGGCTTTAACCCCTTCTGTACCGGCGACGTCTTTTGTATTAGATTTCAGCTACATTTAGACGATTTTGTGAAGCTTAGGAAAGATATATGGTAGCTAAAAGGATTAATTGAGATTGTCTTTAGCCTTTTAATGGGTAGACGTCCTTCCTAAGCTGAACAAAATCGTCTAATAGTTGCCAGAATAAAATTCAAAGTACATCACCGGTACAGAAGGGTTTAAAGATTCAAACGGGTGTGAGGGTACTATTGCTCGTGACTGTACCAACGCGTCTCTGTCTACTTCCTCTCCACATACAGTTGTGGTCAGTCATTATGATACATAGTGAATCCTCGAACTGATTAAGGGGAGATTTCCACTTGAGGGATTTTGTTCTTGACTCCTTTCTCCTTCATGTTTAGCCCCATTGTTTTTCTAATTTTAAGACGTTCGCCCCATTATTTTGACGATTTTAAGAACTTTCGACCCATTTCTGTCAATTTTAAGACCTTTCGTGCCATTTAGGTGTCGATTTTATCCTGGCGAGCGATAGAGAGCCTGTAATTTAAGAGTAACCAGCTTTCTGCCGGGACATTTTTCTACCGAAAAATTTACAAATTTATCTTGAAAGGGGCTCGAGGGGATGTAATCTTAAGCTTGATGGATATCTAGAGACCAAACTAAAAACCTCCCCTTAAGGGGACAGTGGATTATTTGTTTTGGTCTATTTATTATTATATGCATTTATCTTTTAGTTTCCTCGCTACACCTTCACCGAGCTAAAAAAAAACACACACACAAAAAAAAAAAAAAAAAAAAAAAAAACACTCCCTAGACCTCCCTTCAAGATAAATGTGTACATTTGTCAATAGGAAAATGTCCTAGTTTCTCTTAAAATTACAGGATCGCTATCGCTCGCCAGGAAAAAAATCGACATCTGAATGGCACGAAAGGTCTTGATATTGATATAGAAGTGCGACGAATGGGCCAGAAAAACCAGCCCATGCACCTTTAAACGAACCTCTGAAATGCAAATATAAAGTACACACCACGACATAAATCCGCGCCAAACATGAACGCTCGAACTGCAAAATGAGCCTCTGAAAAGTAAATATTAGGTAAAAAAATTAATGAGAAGATTCGATTCTGTTCGGGATAGCTTCGAAAACTTATGCCCTAACTTATGTCTTTGAGTGAACATAACTATTACGGAGATTCATTGCAGCCCGAGACAGGTTCGAAAATATATGTATCCGAAATAATGACAGCGACAATACATATAAAACTGCTTCGATGTTATATATATATTGATTTGTTGCAAGAATTTCTGTAGAGTATTTGGAGACACAATTTTGATATCATGTGGAAATGTTATGATAAACTGCTCTAGTTGTAAATATCACATTACTGGGATTCACCAGTGAAGGGGACATTTTTTTCCGGACCCCCTTCTTCCTTATGTTGAGCCCCATTAGTTTTGAGATTTTAAGACGATCACCCCATTAGTTTGGCAATCTTAAGACCTATCGCCCCATTTCGTTGTCAATATATATAATCTTTCGTGTCATTTAGATGTCGATTTGTCCCTGGTGAGAGATAGCGAACCTGTAATAATGAGGAACCGGAACATCATACTACCGAAAAAATGTACATAAAAAAAAAAAAAAAAAAAAATATATATATATATATATATATATATATATATATATATATATATATATATATATATATATATAATTTATACATACCGGTATATACTGTATACATATTTTATTTTTTATGCCTAGGAATTGTTGAAATATTATTGACCATGATCGTAGTGTACAGTCGTGGTTCTAACGATAACAACAGGAGGATCAACATTGCCGAAATATGTTGTTAATCTATATTTATATTAATTTCACCACAACACCAAACACCTCCAACGAAATAAATGAGAGCATATATGTGATCCACCGGGATTCGAACCTGGGTTATCACACACAGATTTTAAAACACTAACCATTACACCACCAGGACGGTTAAAGGTTTATGCACACGCCTACGACTTATTATCCATTCTTGAATACTGGATATTAATCTAATCATGTTCATATTCCCAACCGCGCTATGGTAGCCTAATGTTTAAGTGAGAGGAAATAATATTGATGGGGCACAGATCATATAGACCGGCCTCGCTACGAAACATCCCTGAACCTACTAATAATCTATATTTTAATAATGAACACTTTCCATTATTTTGCTGTAGTTACATTGTAGTTTCATATTTTCTAATAAATAATTTAGAAATCCGTGCTAATTTATGAGCACTTTTCATTAATATGACATAGTGGCATAGTAGTTTCATATTTGTCCATTAAGTACTAAACAATCAGTTGGTAAGGGATTTAATTTACCGTCAGCGGAAATAAACCCGACTATAGTGAATTCCATTGATGTAATTTTCGCGTTTGAAGAAGCTTATCCAAATACTGTTATAGTGTATTATACTATAACTGCCTTAAAATGTCCAGAAACTACTGTCCACGAATATACAAGATCTGAACGGGGTTGTATTAAATATATTGGATCCCGGGTGAAGCCATTGGCCGAGGTTGAGGGAGGAGTAGCCAGCCTTTAGAACGCCATTATCAAGCATATTTTGGGGTGATTCGGGCATTTGGGGAATTTGAACATTTTATGTATTTGAGCAATTTGAGAGTCAGACATTTTGGGGGTATTCAGTGATTTTTTTAATCAAGACATTAGGGGCATTCAAACCTTATCAAGATTCGTATACATGGGAAATTATAATCATTTGAGAAGTCGCAAAACTTGATTGTTGGAACGTTTTGAATTTGAACATTATGTAGATCGGACTTTTGAGAAATTTGGATATTTTGCTGATTCAGGGATTTGGAAAATTTAATATTTTGTGGATTTGGTCATTATATTTTGTGAATTCGAACAACTTTTGTTTTCTTTTTATTTGTTAAGGGGGGGGGGGGATTCGATCAAACAATATCAAAGTGATATAATTCATATACTATAAACACCTTTTTATGTTAACTCATGATTGATTAGTTGTGGGCAGAAAATATTGCACAATTTTTGGAGGTGCAGCTTGTAATAAAATGACAAACTACTTTGAGAAACTGCTTGGGGCACATAAACCCTATTAAAGAGATGCACTAGTTAATATTATTTGGAGACGTTTAAGTATACACGATCACGACCACCCTTTGGCCCACAAAAACAAGTATATAAGTAAATAAATACATTAAAATAAGATCAAATAAAATATAAGCTTCTACCAATGTTTGTGACCTAGAGCACTATCAAAATAATGTTAGCAATGTAATTTATCACTGAGACACTCCAATGAATGAACTGCAGTCTATTAAACTAACATTTTAAGTCGATCTGGGTATCAATATTTCCACATAATATTACTGATAGGCCGCAAACTTATGTGATCGACTGTACAATTCTTGATGGCCAGACAATATATTGGGTAGGATGTAGTGAGCGGGCGTACCGCCATCTTTGTTTACATTACGCGTAGTGGCGTCGGACCTTTTCCATCATGTTCCCGTCTATTTTAACCTAACCTAACCTAACCTAGTATTCATGTAGTAATGCCAGGGGGCAAATAGCAGAACATATAGCGTCGAAATAGACGGGAACGTAAGTGCGACCGCGGCGATCGCCCTATGTAAACAATGACGACCGTACGCCCGAACTCTACATCCATCCCAATATATTGTATTGTACTGTACCTCTCATTAACGGTGGATACCAGTTTTGTCTAATTGCATATATTGGCGTGCAAATAATCAGCTGTTGATAGAGTTTGGTAATGACACAGGTACAAAAACGTGGTATAGTTATCTATTTTCTGAATCTCTCTCTCTCTCTCTCTCTCTCTCTCTCTCTCTCTCTCTCTCTCTCTCTCTCTCTCTCTCTCTCAACGATAAACACGAGCTAGTGAGCGTTGACAAATAAAACACACTGACTTGAATTTCGTGTCGTCGTGTGAACTGTTCATCAGGAAGTACAGCACGAATTTCTGACCGCAACTGTATGATAAAGTATAATCGTCTGCATTCGAAGGTGGTGCAAATTTTAGTGAACGATTCTTATACGTCGACGAACTATTTTGAAACATTCCCTATAATTAACCCTTTGAGTATCAGGGACGTGTGTTATATTGTAGGCTAGCTATATTTAGACGATATTATGCAGCTAGGGAAGGATCCGTGGTAGTTAAAAAGGTGGGTTGAGATAGTTGGAATCCTTATTATTGCTGGAGGTCCTTCCTAAGCTGAATAAAATCGTGTAATAGTTGCCAGAATATGATAAACGGGACGTCCCTGGTACAGAATGGGTTAAGGGGAGATATCGGCTAGAGGGATTTTTTTCTGGACCCCTTTCTCCCTCATGTTTAGCCCCATTGCTTTTGAGATTTTAAGACAGTCGCCCCATTAGTTTGGCGATTTTAAGAACTGTCGCCCCATTTCCGTCAATTTTAAGACCTTTCGTGCAATTTAGGTGTCGATTTTATCCTGGCGAGCGATAGCGAGCCTGTAATTTAAGAGGAACCGGCTTTCAGCCGGGACATTTTTCTACCGAAAAATTTAAAAATTTATCTTGAAAGAGGCTCAAGGGGGTGTAATCTTTAGCTTGATGGATATCTAGAGACCAAACTAAAAACCTCCCCTTAAAGACGTGACAAGAGACAGTGCTGTTCACCGTCTCAAGTTTTATCCTATAATTGTGTACCAGTTTCATGTACCGGCGAATGTACACTCCTGAATTATAATATGTACTCAAGGGATATAATGGAGTTGTGTATTGCACATGCCAGGTGCCTCAGAGTGTGGCGTTGAGGGTTAAGGGGAGACAGACCGTTTGTTTGGTCATTCATTCCTTTATTTCTTAGTTTCCTCACTAGACCTCCATCAAGCTTAAAACAAAAATCCTTAGACCCCCCTTCAAGATAAATTTGTACATTTTTCGATAGAAAAATGTCCCGGCCGAAGGCTGGTTTCTCTTAAAATTTCAGGCTCGCTATCGCTCGCCAGGAAAAAATCGATACCTAAATGGCACGAAAGGTCACAAAATTGACAAAGAAATGGGGCAATAGGTGTTAAAATCGCCAAACTAATGGGCCGAACGTCTTAAAGTCTCAAAACTAATGGGGCTAAACATGAGGGAGAAGGGGGTCCAGAAAAACGGTCTGCCTTCCCTTAACATAATTATGTAAATGGGTGTGTAATTATTATGGCTCACGAGTGTGTACCTGGGGGTGGGTCGATATGGTTGATGGGACTAAATGGTGCGAGGCCACTCTCTTTGGACCCTTCCTCTTTTACTCCATTAGTTTTGAGATTTTAAGACGTTTCACCTCAATAGTTTGGCGATTATATGACGCTTTACCCCATTCAAGTGTAGACCCACGCAAATTTCACCTCAATAGTTTGCCGATTACAAGACGCTTCACCCGATTCAGGTGTTGACGTTATTCTGGGCAAGCGAATGGGAGCCTGCAAGTTAGAAGAAACCGGCCTTCTGCTGGGATATTTGTCTACCGACAAATGTACATATTTAGCTTGAAGGGGGTCTAGCATGTTGGGGTCTTGGGCGGCATTTTTGCTAGTCTATGGGGCTAAACAAAATACATTGCTAGAAAATGGCTAGGTCAATCAATGTCCTCAATAATAGTTAAACGAATATCATAATAACCCCCCAACACGTCGCACCAAATAATGTTAAGAAAAAATACAAGCCTCAACGATCGAGAAAGGGATCTTGTTGGAAGGTTTGGTGATGAGTTGAGAAAGTGGGACTGAGGGTTTGGTGATCGGCTCCAAGGGGTCTGGTGAGGGCAGGGGGGTGTGTTGGTTGAGGTGATGGTGATTGGTAGAGGTGATGGTGATTGGTAAAGGTGATGGTGATTGGTTGAGGTGTTGGTGATTGGTTGAGGTGTTGGTGATTGGTTGAGGTGTTGGTGATTGGTTGAGGTGGTGGTGATTGGTAAAGGTGATGGTGATTGGTAAAGGTGATGGTGATTGGTTGAGGTGATGGTGATTGGTTGAGGTGTTGGTGATTGGTTGAGGTGTTGGAGATTGGTTGATGTGTTGGTGATTGGTTGAGGTGGTGGTGATTGGTTGAGGTGATGGTAGGTGTGTTGGTGATTGGTTGAGGTGTTGGTGGTTGGTAGAGGTGTTGGTGATTGGTTGAGGTGGTGGTGATTGGTTGAGGTGATGGTAGGTGTGTTGGTGATTGGTTGAGGTGTTGGTGGTTGGTTGAGGTGTTGGTGATTGGTTGAGATGATGGTGATTGGTCGAGGTGATGGTGATTGGTTGATGTGTTGGTGATTGGTTGAGGTGATGGTAGGTGTGTTGGTGATTGGTTGAGGTGTTGGTGGATGTGTGGGTGATTGGTTGAGGTGTTAGTGACTGGTTGAGGTACAGTCACGGTCAGGAATACTTGATCCCTTCCTAATACTAAACACAACATTGCAAACATAAACTATACCCTGTGTTAGGGGGGGGGGGTCACCTGCTGGCTGTTATTTCCGTCCTTTTCTCTCTTTCTCTGGCTTGTATCCATTCGGCCCCATTCAGCCAACTATTTTAAGACGTTTATCCCCATCTAGGTGTCGATTTCTTCCTGGCGAGCGATAGCGAGCCAGCATTATATGAACAAATCCGGCTTCGCCGGAGAAATTTTTCTATCGAAAAATTTACAAATTTAGCCTGCTGTCAAACAAAAATAAAAAATATGCTGGCTCGCTACCGCTCACCAGTAAAAAATTGACACCTGGATGGGGATAAACATCTTAAAACAGTAGGCTGAATGGGGCCAAATGGATACAAGCCAGAGAAAGATAGAAAAGGACAGAACAAAAACAGGTCAATAATTCTGATCCCTGGCTTCTATATATCTCAGAAACGGCCATAGCAAACAGGCTGTAACTTCACACATCTAGTTACTGGTCTATCCTTGCAGAATATTATGCATGCCAGCTCGATTGTCTTCATTATGTTTAATCTATAAGATGTTGAGGGGTCAGGATGTGTGCCAGGTATAAGATGTTGAGGGGTCAGGATGTGTGCCAGGTATAAGATGTTGAGGGGTCAGGATGTGTGCCAGGATGTGTGCCAGGTATAAGATGTTGAGGGGTCAGGATGTGTGCCAGGTATAAGATGTTGAGGGGTCAGGATGTGTGCCAGGTTACCTGACACAGAGTTTAGTTAATTTCAGTACTTTGCTATTTGTGGCTGAAGCAGTTTATTCATATAGTTTAGCTGTAGCACTGTGTTATATGCACCTCCATATAGTTTAGCTGTACCACTGTGTTATATGCACCTCCATATAGTTTAGCTGTAGCACTGTGTTATATGCACCTCCATATAGTTTAGCTGTAGCACTGTGTTATATGCACCTCCATATAGTTTAGCTGTAGCACTGTGTTATATACACCTCCATATAGTTTAGCTGTAGCACTGTGTTATATGCACCTCCATATAGTTTAGCTGTAGCACTGTGTTATATGCACCTCCATATAGTTTAGCTGTAGCACTGTGTTATATGCACCTCCATATAGTTTAGCTGTAGCACTGTGTTATATGCACCTCCATATAGTTTAGCTGTAGCACTGTGTTATATGCACCTCCATATAGTTTAGCTGTAGCACTGTGTTATATGCACCTCCAAATATTGTTCAGACATTCCTGTCCACCACTGTTAATCCGCATTCATAAGTTCTGCTTTAACCTTGATAATTAATATATGTAAATTTCAAAAACACTTTCCTTGGACATCTTACGAGTGAATGCAAGCAGGAATAGTTAAAAGATGACTTGAAACACTTGAGGGCACTGAAGATAATGGGCTTCTTTTTAATATTACATAATTTATCTTTTACTATATCGGTGAACTATCAAATGCGGCTGTACATTTGCAGCTAGATAATAATGTCACACTTATTGATAGTACTGTACACATGTTACAATGGCCGACGACTGATCTTCAAGAGCAGACCAGACATATACGGTATCTAGAGGAGGCTGAATATATATATACAGTATATATATATATATATATATATATATATGTATATATATATATATATATATATATATATATATATATATATATATATATATTATACAGTATATATAAACCTAGATTAAGTCTCTGTAATATTGTTTCCTTTTCTCCACTCTGCTGGGGTCTTTTTTCTATCTATGTTTCTTGCCGACCCAAAGGCTGCCGATTTCCTGACACTTAATTGCAGATTAAAACATTCTACATCTCTCCTTCATATGATTAGTTTGTTATCATAATGGATACTAAACGGTCTTCGCGATATTGCTTCTTGCGTGTTTAGTCGAAATTGTAGTGCTGGTCGCTTGATGTGCTTGTTCTGGTGAAGATATAAGTGGAAGTGATATTGGATATGCTAGCAAATAATGGTAGAGATATTGGTGGAGATCGCGTAAAGATAATTATGGAGATAGTGGTGAAGGCGTTGGTGGCGGTGTTGGCGATAGTGGTGAAGGCGTTGGTGGCGGTGTTGGCGATAGTATATAGCGTAGGTTTCAGGTGGTGATGGTGCAGGAAACAGAGCCAGAACTGTTCACGGTCCATTGAGACGTATGAGTGTGGCTGTCGTAGGCTAGAACATGCGGTAGTTCTTCAAAGAGTACGGTGTAGAGTCTGTAGACTATATCTTGCTTTCATATTCTTATCAAATACCTATCTCTCAGCTTTTTAAATTTATTGCTTATGACTAAGTATATTTATATACTTATTTCTCTCTCTCTCGATATATACAGTATATACTGTATATATATATATATATATATATATATATATATATGGAGGTAAAATCAAAAATACCTGTGATCAAATTATGTAGTAAAACTCGCTAGGAAAATTGAAACAATGGAACACCAAGAGAGAATAGACGAAAGCTTGGTGTTCCATTGTTTCAATTTTCCTAGCGAGTTTTACTACATATACTGTATATATACAGTATATATATATATATATATATATATACAGTATATATATATATATAATTTATGTTTGTATGCAGTATTTATGGTGTACATTAACTCACAAATACGTATTAGTTACTTGGGCAAATGTATCTGCGTCCACAAGGACTTGCAGCAAAGTCCAATAGATTGACATACCATGCCTCTATCAATACATTAGTTGTGTATTCTGCATGAGCAAGGTGGCCCATAGAAGCACGAAAGAAAATGAGAAATTTAAGTCAAGTACACACCTCCACACTATCTTGAGTTCACATATTCCCTTTCTTGCCATAATGGAGGAAGTAATAACCCAGCACAAGCTATAAACCTAACACAAGTAGGCCCCACACTTGACGGTTAATCTCAGCCACTTCCAAGGTGCTTGATCTAGGCCATAGTAGTGTGTCTAGCCCCGCCTCATATTATGCTACTTTGCTTCAAATTGCTCTATCTTTAAGGGGAGTCGCCGGCTTTATTTTATCTTTCTCTCCTTTTCTCTCTTTTCCCTGGCTTGTATCCATTCGGCCCCATTCAGCCAACTGTTTAAAGACGTTTATCCTCATTTAGGTGTCGATTTCTTCCTGGCGAGCGATAGCGAGCCAGCATTGTATGGAGAAATCCGGCTTCGCCGGACACATTTTACTATCGAAAAATGTACAAATTTAGCTTGCTATCAAAACAAAAATATATATATGCTGGCTTGCTACCGCTGGCCAGGATAAGATTGACACCTGGATGGGGTAAATGTCTTAAAACAGTAGGCTGAATGGGGCCGAATGGATACAAGCCAAATAGAGAGGGAGAGAAAGAAAAAAAAGCGAGGTGACCCCATTAATACACCTCTCACCCTCCTGGTTGCTCAGACTCCTGCTTACCAAACCGTTTTTCACATCATCCCTTCATTGCCTCCTTAGTCTTCTTCTCCCTCTCACACCCTCCACCTCTGCTGTGTAGATTTTCTTTGTCATACTCTATTTACTCATCCTCTCCTTAACCTCATACCACTTGAGCAATTCTACATTCCCTCTCCATTAAACTGCACTTATCCCCACACATCTCAATCCACTCATTTTATCATTATCACACTCTCTCTCCCACACAATGTATATATATATGTATATTGTATATGCATTATATATTATATATATATATATATATATATATATAATATATTATATATATATATATATATATATATATATATATATATATATATATATATATATATATATATATATATATATATATATATATATATATATATATATATATATATATATATATATATTATTTACTCTACAAAATATATACTATCATTGTAAAACACACACAATGGAAATGAACTCTTGTTCTTTCCTCAGTGCAGCCATCAGATATATTCCGTCACCCTCCATTTAACCTGTCACTGGGAGAATGGCCAGCCTCTCCCTGTTCAAACACAGCCTTACTGGCGTCTCATTCTCTCTTAACAGGCTCAGTGATACCAATCTTTGCTCACAGTCTTTTTGTATTTATCACACCTATTAAATCCACACTAAATGCTTTACCCTGTGCGTAGCCGCATGCGTGAAAGCACAAATTATTGTTTCAGTTCCTGTGTATGTGTCTGTTTGACTGTGTGTTCACAAAATTTCTCTAGAAAAAAAGAAAAAAAAGGATTTAAAAGAAATTATGGTAAATATATTTATTTGTCTCGTGATAAAATCCCTTACATTATTGGTTAACGTCTGGTAACGCCCCCACCCCATACACACCCGTTCATCAACTCCCCCCCAAAAAATAAAAAATAACAATAAAAATAAATAAAAAATAAATAAATAAATAATAAATAAATAAATAAATAAATCTTATAGATGAATGACTACCTTAACCCTTTCAAGTACTCCTTTGTATAATCTCTTATCATCAAATATAAAAACGAAGTATAAAAAAGACAGTGACTATTCTAACATTCACACGTTCCTCTCCACGATACGTCACTCAAGAAAAGCGTATATTATATCCTATTCTTGCAGCCCCCTCCCCCCCCCCCCCCCCAACCTTCCCTTTCACCGAGACATTCCTTTGCTGAGCACTTACCCCTATTTGGTCCGAGGGGTGTGTGTGCCGACTTCCCCTGTTTGCTCCATTATTTTGGAGATTTTGAGATGTTTAACCCCATTAGTTCGGCGGTTAGAAGACGCTTCACCTTATCCAGGTGTGAATTTTGTTCTGGGCGAGAGAAAGCAAGGCTGTAATTTAGAAGAAATTGGAATTCGGCCTTGACAATTTATCTATCGAAAAAACGTTCTAATTTAGCTTGAAGATAATTGGATGGGCATTTTTATAGTTTGAAGAAACTCCGGGAAGGGGTTTTTGTTAGCCCAGGTGATAAAGTAAAATTAATTGCTCAAAAATTACAAAAGCAAGCAAAATCGTTAATAATATTTAAACAAAATATCATAATAACCCACAAGGGGTAGGATCAGATAGTGTTAAGGAAGGCGTATAGTGTAGCCTATCCCCCTTCCTTCAACAAGAGACATTCTTTTGCTGAGGTTTTACCCCTTTTCATTGGGTGACACTTGTATTTCTTCCACCCGGTACTAATGTTATTTACTTAAGAATATATTACTCGTTATGAATGTTCTTCGTCTTCGTCTTTCAAAACGATTCAATACATAAATGAAAACTGAGTGTCTATATAGAGTTGAACATAAACTGAGTGTCTATATAGAGTTGAACATAAACTGAGTGTCTATATAGAGTTGAACATAAACTGAGTGTCTATATAGAGTTGAACATAAACTGAGTGTCTATATAGAGTTGAACATAAACTGAGTGTCTATATAGAGTTGAACATAAACTGAGTGTCTATATAGAGTTGAACATAACTGAGTGTCTATATAGAGTTGAACATAAACTGAGTGTCTATATAGAGTTGAACATAAACTGAGTGTCTATATAGAGTTGAACATAAACTGAGTGTCTATATAGAGTTGAACATAAACATACAAATGCGCGGGGATAATTTCTGAAATTCGCAAAATCGAGAGAAAAAAAGTGAATGTTTTTGTTTAGTTTTTGTTCGCGTTGCCCCTGATGGACCGATCTGGACTAAACTCTAATAAAATAAACTTCCTATGTCTATAATATGCATTCATTGTGTTAGTCCTATTATGCAATAGTAAGAGTGCTAACTCCAAAATACATTTTCGGGAAACTCCAAGGTATCTAATATTTTAGACACTTACAGAACCCACAGATGTTAGAGCTACGAGCACACGAAGTAGGAGTAGATTTTGCCGATTAAATTGTGCACAACTCTGCTTCAATCGTGTGAGTCTTGATAGCAATGGGTAGAGTGGCGTATTAAGTGATGTTAATTCTAAAAAAAAAAAAAAAAAAAAAATTGCAGTCTCATTTCAGTTAAAAGTGAGTGTCATCACTTTTACTTTTCTATTATTATGAATTTGCTGCTGCTCCTCTGGTACCTAGACGATGTCAATAAAAATCCCCCATATTTTGATGTACTGTGATTGTTCTATCAAACGAGTCTACGCTTGATTTTGTAGCTGGTCGATGACCTACACAGTATCCTAAAAAAATCCATACCAGTGGGCCTCGCTGCTGGACTGTATATTGATTTTGATTATAGCCATTTTCCAACATTCAAAGTCAATTAACCTATTTTAACCTAACCCAGATTTAACACACCCAATTTAAAGAATGCGAGAAGCGACACATGTGGACGAAATTACTTTCGGGTGAACTGGCTGGTAGGTATTCACATCGAAGAATATGACAATACAAAGAAAACAGTAATACACATAATATTATATAATAACCTTGTTCCCCTCCCGCCACTTTACCGTTCACCCACCTGTAATCGTTCAGTTATATTCCATCGTTGTCTCCCTATAGAAGATGTGGTCATAAGTAGGCCACTGCCAATGGAAGAGTTAAGGGGAGTTTTATTTGTATTTGTATTGTTATGCTCCCTCATGTTTAGCTTCATTAGTTGTGATATTGTTTACGTTCGCCCCAGTAGTTTGGCAATTTTATAACATTTGATCCCATGATTCTCAATTTATGACCATTCCTGCCATATAGGAGTCGATTTTTTCTGGCTAGCGATAGCGAGCCTGTAATTTAGGAGGAATAGGCCTTCGGCCAGAACATGTTTCTACTGAAAAATGTACACACTTATCTCGAAGAATGGTCTTAGGGGTATTTTTTAAGCTTGATGGAGGTCTAGGGACCAAACTAAAAACCTCCCCTTAAAAATACCACCCTCAGTTTCTCCGCGTCATGACACCCCCTGACCTGGCTTTGTAAATAGAGAGGTCCGTAACTTCCTTTTATAGTACCGGTAGCTTCCTGTTCGAATCCACGGACTGCCACATGTGTGTGTTAAATTTCATTATTCGATTTTAGGAGTAGAGTTGGTTGTTGGATAGAACATAATAATAGCACCGGTAACCAATTATATCACAAGTTATCTTTTAGGAGTAGAGTTGGTTGTTGGATAGAACATAATAATAGTACCGGTAACCAATTATATCACAAGTTATCTTTTAGGAGTAGAGTTGGTTGTTGGATAGAACATAATAATAGTACCGGTAACCAATTATATCACAAGTTATCTTTTAGGAGTAGAGTTGGTTGTTGGATAGAACATAATAATAGTACGGTAACCAATTATATCACAAGTTATCTTTTAGGAGTAGAGAGTTGGTTGTTGGATAGAACATAATAATAGTACCGGTAACCAATTATATCACAAGTTATCTTTTAGGAGTAGAGTTGGTTGTTGGATAGAACATAATAATAGTACCGGTAACCAATTATATCACAAGTTATCTTTAGGAGTAGAGTTGGTTGTTGGATAGAACATAATAATAGTACCGGTAACCAATTATATCACAAGTTATCTTTTAGGAGTAGAGTTGGTTGTTGGATAGAACATAATAATAGTACCGGTAACCAATTATATCACAAGTTATCTTTTAGGAGTAGAGTTGGTTGTTGGATAGAACATAATAATAGTACCGGTAACCAATTATATCACAAGTTATCTTTTAGGAGTAGAGTTGGTTGTTGGATAGAACATAATAATAGTACCGGTAACCAGTTATATCACAAGTTATCTTTTTCAAGGTATTAGGACGCACTTGATTTGTATTTTCTGGCTATTATTAAACCGTTTTATTCAGATTAGAAAGGGGATATGGAAGCCAGAGGGTTAAATGAGATAGTCTTTACACTTTTCATTCCCACAGACCCTTCCTTAGTTGTATATAATCGTCTAATGATAGCCAGACTAAACTGTCAAAATGCATCATAATCCTCAAGGGTTAAACAGTCTCACTTAACAGTTTACCCAGTCTCATGGCAAGATAATTGTAGCTTCCTTATATAATTAGCTTTGGGAGTACAGTATATGGGAAGATAATTGTAGCTTGCCTTTATACTACATGTGTGAGCATATGGGAAGATAATTGTAGCTTGCCTTTATACTACATGTGTGAGCATATGGGAAGATAATTGTAGCTTGCCTTTATACTACATGTGTGAGCATATGGGAAGATAATTGTAGCTTGCCTTTATACTACATGTGTGAGCATATGGGAAGATAATTGTAGCTTGCCTTTATACTACATGTGTGAGCATATGGGAAGATAATTGTAGCTTCTTTTATAGTAGCTTTATGAGTATATGACAAAATATTTGTAGCTTCCCTTTATATTACATGTGTGAGTATATGGGAAGATAATTGTCTATATCTATCTATCTATATGCTCAGGCCCAATCCCCACTTTTCCTATTTTTATTTTTATTTTCTATTTTATTCTATTTTATTATTTTTGTTTTCCTTTTTTCTTGGGGGTGGCCGACTCAAGACAGAGTAAGAACAGGGAAAACACAAAAACAACATAAAACAACGAACAAACATTGATAAAAATACAAATTCACACACATCTAGGTCACCCAGGAGAAGACCCAGAGACCAGGGTCACCAAGGTCGCTCCAGCACACCCACGGCCCCCAACCACCCGGAGAGATTCCGATCTCGGCAGGCAGACATGCAGCGGAGCCGAAGCCACAAGCCCGCCCACCACACTTCCAGGCGCACCCTTCATATTAATCGTCTCCCCGGGCCAGGTGCCTGATGGACTATTATCTAGTCCAACTTGCGCCCGACCCCTTCCCCCAAATGACCACGTGTTCACTCAACTATTCACAAGCATTCTCCATTCACTCCTGTCCACCACCACTTCCCCTGCCTGATCTATAGTCATTCCTCTATCATCCAAAGCTTTTCTTACACAGTCTCTCCATCTCAATGGGGATCTTCCTGCCCTTCTATCTCCCCTTGTGTCTGACTCACATATTCTCTTTGTAAGCCTTTCATCTCCCATTCGTTCAACATGACCATACCAGCTCAGCACCCTTCTGTCCACTCTGGCTGACAAATGTTCCTGCTGCCCCACTCTCTTACGTATCTCTTCATTCCTCAATCCGTCTCTACGAGTAACTCCACACATACTCCTCAAGCAGCTCATCTCCATCACATCCAGCTTTCTTTTCTCCTTTTTCTTCAGAGCCCATGTCTCAGATCCATACATCACTGTTGGCACAACAATTCCTTGATATAGTGCACTTTTTACTTTCATTCCGAGATTTCTCTCTTCCACATACTTCCCATTGCTCCGGAAACCTTCCTTCCTTCACACACTCTCTGTTTTACCTCCATTTCCATACCTCCACTCCTGCTTATCGTTCCTCCTAGATATTTAAAACACTCTACTTGTTCCAATATTTCCCCATCCAGCCTCACATCTAGATTCACCCTATGATCTCCCCTATTACATACCATTACTTTACTTTTATTGACGTTCACCTTCAGTTTCCTCCTTCCACAAACCACACCAAACTCTTTGACTACCCGCTGCAGTTTTTCCTCAGAATCCGCCACCAATGCTGTGCCATCAGCGAACAGCAACTGATTCAACTCCCAATCTCTACCATTCTTTCCTATTAAACCCAATCCTCTTCCCATAGTTCTCCTTTTCACCCCCCTCACCACACCATCCATAAACATATTAAACAGCCATGGTGACATTACACAATCCTTTCGCAAACCTAGCTTTACCTCAAACCATTCACTCAACTCACCATTTCCTACTCTAACACATGCTCTGCTCCCTTCATAAAAACTCTTAACTGCTTCTAACAAATTTCCTCCAATTTCATAAATCCTTAAGACCTTCCACATTGCTTCACGATCCACACGATCATACGCTTTTTCCAAATCTATAAAAGCCCAAAATATCTCCTTATGCTTCTCTAAATACTTCTCGCATAACTGTCTTACTGCAAACATCTGATCCACGCACCCTCTTCCCCTCCTAAAACTGCACTGTTCTTCTCCTATTGCAACTTCCGTACACTTTATTATCCTCTCTATCAACACCCTGCCATACAGCTTTCCAACCACTGACAATAAACTAATACCTCTATAACTTGAACACTCCTGCCGATCTCCCTTCCCCTTGTACAACGGCACAATACATGCACTCATCCAGTCTATTGGTACCATTGACACAGCAAAGCACACATTAAAAAAGTCTCACCAACCAATCTATTATCACATCTCCACCCTTCTTTATACACTCCACAGCAATACCATCCAAACCTTCTGCTTTTCCCGCTCTCATTTGTTTCACTGCTTCTTTCACCTCATTTTCCTCGATCCTTTCATTCATTCCCTGCCACCTGGGTGGCCTGGGTAACCTATCTTCATCCACCACTGCTTCAATCACTTCTTCTCTTCCATCTCTTGCATTTAACAATGATTCAAAATACTTGGCATATCTTTTCCTCACTTCAATTGGTTTCACTAGTAATTCTCCATTTGCATCTTTCACTGACTCTTCCCTCTTTTGTCCTCCTTTCCTTACTTTATTTACTTCCTTCCAGAACATCTTTTGTTCTTCAAAATTCTCACTCAACCTTTGACCCCACTTTTCGTTTGCATCTTTTTTCGCTTCCCTAATTTTCCGTTTTGCCTCTCTCCTTTTCTCCTTGTACAGTACCTCTCCCATACCTCAGCACTACCATCCTGTAAAACCCTCTCAAAACACTGTCTCTTCTTCTCAACTGCCTTTCTCACCGTATCATTCCACCACTCGCTTCCCTTCCTGATACCTCTGCCTCCTACTTTCCTTTTACCTCACACTACCTCTGCACTTGCTTTCGCTCCTTCCTTAAACTGTTGCCATTCAACCTCTAGTTCTCTCTCTTCCATCTCTCTCACTTCCATCCACTTTTCATAATTGTAGCTTCCTTTTATAGTATTTACCTTTTTTTATAAGTTTTTTTTTTCATTTGATTAGCTTTGCAGCATTTGGATTGTTGCCGTTTCTGTATACATTAGCTTGCTTTTCCATAGTGTTTGATTGTAACCTTATTGTATTATGAAGTTAAGAATAGCCTTGATAATCTAAGAGTGACTGGTGATGTTAGCAGAAAACTGTGTGTGTACTGAGTCTCTCCACATCACGACACCCTTCGACCCTCACCTTAATACAAGGAGAACCAATGCCTTCTCTTTTAGGACCTTCCTTTTATGATATCCTTATTAAGAACCCCCTCTGTCTTGCCCTATTAGTTTGCGATTAAATACTATCATCCTCATTCAGATGTCGATATTTTCTAAGGTAACGAAAGCGAGTCTGCAATTTTGGAGAAACCGGTCATTGGTCGGAACATTGTTCGGCGGAAATTTAGCTTGGATAGGATCTGGGTTTTTTTTTTTTTTTTTTAGTCCAACGGGTAAACTATAAAATATATTACTCAATAATATAAAAACAAAAAATATATATATATATATATATATACCGGTATAATTATATACTGTATATATAAAACAAGCCTAGTATTAATACAAGAGTTAAAGGTAGTGTTGGCAGTGGTAGTTTGTTTACACAGTCCCTCCCACAAGACCCTTCTGGAAGATAATAATTGTAGCTTCCATTCACACTACCTTCTTTTTTACAGTACCTTTGCATTTTTGTAGTAGTAGGGTTATTTTGGTTTCGTCATGACACTCCATGCCCTATCTTTATCTATGGGGAGAATTGCAGGAGTTGTGCTATTGTTGCTTCTTATTACGTTTTTTGTTTTTTGAATGTATTTGTTCCCGTTTTCCCGTTTGTTTTATTGTGCTGTGTAGGATATTTAGACTATTCCTGTGAGTGCAGAGTTAACGGTGATGATGGTAGCGGCAGCGTTGTGTTTACTTCATCTCTCCACGCCATAACACCCTCGAACCCGCTTCGTATTATAGGAACGTTCACAGTAGATATTTGTTTACAGTGCGGTAGCATCCTTTTCAGTGGTATTTTTTATCTATCTCTATCTATTGCCTGACGCCGTAATCCTCGAAGGGGTGGCCACGAACGAACCGCCCCCATGCACCTCTGTCCCCAGTCAGTCGACGCCCCTCCCCCCAACTAGCACCGCCTTCGTTCATGTACTTCCTCACTCCATCCTTCCACCTCTCATTCGGTCTACCTCTACCTCTCTGTCCCTCCACCTCGCTCTCGTACACCCTCTTAGTCATTCTCTCGCTTTCCATACGTTCCATATGGCCGAACCATCTCAAGTTGTTCCTTTTCACACTTTCCAGCACATCTACCTCCACACCACACCTCCTTACTTCCTCATTAGTCTGTCTATCCCTCCATGTAACTCCGCATGCACTCCTTAAGTAATTCATTTCCACTGCTCTCACTCTTGGTCTGAGTCTCTCAACCAACGTCCATGCTTCGCTTCCGTAAGTCAGTGTCGGGATTACCACACTGTCATGCAAGGACTTCTTCACTTCCATACTGACCACCCTATTTCTTGTTACTGCTTTTAGCGTTCCTACAACCCTCTCCCGCACTTCTTCATCCATAGTCCCATCTTTACTCAACACACTGCCCAGATACTTAAAAGAGTTAACGATCTCCATAGCTTGACTGTTCAGCTTCACCTCACACTCTGTGACTTCACCCCTTTCGAAGACCATAACCTTGCTCTTCCCCGCATTTACCTTCAAATTCCGTTTCTCGCACACTGTTCCAAACTCATTTACCAGACCCTGCAACTCTCATTCATTATCACTCATTAGAACTGTATCATCCGCAAACAGCAGTATAGGTAGCTTCCACTCAATTCCCTCCCTTTTCAGCGATACACCAACATCCACTGCTCTTGATAGTATTTCTTTCATGACTCCATCCATATATACAGTAAACAACCACAGGGACATCACACACACCCCTGTTTCAAACCAACATTCAGGTCAAAGAACTCGCTCTGCTCACTCTCCACATGTACTGCCGCCTTTGCACCCTCATACATGCTCTTCACTGCTTTCAGCAACTTGCCCTCTACTCCGTATATTCTAAGTACTTTCCACAAATCTTCTCTATCCACTCTGTCATAGGCCTTCTCAAAGTCCATAAAGGCAACATACACCTTTTGTTTCTTCTCCAGATATTTCTCCACAACACATTTCAGGGTAAAAATCTGATCTACACATCCTCTTCCCTTCCTAAAACCTCCCTGCTCGTCGCCTATCCATTTCTCCGTTCTCGCTCTCACTCTCTCAATCACTACCCTACTGTATACCTTCCCTACTACGCTTAGAAGACATATTCCTCGGTGGTTACCACACACTCCTCTTTCCCCTTTGCCCTTATATAGAGGAACTATTATGCCAGTCTTCCAGACATCTGGTGCACTCCCCTTCGCCCATGCTAGTTTGCACATTTTCCATACCCATTCTATCACTATCTCACCACCATACCTCAACATTTCCCCACACACTCCATCTGTTCCTGGTGCTTTCCCCAACTTCACTCTTTTCATGGCTTCCCACACTTCTGACCTCCTGATCCCCACCTCCTCCTCCACTACTTCTCTTCTTCTCCCTCCCATACCATATCCAGCTATATTTGCTGGCTCTTCATTCCTTACATTTAGCAACTCATTGAAGTACTCCCTCCATCTTTCAACTCTCTCTTGCTTCTCGGCTAGCATTCTCCCATTCTTATCTTTCACACCCTTACTGTTTCCCTTGCTACCTTCCCTAACTTTCTTGACTTCTTTCCAGAACAGTTTCTTACTCTTCCTCCATTTTACACTCAGATTCCTTCCAAATTCCTCATCTACTCTTCTCTTACTTTCCTTCACTACTCTCTTCACCACCCTCTTACTCTCCACGTACCTCGCTCGTTTCTGTCTCTCGAAATCTTCATTCCCTCTACTACCCAACCACTCTCTATATGCTTTCTTCTTTTCTTCCACAGCTATTCTTACCTCTTCTGTCCACCATGCTGTACCTTTCACTCTCCTCCCTCTTCTCCTCACGCACGTGGTATTTTATATAATTATAATTATTCCACTCTTGGATACTTCAGGGGAAAAATGAGTGTCTGAATATGTCTGTGCTTGCCTGATAAGTATTTTAGGTTGTGGCTGGGTCTCGTAAATCATATACAGTACATGTAGGGTGTAAATATATAATTGTTTCTATGTTTACTAATTTGTTAGTGATTGTTGTCAGTGTATTTGTATTCTTGTTGCATGTGGGTCTAGTCTAATGTTTTGTTAGAACAAATTAACAGATTTAGCGTGTCTGTAATCACGTCTGATCCATCTTGCAGCTTTGCTTTGTGTGGGCTCTAAATTGTTATGTCCGCACGTGAAGCGAAGGACCTCAATGGCTTACTTATGTAGTTGTTGTTGTTCGTGTTCTTCATATTCTTGTTGTTGTTAGGGTAATGCTACTTAAATAATGCTCTTTCTCGGTTATTACTGAACCAAATTTAATGATCTTTCACATGCATCTACTCTGGTCTATCCTCTAGTCCGTAACTGAGCCCTTTCTTTAAATTTCGCCATGTGCGTCGCTCCACGTGCCTTAGAGTTAACATGGCCGCACGGACCTATAGTCCGCTTGCACCTGTTGATATTATTGTGAGTGTGTGGATCCCATATTGTGTCATAGTATTCTAAGTGTGGCCAAACAAGTGTTTTAAATGCTATAATATTGATGTTTGCATTACACTTGGTGAGATTCCTGCCTAGGAAGCCCAAGAGCTTATTAGCCTTTCCTCTGATGCTACTAACGTGAGAGGTCCACTGAAATGTGGACCTCAAAATATTTGTGGGAGGAAACAGTATCTAGAAGAGTGCTATGGAGTTTATAGGAACATGGGATGGTTTTCTTCAAATGGGGGAACTGGATACGGCGAAATTTGTCAGGTCTAAATCTCATCTGCCACTTGGCTTCTCACTCTTCAAGGGTAATTAAGTCGTCTTGTTGTCAAAGGCAATCGTCCCTATTAGTAATTGGTCGGTAAAGTAAGCTATTATATGCGAAAAGTCTAATAGAAGTAAGTGATAGTGGGAGATCGTTTATGTAAGAAAGGAAAAGTAGGGAACCTATGTCGGTGGATGATGTGTTCTAAAATTTTGCAGGGAACTGATGTAATCGAAACAGATCAGTAGTTAATAGGGAGGGTTCTGTCTCCGAATTTGAAAATTGTTGTCTCATTTGCCAATTGCCAGTCATGGGGAAGTTCTCTGGTGTCAAAGGTTTGTGAGAATATAACCTGCAGAACAGGGTCAAGAAAAACAGCATTCATCCCTAGTATCCTGCAGGGTATATTGTCTGGTCCAGTTGCTTTTGTCAGTGTCTTCCTCAGATAAAAGTTTCTCGATACCATGGATGTGTATAGTCAGTGGAGGTATAGGTGGATGTGGTGATGGCGACAGATCCGGCAAGTCTGCTTGTTCTTGTGAAAAAGACTGACTAGAACTGTGAATCAAGTGCATACAGTTTGTCCTGTAGAAGTGTGACAAGAGATTCGTTTGGTAATAATGTTGTTATACCAGTCGAGTCTTGTTTGCGCGCTCTGAAGAAGCTGTAAAATGTTTGTGGTTTTGCCTGTTGTTTGTCGCACCTTTCCCTAGTGAAGATAAAAACTGCAAATATGATAAATAAACCTTCGAGTGAGAGATCCTTTTGCCGAGCACCCATTGGTGGTCATAGTTCTACCATAGCTCTTCAGATGGCTAACTCATCTCCTATGTCTGTTGATCGAGAGAGAGAGAGAGAGAGTTACATAGATTTGCTTAGATTCACTGACCACACAGACCTTACGATCCAAGCGAGGTGATCAGGATAATTATAATAGAGAGAGAGAGAGAGAGAGCACAACACCAAATAAAGAATAGTAGAAGGAAAGGATATCAAAAGGTGAGTGTGTGTGTGTATGTATGTGTGTGTGTGTGTGTGTGTGTGTGTGAGAGAGAGAGAGAGTTACATAGATTTGCTTAGATTCACTGACCACACAGACCTTACGATCCAAGAGAGGTGGTCAAGACTTAATTCGAATTGGGATAGCAGAACCCCAAATATAGAATAGTGGAAAGAAAGGATAGCACATAAGTGTGTGCCCATGTGTGTGTGTGATAGAGAGAGAGAGAGAGAGAGAGAGAGAGAGAGAGAGAGAGAGAGATAGATAGATAGAGATGCATGTCTGGGATATACAAGGCCTCTAATGTACACATGGTAATATACTACCGTGCGCGTGTTCACTATTAATACATGTACGTTATTGTTGTTGTTGTTGTTGTATTCAAAGCTAGGTGTGTGACAATATGTGTGTGTGTTTTAATAGAGTGTAATATATGGCTAAATGTGTGTATGTATGAGAGAGAGAGAGAGAGAGAGAGAGAGAGACTATCAATATATGAACACTTGATAGCTTTTAACCATGACACTATTTGTGAGACACGAACGCACAATATTGGTTGAACGAAAATTATAATCCTCAATATTTTCGTATAAATGACTTCATTAGTACTGACCTAATAAGTTATCCAATATATCATAGTACATTATAAACAATTTAGTACTAAAAGTGGTTTACAATAACACAGGTACACAATGTCTGCAGCGTTCCAGCCTGTTATTTAGGTGTATACTGTACAAAATATGACGTTCGATAACCGTATTCAATATTGCCATTTCTTAGCTGTGTTATGCCTTTAAGTTACGGTAATAAGACAGTACAGAACTATACTCTGTTCCAAGTAGGTAGGCCAGAAATCGTGAACCCTAAGCTCTGTAACTCAAAAGGGTTTAGAGCAAATGGACTGTACATTTCCACACCTATTCCTTGGCTGACCTTTCCCAGATGGTAGAAATATTAGCTCGATTACTCTAGTAGTTGTGAGTTATAAAGGTTAATGTTCAAGACTTTTGGCCTACTTTGGAACAAGGTAGAGTAATATTGGTGGTTAAGTATGCTAGTGACCGTTGAACGTACATTATCCTGTTGGCAATACGGGTTCCTGTCCAGTGCCCGTATAAACAATGGAACTTTATAAACAGTGTATAAGTTGATCTATTATAAACAGTGTATAAGTTGATCTATTATAAACAGTGTATAAGTTGATCTATTATAAGCAGTGTATAAGTTGATCTATTATAAACAGTGTATAAGTTGATCTATTATAAACAGTGTATAAGTTGATCTATTATAAACAGTGTATAAGTTGATCTATTATAAACAGTGTATAAGATTTATCTATTATAACAGTGTATAAGTTGATCTATTATAAACAGTGTATAAGTTGATCTATTATAAACAGTGTATAAGCTGATCTATTATAAACAGTGTATAAGTTGATCTATTATAAACAGTGTATAAGCTGATCTATTATAAACAGTGTATAAGTTGATCTATTATAAACAGTGTATAAGTTGATCTATTATAAACAGTGTATAAGCTGATCTATTATAAACAGTGTATAAGTTGATCTATTATAAACAGTGTATAAGTTGATCTATTATAAACAGTGTATAAGTTGATCTATTATAAACAGTGTATAAGTTGATCTATTATAAACAGTGTATAAGTTGATCTATTATAAACAGTGTATAAGCTGATCTATTATAAACAGTGTATAAGTTGATCTATTATAAACAGTGTATAAGTTGATCTATTATAAACAGTGTATAAGTTGATCTATTATAAACAGTGTATAAGTTGATCTATTATAAACAGTGTATAAGCTGATCTATTATAAACAGTGCATAAGTTGATCTATTATAAACAGTGTATAAGCTGATCTATTATAAACAGTGTATAAGTTGATCTATTATAAACAGTGTATAAGTTGATCTATTATAAACAGTGTATAAGCTGATCTATTATAAACAGTGTATAAGTTGATCTATTATAAACAGTGTATAAGTTGATCTATTATAAACAGTGTATAAGTTGATCTATTATAAACAGTGTATAAGTTGATCTATTATAAACAGTGTATAAGTTGATCTATTATAAACAGTGTATAAGCTGATCTATTATAAACAGTGTATAAGTTGATCTATTATAAACAGTGTATAAGTTGATCTATTATAAACAGTGTATAAGTTGATCTATTATAAGCAGTGTATAAGTTGATCTATTATATAATACCATGTTAACCCTATTAGGTGCAGGGCGGGCCAATTTGGAACCTCCCAGTTTTACTCTAATATCTTGGAGATTTTAAGACGTTGCATCGCATTAGTTTGGCGATTATATGATGCTTCAACCCAATAAGGTGTCGATTTTTCCTGGGCGAGCGAAAGCGAGCCCGCAATTTGGGCGAAACCGGCCTTTGGCCGGGAAAATTTTCTACCGAAAAATGTACACATTTAGCTTGAAGGGGGTCTGGGGAACGTTTTTTTTAGTTTGAAGGGGGTTTGGAGAGTCGTTTTTCCATGTCTAGCGGGTAAACTAAAAACACATTGTTCGAAAATGGCTAAAACATATAAAAACCTCGAATAATTCACCAAGATACCATAATAACCCCCAAGACGTTGCAGCAAATAGTGTTAATGATATTACCTTGACTGAGCTTTCATTAACTCTTTCGGCTCAATGTCAAAAGTTTGGTGTAAGTTTAATCTAATAATATTATCTTTGATGAGATCGGACACAGGGTGGGTTCTGGCTGGCAGTGCATTAGTTAACCGGGGGAGATGGGTTCGTTTTTTTCTGGTCCCCCTTCTCTCTCATGTTTAGCCCCATTAGTGTTCAGATTATAAGACGTTCGGCCCATTAGATTGGCGATTTTAAGACCTTTCGCCTTATTTCTGTGTCAATAATTTGACTTCGTGTCATTTAGGTGTCGATATATTCCTGGCGAGCGATAGCGAGCCTTTAACTTAAGAGGAACCGGCCTTCGGCCGGGACATATTTCTATCGAAAAATGTACAAATGTATCTTGAAGGAGGGTCTTGGGCGAGTGTTTTATTTAAGCTTGATGGAGGTCTAGGGAGGAAACAAAAAAGATAATCAAAATATGTATAAATGAGCAAAATACATACGCCCATTCCCCCTTAAATACATACGCCCATCCCCCCTTAAACTTAACGTGTTTTTAATATAGTATTTTTTGTGTAAGTCAAGTCTGAGACTTATGGAATTACTGCCAGACGCCTTGATCCTTGAGGGGATGGACGCGAATAGATCGCCTCCATGCTCAATGTATGCCCCTCTTCCCATCCAACACCACTCTCACTCATAACTCTCAAGTAACCCTACATTATTTTTACCTCCGTCAGGAAAAGACGAGAGGCTTATTACCGCTCGTCTTACTGTTGCTGTTGTAATTGTTGATGTTGTTGTTATTCTTGTTCTTCTTCTTGGAGGGGATAAGTCGAAGAGTTGTCAGGGGGGGGGGGGGGGGGAGCGACTAGGAAGGAGAAGAGTTTGGAGCGACTGGGTGACTGATAGTATTCGACGGAGGCCTTTGGTTCTTTGCAACGCTTCTTTTTCTTATGATGCAGTACTAAGGATCTATCTATAATTCACGCGTTCCTTCAATAGAAGCATTAGGACAAATATATAATTAATAAAAGATGTTGAGCATTGTTACCAGAAAATACGGTACATACACAAATAAAAATAATAATAATAGTGATGCAAATATAAATAAATATATAACCTATATAAATGAATAAAAACAACATTTGAAGTATTAATAATAAATAAAACAACATTTGAAGTATTAATAATAAATAAAACAACATTTGAAGTATTAATAATAAATAAAACAACATGTGAAGTATTAATAATAAATAAAACAACATGGAATTAATAAAAAATAAAACAACATGTGAAGTATTAGTAATAAATAAAACAACATTTGAAGTATTAGTAATAAATAAAACAACATTTGAAGTATTAATAATAAATAAAACAACATTTGAAGTATTAGTAATAAATAAAACAACATTTGAAGTATTAATAATAAATAAAACAACATTTGAAGTATTAATAATAAATAAAACATTTGAAGTATTAATAATTAAACAACAGGTGAAGTATTAAATAAATAAAACAATTTGAGTATACTAATATTTGAAGTATTAATAATAATAATAAAAACATTTGAAGTATTAATAATAAATAAACAACATTTGATACATTTGAAGTATTAGTAATAAATAAAACAACATTTGAAGTATTAATAATAAAACATTTGAAGTATTAATAATAAATAAAACAACATGTGAAGTATTAATAATAAATAAAACAACATTTGAAGTATTAATAATAAATAAAACAACATTTGAAGTATTAATAATAAATAAAACAACATTTGAAGTATTAATAATAATAAAACAACCTTTTGAAGTATTAATAATAAATAAACAACATTTGAAGTATTAATACTAATAAATAAAAATAAAACAACATTTGAAGTATTAATAATAAATAAAACAACATTTGAAGTATTAATAATAAATAAAACAACATTTGAAGTATTAATAATAAATAAAACAACATTTGAAGTATTAGTAATAAATAAAACAACATTTGAAGTATTAATAATAAATAAAACAACATTGGAAGTATTAATAATAAATAAAACAACATTTGAAGTATTAATAATAAATAAAACAACATTTGAAGTATTAATAATAAATAAAACAACATTGGAAGTATTAATAATAAATAAAACAACATTTGAAGTATTAATAATAAATAAAACAACATGTGAAGTATTAATAATTGCTGCAGCGTCTAATATCAGACACAAAAGAGGTGAGGTTAATGAACACCAGAACAGGTTATATTAAGGGCAGATTTCCACTTGAGGGATTTTTTTCTTTACCCCTTTCTCCCTCATGTTTAGCCCCATTGCTTTTGAGATGTTAAGACGTTCGCCCCATTAGTTTGGTGATTTTAAGAACTTTCACTCCATTTATGTTACTTTTAAGACCTGTCGTCCCATTTAGGTGTCAATTTTTTCCTGGCGAGCCTGTAATTTAAGAGGAACCGGCCTTCGGCCGGGACATTTTTCTACCGAAAAATGTACAAATTTATTTTGAAAGGGGGTAAGGGGGTGTAATATCAAGCTTGATGGAGGTCTAGGAAACACACCAAAAACCTCCCCTTAAGCTCGCCATATCGCGCACTTAATACTCTCACCGCTTACAATACACCAATTATATATATATTTTCCAAAGGCTTGCGGCAAGTCAAGAGGGTAACAGGGGGTGAAGAATCGGACTGGCAGGATTATAAGTGAAATCAAACGAGGGATTATTTTCAGCAACTACTCATATCAACTCCGTCTCGTTTTTGAGTTGGATGACCTAGATGTGTGTGAATTTGTATTTTGCTTTGGTGTGTTCATTGTTTTCTGTTGGGATGTCCCTATTCTGGCTCTGTCTTGAGTCGGCCACCCCACAAAAAAAAAAAAAAAAAAAAAAAAAAAGGAAAAAGAGGGGAACAGAAAAAACAAACAATAGGACAAGTGGGGATTGGGCCTGAGCATATAGGATAAAATAGACATATCAACACCCTTTTCTGGCAACCTTTTGGGGGTTCTCTACTTTGCTATCGGCAAATAGATCGAAGACAGATTATTGTAGGTGACTAGCTGGTTTCTCGGGAACTTTAAGGGGTGATGGTTGTTTTTTTCTGGACCACCTTCTCCCTCATGTTTAGCCCCATTTGTTTTCATATTTGAAGACGTTTGGCCTATTAGTTTGGTGATTTTAAGACCATTCACCTAATGTTTCTGTCAATAATAAGATCTTTCGTGCCATTTAGGCGTTGTTTTTTTCCTGGCGAGCGAAAGCGAGCCTGTAATTTAGGAGGAAACAGCCTACGGTCGGAACATTTTTCTACCGAAAAATGTACCAATTGATCTAGAAAGGGGATCAAGGGGAAGTTTTGTTAAGCTTGATGGAGGTCTACAGAGGAAAGTAAAACAACATAATTAATATATGAAACAATCGACCACAAAGTAATTCCCTTAACGGAGAAAGTACCAGTTGTGATTTTGGGAAAGGTCTAGTGAGGGAAAGTAATGGATGTGACATGCGTATAAGAGCCTTCATCCTGGGAGCAATTATAAATACACATAGCCTGTTTGTTTATCTACACTCACAGTAGAGGAATGCAAGATGAGCAATATAATGATTATAAAATTAGTATCATTAACGTGTTTATGTATGTTCGTTTGTGCATGTGCGCGTATGTGTCTGCATGTTGTGTGTGTGTGTGTGTGTGTGTGTAAATGTTAATAATAATCGGTATATTTCAAGACGGCAGTAAATGAGACTGAAAATACACAGACTTAACCTACATCTTATCCTAAGGGATCAACAGACTGATCCTGGCTGCTAACGAGGCGCCTACATACCCCCAAGGGAGTAGGATTTGGTCAGGAGACTTTTGGGTCCACCGAGGTGGTCCGTCCAGACCTAGCCTTCACGGCCAGGGTAGGTTTTTGAGAGAACTTCCCCTGCCGGCGCGTAGGATCGAACCCCCGACACCGGAGCTAGCGCTCCCAATACAGAGATTAAGTGTGCTCGGCCACCGTGACAGCGTGTGTGTGTGTGTGTGTGTGTGTGTGTGTGTGTGTGTGTGTGTGTGTGTGTTAGCCTGTTGGTAGAAGTATAAATGGTTGTGACATGCGTAAGAACTAAGAACCTGTATCTAGGCAACATTTATTAGTTCACATAGCCTGTTTGCTAGCCACACACACGCATGTTCGTGTATTTTTAACCAGACGTGTGTGTGATGGCTGTTTGTTTGTGTGTGTGTGTGTGTGTTTTCGTTGGACTTCTTTAGAGTCCACCAGCTTGAAGCCTTGAGTTAGTAGTAGTCAAGCTCTAATGAAATTATTTCTTACTATTAGATAGTAACTTCATCTATTGTTCGATGGTAATAATGTATGTTTGTACACGTCACACCCTTCCACGTTGCCTGGTGAGTGTTGCCATATCTCAGATGTTGTATGTAACCGGAGATCTATGTAATCAATTGGTCACGCCTTGGTGTTATATTGTTGACTTGTTCATATAGTCAGAACACTGTTGATATGCGAGATTTGGAAATCACCTTTACTTTTCTATTGTACTTCATATCCGGTCTTTCAATCCATAGTCTATAACTCTGTCAAGGGACCTGCAAAATATATATCAAAGCAATAATTTTAATAAAGGGGGAACTTGATGCCATTTTATAACCCAAGATATTGAATATTAGCCTGAATAATGTTGAGAAAGGTATTCGTACATAAGCTGTTCAGAAATTAGGCAATTAGAAGTTGTTATCAAATGGGGCAGTTACTTATATATTTCTTTAAAATTAGGCTACTACAAATTGACAAAATACAGTACCGATATTGGTTTTCGGTGGATTAATGTTATTCTAGAAATCCGTATCTACGTTTTCGGCGGTGACAGGGTAACTAATAGAAAATGTGATTTTGGTATTGTACATATTACACACACACACACACACACACACACACACACACACACACACACACACACACACACACACACACACACACACACACACACACACACACTCTCTCTCTCTCTCTCCCTCATAGATAAGAGTAATTGCCTAAATAAAAATAATATAAACTCTACTTGACTCGTGCTTCGGTAAATGACGTGATAAATATTCCCTACAGTCCGACAACAGATCCTAGTCTGGTGGGCAGACAGTAAGAGATGTTATCGCGAATCAAGGGGAGGCAGACCGTTTTTCTGGACCCCCTTCTCCCTCATGTTTAGCCTCACTAGTTTTGAGATTATAAGACGTTCGGCCCATCAGTTTGGCAATTTTAACACCTTTCGCCCCATTTCGTTGTCTAATTTAAGACTTTTCGTACCATTTAGGTGTCGATTATTTCCTGGCGAGCGATAGCGAGCCTGGAATTTTAAGAGGAAGCGGCCTTAGGCCGGGACATTTCTCTACCGAAAAATTTACAAATTTATCTTGAAGGGGGGTCTAGGGGGTGTTTTTCTAAGCTTGATGGAGGTCTAGGGAGGAAACTACAAAAAATATGAATAAATTAATTAACAGACCAAACAAACGGTCTGTCTCCCCTTAAGGCGGGCAGCCATGCACACAGTTTATGCATGAGGAATGTTGTTTTGATTATATATACTGTATATACACTATGCTGGTGCCATTCAACACTGTAATCTATTAAGGGTGATTATATATGCTAGTAAAGTATGTTGATAGTGATTTATACTTTATTATATGATATACCTTGCTATCGATATGACATTGAAAGGGTGTATCGTTACCAATATTTCTTTAGAGGGTAGATTAATACCGTGTCCATACCTTATTGTCACACATAATACAGTATTTTGCAGTGTCGGGTATTCATGACTTCGTTTCGTCCAGCTTCCTTCGGCTGGCCCTGCTGTAGTGCCATGAATTATATCACCAACTGTACACCCACGGACAATAGCAGTGGCCTACCTTCATAACTATATATTAATATCCTTTGTTGATTTAAGAAAGAATAATCCTAAGCCACACTCAACAAACTTTGAATATAAAGTTTTTTGTTCAGGTTTGCATAGTTCTGTATTTACACTATTAACTACAGTGCATTAATTATAGGTCAGCCAAACATTGTGACCCCTAATCGAAGAGGGCCAGAGCAAATGGGCTGTAAATTCCAACACTTACACTTACTCTATACCCTGGGTAACCCTTTCCAGAATGAGTAGAAATATTTCCTCGATTACTCTAGTTGTTTATGAGTTATCGAGGTTAGTGGGCAAGATTTTATGCCTACCTATAATGAACGGACTATAGAAAGATGCCTGCAGAGATAACCTGGGTTTATATGTAGGGGTTCCTTTATTAGTTTATATGTAGGGGTTCCTTTATTAGTTTATATGTAGGGGTTCCTTTATTAGTTTATATGTAGGGGTTCCCTTATTAGTTTATATGTAGGGGTTCCTTTATTAGTTTATTTATATGTAGGGGTTCCTTTATTAGTTATATGTAGGGGTTCCTTTATTAGTTTTATATGTAGGGGTTCCCTTATTAGTTTATATGTAGGGGTTCCTTTATTAGTTTATTTATATGTAGGGGTTCCTTTATTAGTTTATATGTAGGGGTTCCTTTATTAGTTTATTTATATGTAGGGGTTCCTTTATTAGTTTATATGTAGGGGTTCCTTTATTAGTTTATATGTAGGGGTTCCTTTATTAGTTTATATGTAGGGGTTCCCTTATTAGTTTATATGTAGGGGTTCCTTTATTAGTTTATATGTAGGGGTTCCTTTATTAGTTTATTTATATGTAGGGGTTCCTTTATTAGTTTATATGTAGGGGTTCCTTTATTAGTTTATTTATATGTAGGGGTTCCTTTATTAGTTTATATGTAGGGGTTCCTCTATTAGTTTATATGTAGGGGTTCCTTTATTAGTTTATTTATATGTAGGGGTTCCTTTATTAGTTTATATGTAGGGGTTCCTTTATTAGTTTATTTATATGTAGGGGTTTCTTTATTAGTTTATATGTAGGGGTTCCTTTATTAGTTTATATGTAGGGGTTCCTTTATTAGTTTATTTATATGTAGGGGTTCCTTTATTAGTTTATTTATATGTAGGGGTTCCTTTATTAGTTTATATGTAGGGGTTCCTTTATTAGTTTATTTATATGTAGGGGTTCCATTATTAGTTTATATGTAGGGGTACCTTTATTAGTTTATTTATATGTAGGGGTTCCTTTATTAGTTTATTTATATGTAGGGGTTCATTTATTAGTTTATATGTAGGGGTTCCTTTATTAGTTTATTTATATGTAGGGGTTCATTTATTAGTTTATATGTAGGGGTTCCTTTATTAGTTTATTTATATGTAGGGGTGCATTTATTAGTTTATATGTACGGGGTCCTTTATTAGTTTATTTATATATGTATTTGACCTCCATCAAGCTTAATACATTATCCTCAAGATCCCCTTTCGAGATAGATTTGTACATTTTTTCATAGAAAAATGTTCCGGCCGAAGTTCGGTTCCTTCAAAATTACAAACTCGCTATCCCTCGCCAGAAAATAATCGACACCTTAATGGCACTACAGGTCTTGATATTGATAACGGAATGGGACGAAAGGTCTTATAATCGACAAACTAAAGCAACAAACGCCATAAAATCTCAAAACTAATGGGGCTAAACATGAGGGAGTAGGGGGTCCAGCAAAAGCCACTACCTGTCCCTTAAAGGTGGGGGCGCATGGGTTGAGATAAAGGTGGGGGCGCATGGGTTGAGATAAAGTTGGGGGCGCATGGGTTGAGATAAACATGGAATGGTAATCGCCAAGCTGTACATAATTATCTTGCAAAATGCAATGGCACCGAAATAATTATTAACAATGGTATAAAGGATTTTGTGGATCGTCTATACCGGGCCTGTGACGTCACAAGAGTGTAAGTTCACCATCCAGTCTAGGATAAGGATACTGGTGTGACGTCACTATGACATCACAGGCCCGGTATAGACGAACCGCAAAATCCTTTATACCATTGTTAATAATTATTTCAGTGACATTGCATTTTACAAGATAATTATATGCAGGTTGGCGATTATTTGTCCATGTTTACCTCAACCCATGCGCCCCCACCTTTAAGGATTTGGGACACGACGTTTTGGCCGTGGCTGTACAATAAAGGATCCCGGACAACAAGGATTGGGATTATGGTCGGTTGTCATGGTAACACAAACAAGTCATAATACCACAGTCAACACCCATATTGTCACTGTTAACACTATCTAGTCCCACGTATTGGGGCTTATTATCAGTTATTATTGAGGATTTTGCTTGTTTTTGCCATTTTCAAACAATGTATTTTCGTTTGGCCCCTAGGCTAACTAAAATGCCTCCTCAGACTTCCTTCAAACTGAATAATGGTCACCCCAACCCCCCCACCCCCCTTAAACTAATTTTGTAACTTATTCGATAGAAAAATGGGGCGGATTTCTTCTAAGTTGCAGGCTCGCTATCGCTCCCCCCCCCCCCCCCACCCCAATCGCACTGAATGGAGTGAGGAGTCTTATTATGGCCAAACTAATAGAGTGAACCGTCTTAAATCACGAAGTAATGGAGCAAACCAGGGACCTCCCTGCATGGGACCAAACAAAGTTAAGGCTAGGAAGCCCACATGCATCCATTATGCATGCATGTAACCAACAATGCACACTTACATCACTTAGGAAAGTTCATGGACCTTTTATGGTGTTGCTCAGTATGCTAATATATTCCGGATTTTGTCTTTAAGGGGAGCCAGACCATTTTTCTGGACCCTCTTCTCCTTAATGTTTAGCCCCACTAGGTTTGAGATTATAAGATGTTCGGCCCATTAGTTTAGCGATTTTAACACCTTTCGCCCCATTTCGTTGTCAATTTTAAGACCTTTCGTGCCATTTAGGTGTCGATTATTTCCTGGCGAGTGATAGCGAGCCTGCAATTTTAAGAGGAAGCGGCCTTCGGCCGGGACATTTTTCTACCGAAAATTTTACAAATTTATCTTGAAAGGGGGTCTAGGGGGCGTTTTTCTAAGCTTAATGGACGTCTAGGGAGGAAACTAAAATAGTATATGAATAAATTAATCATTAGACCAAACAAACGGTCAGTCTCCCTTTAACCCCTTCTATACCGGCGACGTAGTTTATGTTATATTTCAGCTACCTTTAGACCATTATATTCAGCTTAGGAAGGACGTCTACCCACTAATAGGCAGCAGACTATCCCAATTAACCCTTTTAGCTACCACATATCCTTCCTAAGCTTCATAATATGGTCTAAATGTAGCTGACATCCAATGGAAAACGCGTTGCCGGTATAGAAGGGTTTAACACTATCTGGTGCAACGGCTTGGGGGTTACTATGATATTTTGTTTAATTATTATTGAGGGTTTTAATATATGTTGCCATTTTCGAACAATGTGTTTTTAGTTTACCCCCTAGTATTTGAAAAGAAAACGCCTCTCCAAACCCCCCTTCAAACTAAACAAAAAGTCCCCCAAACCCCCTTCAAGCTAAATGTGTACATTTTTCGGTAGAAAAATTTCCCGGCCAGAGGCCGGTTTCTCCAAAATTGGAGGCTCGCTTTCGCTCGCCCAGGAAAAATTGACACCTTACTGGGTTGAAGCATCATATAATCGCCAAACCAATGAGATGAAACGTCTTAAAATCTCCAAGCTAATGGAGTAAAGCTGGGAGGATCCAAATTGGCCTGCCCTGCACCTAATAGGGTTAATAACTCTTGCAGTATTTGAGGACACAATGTTACACTCTTCCGGTTAACACTAGACGATTGAGGACACAATGTTACACTCTTCCGGTTAACACTAGACGATTGAGGACACAATGTTACACTCTTCCGGTTAACACTAGACGATTGAGGACACAATGTTACACTCTTCCGGTTAACACTAGACGATTGAGGACACAATGTTACACTCTTCCGGTTAACACTAGACGATTGAGGACACAATGTTACACTCTTCCGGTTAACACTAGACGATTGAGGACACAATGTTACACTCTTCCGGTTAACACTAGACGATTGAGGACACAATGTTACACTCTTCCGGTTAACACTAGACGATTGAGGACACAATGTTACACTCTTCCGGTTAACACTAGACGATTGAGGACACAATGTTACACTCTTCCGGTTAACACTAGACGATTGAGGACACAATGTTACACTCTTCCGGTTAACACTAGACGATTGAGGACACAATGTTACACTCTTCCGGTTAACACTAGACGATTGAGAACACAATGTTACACTCTTCCGGTTAACACTAGACGATTGAGGACATAATGTTACACTCTTCCGGTTAACACTAGACGATTGTATGCAGTTTAGGAAGGGTCTTCAGGAAACAAGGGGGTTAAAACTCTGACAATTAACTCTCTCTAGCTTCCACAAGTCCTTCCTAAACTGAATAAAATCGTCTAGTAGTAGCCGAAATAAACTGTCAAAGTGGCCATAATCCTCAAGGTGATAATGGAAGTCCAGTATTGTCCTCGGTGATAGCTTTGTGTGAAGGGGGAGGGGGGGGGGGGGTCACTTTTTGATCGATTTATTTTGTATTATTATTCTAGTTTCCTCCCTAGACCTCCATCAAACTTAAACAAAACAACCGGCCTAGACCCCCTCTCAAGATAAATGTGTAAATTTGTCGGTAGAAAATTGTCCCAGCCAAAGGCCGATTTCTCCTAAAACTACAGGCTCGTTATCGCTCGCCAGGAAAAATCGACTCCTAAATGGCACGAAAGGTCTTAATATTGACAAATAAATGGGGTGAAAAGTCTGAAAATTGCCAAACTACTGGAACGAACGTCTTAAAATCCTACAAATAATGTGACTAAACATGAGGGAGAAGGGAGGTCCAGAAAAAAACGGCTCATCTCCCCTTAAAGTGTCTCGCAGAATAGCCGGATGCAAGACCACGACCCACACAACACCCGGACTGACACATTAACGGGGGTCACCGGCTTTTTTTATCTTTCTCTCCTTTTCTCTCTTTCCCTGGCTTGTATCCATTCGGCCCCATTCAGAAAACTGTTTTAAGACGTTTTACCCATCCACGTGTCAATTTCTTCCTGGCGAGCGATAGCGAGCCAGCATTGTATGGAGAAATCCGGCTTCGCCGGAGACATTTTTCTATCGAAAAATTTACAAATTTAGCTTGCTGTCAAAAACAAAAAATATATATATACAGTATGCTGGCTCGCTACCGCTCGCCAGGAAAATATTGACACCTGGGTGGGGGTAAACGTCTTAAAACAGTAGGCTGAATGGGGCCGAATGGATAAAAGCCAAAGAGAGAGGGAGAGAAAGAGAAAAAAAGCGAGGTGGGCTCCCTTAAGAAGAACGGTCACATAAAGTCATGCAAAATGATCAGGCACAAACTGTAGAATTTTCATCATGCAAAAATAGAGATCGCCTTTCGAACACCCGGATTGACACATTAGAACGACGCATATGAACTGGAGAGGCCAAAAATATCATGCGAAAGTAAACCACCAAGCCAAAAGTTAGATCATCATGCAGACACCCAGAGAGACACATTAGAACGAACAGTCCAAGAGGGGATAAAGGTCATGCATAATCTGTTGACCGTCATACCAAAATAGCAATCATCATTCAAACACTCGACAGTCACATTAGAACGAACAGTTCAAGAGGGGATAAAGGTCATGCATAATCTGTTGACCGTCATACCAAAATAGCAATCATCATTCAAACACTCAACAGTCACATTAGAACGAACAGTCCAAGAGGGGATAAAGGTCATACATAAGCTGTTGACCGTCATACCAAAATAGGAATCATCATTCAAACACTCAACAGTCACATTAGAACGAACAGTCCAAGAGGGGATAAAGGTCATACATAAGCTGTTGACCGTCATACCAAAATAGCAATCATCATTCAAACACTCAACAGTCACATTAGAACGAACAGTCCAAGAGGGGATAAAGGTCATGCATAAGCTGTTGACCGTCATACCAAAATAGCAATCATCATGTCACATTAGAACGAACAGTCCAAGAGGGGATAAAGGTCATGCATAAGCTGTTGACCGTCATACCAAAATAGCAATCATCATTCAAACACTCGACAGTCACATTAGAACGAACAGCCCAAGAGGGGATAAAGGTCATGCATAAGCTGTAGACCGTCATACCAAAATAGATATAGTTATTCAAATATCATGCACATTAAGGGGAGGTTTTCAGTTTGTTCCCTATATTTCCATCAAGCTTACGATTACACCCCCTAGACCCCCTTTCAAGATAAATTTGTACATTTTTCGGTAGAAAAATTTCCCGGCCGAAGGCCGGTTCCTATTAAATTACTGGCTCGCTATCGCTCGCCAGGAAAAAATCGACACCTAATTGGCACGAAAGGTCTTAAAATTGACATAAATGGGGCGAAAGGTCTTAAAATCGCCAAACTAGTGGGGCGAAAGTCTTAAAATCTCATAAGCAATGGGACTAAACATGAGGGAGAAAGGGGTCCAGAAAATAATCCCTCAAGTCGAGACCTCCCCTTAAGATCTACAGTTGCCCACATACCTTCTGTTCCCGTGAGTGATCTTATACATGGAAATATAATGTGCAGGATTGACTTGGGAGTGTAGTTTCTTCTGCAGGGGTGAATTGACTTGGGAGCGTAGTTTCTTCTGCAGGGGTGAATTCGTCTGGCTAGTCCACTGATAATTAAAAGAAACCACACTCACAATGTATTCACAATAATTCTACTTGCATGCATAAGATCACGACAAGGAATTTAACTTATTTGGGCGACTGCACACGTTGAGAGAGCCCAGCAAAAAACTAAACCATGATTTGAAATTATCTGGGTAGTCATATTTACCCCCTCAGCACGATGACGCCTTTTTATCTTTGATTCTGGTTGAAATTAGATGTTTTCATGGAGCTTAAGGAGGATCTGTGGTATTAAGAGGGTTTATTGTGATTGTATTTACCCCTTCGAGTCTTAGAGGTAGATCATAAGCTAAAGAAAGTCGTCTAATGGTAACCAGAATATGATGAAAATTACGTCATCAACTAATATTGCATACAGATTGATGACCATACACACCCCTGGAACATACATTAGTTCTAATAGCAAAAGGGTCTTGCACAAACTATAAACCGTCATGCGAAATTAAACCCTCAAGCCAAAATTTAGATAATTATGCAGAACACATTACAACGAACAAGCAGATAATTATGCAGAACACATTACAACGAACAAGCAGATAAAATCATGCATAAATGTAGACAGTCATGCAAGCTTCCTGGTAGACACATGGAAACGGGAAGGCTGAGAGAGGTAGAAAGGTTACGCAAAGATGTAGATCAATATTATCCTAACAAATATCCAGGTGATCCCATTACCTTGAGAAGTATCAATTATGTACGATTAAGTACGACAGGTTGGCCGAGTGGTTACGGTGCCCGACTCTCCCAAATATACCTGGAGTGAGTGGGTTCGAATCCTGGTGAGGATACCTCTTACCCTACCTTGAGAAGGCTAAGCGTGTATAACAGTCATGGAAATATGTAGACCATCATACAAAGTTACAAACCCAAGAATAGACTCATTACATCTAAAAGGCTGAGAAGAGTACAAATAAAAAGTTTATTAAAATTCTAGATCGTCATGCAAACAATAGACCATGATGCAAACACAAGGGTAGACATATTAGATTGAGAAGGCTGAGAGGGGTGAATATGTCCTGCTAAAGTAGTAGACCATCACGCAAAAATAGAGATCGTCATTCAGACACCCGGATAGACACATTAGATGATTAGAACAAACAAGTAAGAATAGTCAAGAACAATGGTCATGCACAAGCAACAGACCCATCATGCAAACATAGGGATCGTCATTCAAACACCCAGATACACACATTAGAACGAACAGGCCAAGTCATGCCAAAAGGTCATGCAGAAACTACAGACCCATCATACAAAAATAGAGATCGCCATTCAAACACCCGGACAGACACATTAGAGCGAACAGGCCGAGAGAGTCATGCAAAAATACAGACCATGATGCAGACAGGACTTACAGACAGCTCAGCAAACAGTGTGATCCGCAGACAGGCGCCACGGCAGGCAGGTGAAGGCAGGAAGACGTGCTTGGGAGAGGCTCAGGTGTGGACATGGAGGGGAAGAAGATTGGTGCTTGTGATTGTTCCTGGGGGTTGTGATTATGCTATGATTGGGATTGTTTTTATGAGTTGGTTGGGGTTGTTAACTGTTGTGCTTTGATTGGGATTGTATTTGTGTGTAGGTTGGGGTTGCTAACATTTGTGCTTTGTTTGGGATTGGTTTTGAGTGTTGGATGGGGTTGTTAACGTTTGTGCTATGATTGGGATTGTTTTTGTGTGTTGGTTGGGGTTGTTAACTGTTTGTGCTATGATTGTAATTGGTTTTCTGTGTAGGTTGGGGTTGTTAACATTTGTACTTTGATTGGGATTGTTTTTGTGTTTTAATGGAGGTTGTTAACTTTGTTGCTGTGATTGGGATTGTTTTCGTTTGTAGGTTGAAGTTGCTTTGGCTGGGGTTGATTTTGTAATTGAGACGGTTGGTATGTTAGAGGTTATAGTTGTGCTTGAGGTTGTGGTTGTTAAGTTAAGCAAGAGGGAAGAGCTGTGGTTAGAAGGATTAGGGTTGTAATTTGAGTGACTGTGTGTGTGTTTGTATGCGTGTTTAAGTTGGGCGGTGATACCATGTATAGGTTTTGTCTCGAAAGGTTATAGCTGTGCCTGGTAGGGGTTGTGACTCAGACAGACTTGAAGACAGCGTGATCCGCTGACAGGTACCACGGCAGACAGGTGAAGGCTGGAATACGTGTTTGCAAGGGGTTGTTGCGTGGTCATTGAGGGGAAGATTTGTAATTGTGATTGAGGTTGTGATTGTGTTTTGATTGGGTTGTTTTCGTTTTTGAAGTTATTGTTGTGTGTTTTGATGGGGTTGTATTTGTATTATAGAGAGATCAGGGTCGTGTTTTGAATGGCTGAGTGTGCTTATGTTAAGTTGGGTTATGCTTAGGGGTATAGGTCGTTATTGGAAAGGTTGGGGTTGATGTTGTGGTTTGGGTTGTATCCGATATAAGTGTTGATACAGACAGGGTAGAGGTTGATGTTGTGGTTTGGGTTGTATATGATATGAGTGTTAATGCAGACAGGGTAGAGGTTGAGGTTGTGGTTTGGGTTGTATATGATATGAGTGTTGATGCAGACAGGGTAGAGGTTGAGGTTGTGGTTTGGGTTGTGTCTGATATGAGTGTTGATACAGACAGGTTAGAGGTTGAGGTTGTGGTTTGGGTTGTGTCTGATATTAATATTGATACAGACAGGTTAGAGGTTGAGGTTGTGGTTTGGGTTGTGTCTGATATGAGTGTTGATACAGACAGGTTAGAGGTTGAGGTTGTGGTTTGGTTGTGTCTGATATGAGTGTTGATGCAGACAGGGTAGAGGTTGAGGTTGTGGTTTGGGTTGTGTCTGATATGAGTGTTGATGCAGACAGGGTAGAGGTTGAGGTTGTGGTTTGGGTTGTGTCTGATATGAGTGTTGATGCAGACAGGTTAGAGGTTGAGGTTGTGGTTTGGGTTGTGTCTGATATGAGTGTTGATGCAGACAGGGTAGAGGTTGAGGTTGTGGTTTGGGTTGTGTCTGATATGAATGTTGATACAGACAGGTTAGAGGTTGAGGTTGTGGTTTGGGTTGTGTCTGATATGAGTGTTGATACAGACAGGTTAGAGGTTGAGGTTGTGGTTTGGGTTGTGTCTGATATGAATGTTGATACAGACAGGGTAGAGGTTGAGGTTGTGGTTTGGGTTGTATATGATATGAGTGTTGATGCAGACAGGGTAGAGGTTGAGGTTGTGGTTTGGGTTGTGTCTGATATGAGTGTTGATGCAGACAGGCCTACATACAGCTCAGGAAACAGACTAATCTCGACACTGGCGCCCCGGGAGGCAGGTGAGGCAGAAATACGTGCTTGGAACAGGTTAGAGAGTCGACATTGAGGTTACCTGGGAGTGTTGTGTTTATGCTTGAGGTTGTGATTGAGAGTGTGTTTATGCTTGAGGTTGTGATTAAGACTGTTTTTGTGCTTGAGGTTGTGATAATAGTTGTGTTTGAGGTTGTGATTAAGACTGTGTTTGTGTTTGAGGTTGTGATTGTGGTTGTGTTTGTGGTTGAGGTTGTGATTAAGACTGTGTTTGTGTTTGAGGTTGTGATTGTGGTTGTGTTTGTGCTTGAGGTTGTGATTAAGACTGTGTTTGTGTTTGTGGTTGAGGTTGTGATTAAGACTGTGTTTGTGCTTGAGGTTGTGTTTGTGCTTAAGGTTGTGATTAAGACTGTGTTTGTGTTTGTGCTTGAGGTTGTGATTAAGACTGTGTTTGTCCTTGAGGATGTGTTTGTGCTTAAGGTTGTGATTATAGTTGTGTTTGTGTTTGAGGTTGTGATTATGATTGATTTTGTACTTGAAAGGATTAGGATTGTGTGTCTTAGGATTGCGGTCATGCTTGGATTGATTGAATTTATGCATGGACAGGTTGTGGGTCAGGACTGCTGTGTGGATTGGGGAGTAAAGGGGCAAGATTCTACCTGAAGTGGGATTGCTAGCTTGAGAAGGCTTCTGCTTGGAGAAAGGGTTTGTTTTCAGAGAAGGGATGAGATAGTGCTTTTAATGGATGATTTACATATAAAGAGGCTGCTAATACTGTATATACAGTAGATAGAGACTAATAATGTTTATTTGTTTTCTATATTACCTTTTTCTCAAGGCCTATCTTAGGCAAGGGGTATATTCATATTTGTATTTTGGCGTTCAGTGGTGGGCTACTTTCGCTAAAATGTTGTTATTGAATTTTATTTTACGCGGCCAATTAAAAGTAAATGAGACCATTCCTTTAGTACGAATCGATTATTGTCAGGATTACTCTGGCAGTTTACACTTTTACGGTATGTGATATATCTCGTAGCAAAGGGACTTTAATAAAACTATTTTGATAACTTATTTTAACTGAAGACTCTTATTTGTTTTCATTTAAAGCAATAGGTCTATTACTCGTTTCTATGACGTATATACAATTTTGTATTTACAGTTTTTATCTGTGTATATGTTTATCCGTAATAACGCTGCACCATGTTTATCCGTAATAACGCTGCACCATGTTTATCCGTAATAACGCTGCACATGTTTATCCGTAATAACGCTGCACATGTTTCATCTTAGGCAAGTGATCGAAGAAAAGAGATTGGAATATGTTTAAGGAACTGAAAATTGAAAGGGAGATTTTTTTGCTTTTAAGACACGGAGGATGTTTGGGGATGGAAGGGAATTGCTTGAGGAAGAAGTTGTATCAATACAGAGAGAGAGAGAGATAGATAGAGAGAGAGAGAATTATTCAAGACGAGAAATTAATGAAAGACAATCAAATCTAGAGAGAGAGAGAGAGTGAATAAAGGTTTGTATGTGTGTGTGTGTGTGTGTGTGTGTGTGTGTGTGTGTGTGTGTGTGTGTGTGTGTGTGTGTGTGTGTGTGTGTGTGTGTGTTTAAGGGTTGGTGGGTTCATGTGTATACATTTCATAATTGTATATTTATATGTAAAGGTAGATTGCAACCAAGTCTAAGTCTACGTTCATATGTTAAATACTTAGAAACAGAGTGAAGGATATGCTAGGTTAGGTTATGTAGGCCAGGCTAGGTTAGTTGATTTTAATCTGGATAGTTATATACTGGATAGTTACATTCTGGAGCAGTGGACCACTGGTTCCTATCTTCAGAAAATTCCTATGCTTGGTATGCTTCCAGCCAGGGCCCCACTGGGGTAAATAAAATAGCAAGACAGTGGTGGAACTGCCATCCGGGTTAGGGACTGCTCTGTGTCTGCTCCTTCAGTGTTAAGGGCCATTTAGGTTAATCCACGTAGTGGAAATGGCAATGTGGAGTGGATCAGTGGAGGCATGTTTGGGAGCCTGGAGGCAGTTTCTGCCATGGCCATCCCTTTTGGGGCGCTTTCTCTGGAAGCAAGGCGTCAGATTGATGATGATGATGATGATGATGAGTTATATACAGGTTTAAAACATGAAACTTATACTCGTAAACATACATAATTAGCATTTGTACCGACAATCACTTACATATGTGTGTGTGTGTGTGTGTGTGTGTGTGTGTGTGTGTGTGTGTGTGTGTGTGTGTGTGTGTGTGTAAATGTGAAAGGAAAGTTTTGTTTTTGTTTTGTTTTTCTATGTGATTGAGGGAGGCAAAAGGCATAACTGCCTATAGCGAGTGCCTCCCCCATAGTTGAAAGAGTGACAGGGCCAAAATCAAGGGACGTTCGAGCCAAAATGCCTGGACACACGGAGTTTGAAGCAATTTAAGTCATAGGAAGAGGGAAAGACTGATTCTGGGAGAGAGTTCCAGAGCTCAGATGTTGAGTAGAAGAAAGTTTGAGAGTAACGTTTCACTCTTGGGTTGGAGAGTTGCACAGAGTAGGGGTGGGATTGAGTTGCAAGACGGGTACCACGTGCCCTACGTAAAGGAGGTGGTATGCACTGGGATAGCTCTGAGGAACACTGATTATTATAGTAGCGATAGAATAGCGAGAGAGATGCAACATTGCGGCGGAGAGAGAGAGATTGCAGAGAGTTGGTGAGTGGACGGGAGTTAATGATACGAAAGGCCTTCCTTTCAACTTTGTCTAGGAGAGCGGTGTGAGAGGAACCTCCCCACACATGTGAACAATACTCAATACAAGTATATAGAGGAAGTAAATTGATAACCAGACCTACAGTATATCAATTCTCTATACTATATTTTTTATATCTACCCTGGCTTACCTCCCCTCTTCTGCACCAGCTCTCTTTTTAGGACTATGGACACAGATGGGAGAGAGAGAGAGAGAGAGAGAGAGAGAGAGAGAGAGAGAGAGAGAGAGAGAGAGAGAGAGAGAGAGAGAGATGTATGCAGTAAATATTTAACAGACGGGTAAAATACTATACAGTAAATAATATTTACCCAGAAATACCAATACATGTTCTGTACAATATATCTTTTACAGAGAGAGAGAGAGAGAGAGAGAGACAGAGATTGTGAGGCGAGGAGTGATAGGAGGGATCAGTCACTGAGGTGCTGAGAGCGAGAGCGCTGACGAGAATTTGCAAGCGTGAGGGGCTTGCGGGATTCCGTGAGATGAGCGCGGAGGAGGAAGAGGGGAGAGAAGGGAGCGATCTTGTTGGGTGCGTGTATTCGTGGAGGGTGTGCAGACATGACACAAGATTGGTGTGCGCGTTGTATCGCGACTGAGACTGGAGGAGAGGATTTGAGATGCGAGGAGGAGAGAGAGCGAGAGAGAGAGATTGAGAGGAGGGATGCAGACGTGAGAGGAGAGGTTTTCTCTCGAACGAGAGAGGGAGAGAGATGTAGGGGGAGGAGAGAGGAGAGGAGAGGAAGAGATGTGAAGCGGAGAGTTAAGAGCGCGAGAGGATGGGAGAGAGAGAAGATTGAGAGAGGATAGGCTGTTCGGACGGGTCGATGAGCAGGAAGAGAGGAGAGTGAGAGGATGGAGTGACGGAGGAGAGAAGAGGGGATGGAAGGGCCGGAGGCGGAAGAGAGGGGAGGAGGAGCGAGATGAGAGTGAGAATGAGAGAGGAGAGAGAGAGGACCCCGCCCCAGCCCCCCGGGGGAGAGAGCGATCAAGAGCCACCACCGCGAGAGATCCCCTGAGGAGGCGCGAGCAGTCAGAAGAGTGACCGGGGGCCACTATTTTGGAGGGAGCAGGAGAGGAGGGGAGAGGGAGAGAGGAGAGGGGAGTGTTAGCTGGTGAGGGTTTAAGAGAGAGTGAGAGAAGAGGAGGGAGGAGCCGAGAGAGAGGATGGAGGAGATGTGCGACGGGGGAGACGAGAGAGGAGAAGGAGAGAAGAGGGATGGAGAGAGAGAGTTAGAGAGAGAGATAGGAGAGTAGAGGAGCGAGAGCTCTGATGGTGGGAGAGGGAGAGGAGGGAGAGGCGGGGAGGAGAGAGGAGAGAGGAGTAGGGTGAGTGAGACGAATAGGAGTCTCCGACAGTGAGTTCGTGGCTGCAGAGAGGGGGAGCCGAGAGGATAAGAGATGGAGGAGAGAGCTGGAAGAGAGAGAGGTGGAGCGATGAGAGAAATAGAGAGAGGGAGGGAGGAGCTCTTGTTGTGGTGGGAGTGTTTGAGGAGAGCGAGAGAGAGGGGAGATAGAGAGAGAGCGACGGGAGAGAGGATAGGATAGAGAGATGAGGGGAAGAGAAAGGAGGAGGAGGGAGAGGGGAGAGGAGAGGACTGAGGAGAGAGAGAGAGGAGAGGAGAGGAGAGAGATGCGAGGGGAGAGGAGGGGAGAGGAGAGAGATTGAGAGAGCGAGAGAGAGAGGAGAGATGTGGACGAGAGAGATAGAGAAGGGAGGAGAGAGAGAGGATCGAGGAGAGTGTGGAGAGAGATGAGGGAGGGATGCAGTAGGAAGTTGGGTTTGGTGGGTGATTGGTAGATTCCCTGAGCAGAGAGGAGACCCCGAGGAAGCAGAGAGAGGAGGGTAGTGGGAGACGAGATGAGATGAGAGATTTAGACCACTGGATTTCTTGGGGTCGGTGAGGAGAGTGAGAGAGGGGGGAGAGAGAGGAGACGATGTACGAGAGAGGAGATGAGTCGAGGAGAGAGAGAGAGAGAGATTTGGGAGGGCGGAGAGAGGATGTGAGGGAGAGGAGAGTGAACGAGAGAGAAGAGAGATAGAGAGATGGAGAGATCAGGAGGAGAGAGAGAGAGCGGAGAGAGAGAGAGAGAGAGGAGATGGGGAGAGAGGGGAGAGATGTAGAGGAGAGGAGAGAAGAGAGATAGAGAGATTTGAGAGATAGAGAGGAGCAGAGGAGGAAAGGGAGATTGTGAGAGTGAGAGGACGAGGAGAAGAGCGGAGAGAGCGAGAGGAGTAGGAGGGGAGGAGAGAGAGAGAGATGGCGGTGGGAGAGCGAGGAGACGCGAGAGGATCGGGCGAGAGGGAGAGGAGAGGGAGAGGAGGAGAGGAGGGACGTTGAGAATGGGAGAGGAGATGAGACGGAGGCGATAGAGAGGAGAGAGAGAGAGGGAGAGGATGAGAGTGAGAGGAGCCCGCCGCACGAGGAGAGGGGAGAGAGATGAGAAGGAGAGATTGAGAGGAGGCGAGATGTAAGATGAGGAAGAGATGTATGCAGTAAATATTTAACAGACGGGTAAAATACTATACAGTAAATAATATTTACCCAGAAATACCAATACATGTTCTGTACAATATATCTTTTACAGAGAGAGAGAGAGAGAGAGAGAGAGAGAGAGAGAGAGAGAGAGAGAGAGAGAGAGAGAGAGAGAGAGAGATGTATGCAGTAAATATTTAACAGACGGGTAAAATACTATACAGTAAATAATATTTACCCAGAAATACCAATACATGTTCTGTACAATATATCTTTTACAGAGAGAGAGAGAGAGAGAGAGAGAGAGAGAGAGAGAAAAAATAGTGATATTGCAAATGGAAATGATATATGCACAATGAACCGAAGCATTGAACCTTCAAACAGTTCTTTAGTATAGTATCAGATCTATTGTAATTTTCCTGTTCTGTCCAGTTCCCCCTTCTGGAATAGTCCTCTCTTTGTCCTTCCTATTGTGTTTCAATTCTCAGTTTTATTTTTAGATTCACTAGGTATATCTGAATACATTTTGGTCCATTTCAGAACATGCGATTTGTAAAGTATTTCTTGCTTTTTGTACGTTAATTCGGCTTTCGATAACTTGTAATATTTGGATTGTTAATATTATTATTATTATTATTATTATTATTATTATTATTATTATTATTAATATATTATTATGTATATTTGCATTAATATAATTATTATTTTTATTATGATTATTATTATTATTATTATTATTATTATTATTATTATTATTAATATTAGTTTCCTGCCTGACATCCAACAAGTTTAGAAAAACAAAAACTCCAAGCCTTCCTTTGATATAATGTGCATTTTTCGATAGAAAAGTGCCTTGGCCGATTCCTCCTAAATTACAGGCTCGCTTTCGCTCGTCAGGAATAGATCGACACCTAAATGGCACAAACAGTCTTAAAATCGACACACTAATGGGGTAAAGGTCTGAAATTCTCAAAACTAATCGGGGTAAACATGAGGTAGAAGGTGGTCCAGAAAACACCCTCCATAATTGAAGGAAGAGAACCCCCTGATTATTAGCAGGTTAGGAAGGGGATAGAAGGTCCATCATTCATTTCCTCAGCCTGCCTCGTCCCACAGGCTGGGGTCATAGGAGGAATGGAGGCTGATAGTGCAGGGGATGTTCTTAGTTATCTCCCTAGACCTCCATCAAGCTTAAGGGGGAAGAGTTTATTTCTTGGTCGATTTTGTCATATGTTTATTTTTTGTTTTTTGTTTCCTCCTTAGACCTCCATCACACTTAAAAAAACATCCAATAGATCCCTCTTCAAGATTAATTTGTACATTTTTCGATACAATTACACACAATCTACAATCCAAAATTGCAGGCTCGAATCGCTCGCCAGGAAATAAATCGACACCTAAATGGCACGAAAGGTTTTAATATTGACAACAAAATTGGGTGAAAGGTCTTAAAATCACCAAACTAATGGAGCAACCGTCTTAAAATCTGAAAACTAATAGGGCTAAACATAAGGTAGAAAGGGGACCAGAAAAACGACCCATCCTCCCTTAAATAAATACCACCAAGACCCTCCTTCGAGACAAATTCGTAAACTTTTCGGTAGAATAATGTGCCGGGTTACTCCTAAATTGCAAGCTCGCTATCGTTCGGAAGGGAATAATCGACACCTAACTGGCACGATAGGTCATAATATTGACAAGGAAATTGGGCGAATGGTCTTAAAATCGCCTAGCTAATAGGGCGAACGTCCAACTAGTAAGTATTTAATTGCTTATCAAAAGTTGCCGATAAAAACTCTCGTATGATATCCCCTTAAGTATTTGTCTTTTCTGGACCTCCTTCTCCCTCATCTTTAGCCCTATTAGAAATGAAATTTTAAGACGTTCGCTTCATTACTCTGACGATTTTAAGACCTTTAATCCCATTTCTTTGTCAAAATTTAATGTAGACCTATTGTGTCATTTAGGTGTCGATTTTTTCTTGGCGAGCGACAACAAGCCTGTAATTTAGTAGGAATCGGACTTCGGCCGGCACATTTTTCGAACGAGAAGTGCATATACCTGTATATATACATAATGACATATATATATATATATATATATATATATATATATATATATATATATATATATATATATATATATATATATATATATTCTTTAATACATACGAGGTTGAAAGAAATGGCAATTTCTGCGTTGGAAATTTTATTATTCAAAGTTTCCAGGTCTCTGATGAGACCCCGCCAACCGACCACCATCCCGCATCCAGTGCGCATGCGTGAAGCGGTTCTCTCTTTCTCTCTCCTAGAATACCCCTCCACCAATAGGAGACTTTTGCCCCCTGATTTTCGCCTCCTCTGATCCTCCACCCTCTATATATACCCTTCCTGTTTACCTTTTATATCATTCTATCCTTACTTGATAATGCTGGTTGTCCAGTGAAACGCGTCGTATATCCTGTATCATCAGTGTACATTACTGTAACCCTGTACCACCATGAATTTTGCTCATCTCCTTCATCTACTTCCTGCCACCCAGCGAAAACTCATCAGAGACCTGGAAACTTTGAATAATAAAATTTCCAACGCAGAAATTGCCATTTCTTTCAACCTCGTATGTATTAAAGAACATTTATTACCTGGCTTTACTAACATATATATATATATATATATATATATATATATATATATATATATATACACATATAATGCAAAATAATTTAAGTCAAAACTATATTATTCCCCCCCCCCCTCCCTCTAAATGGATTCATCAGTAAATGTCCTCTGGTCTTTCAGTATGGGATGTATTTTATGAGTTGCAGCACTAGCAATATAATAGGGCGAATATCGCTCATAAAAAAAGTTAGCCTATAAAGTATCTATGCTTTTACCCACTCTCTCTCTCTCTCTCTCTCTCTCTCTCTCTCTCTCTCTCTCTCTCTCTCTCTCTCTCTCTTTCTGTTTTCTGTATATCTGTGGGCTCACATGTTGCTTTATTTTTCACTCGATTGCCCCCTCTATTCTATCTCTCCCCTAGCTTTCTCTCTCTCTCTCTCTCTCTCTCACACACACAGTATATAATTGTCCAGCCACTGCCCCTCTTTCAGCCCCCCCCCCCCCCTCCCCTCATATATATTACAATTATGGCAGTTATGATATTACACTTTTGCCCAGCGCTAGAGAAGGTCTGGTACTAAGGGAGAGAGAGAGAGAGTGAGAGAGAGAGAGAGTGAGAGTGAGAGAGAGAGAGAGAGATAATATGGCAGTAGAGAAATAAAGCAAACATATAATACTAAAACTACATACAAAAACCCAGAGAGAGAGAGAGAGAGAGAGAGAGAGAGAGAGAGAGAGAGAGAGAAATAAAGCAAACATATAATACTAAAACTACATACAAAAACCCAGAGAGAGAGAGTGGCCATCTTCTCTTTGGCGACCATTTTGGTGCCACATCTATTAACCCCCTATGTACTGGCCACGGAAATTCAAAGTACTGGGAATTCAAAGCAAAGCGAGAAATCAAGGCAAGAGAGAATGCAAACAAAGAGAGAATCCAAAGCAAGAGGACATTTACAATAAGAGATTTTCAAAACAAGAGGGAATTCAAAGCAAGATATATAAAGGCAAATGGGTATTCAAAGCAAGAGTGAATTCAAAGCAAGAACGAATTCAAATCAAGAACGAATTCAAAGCAAGAAAGAATACGAAGTAAGTGATAATTCAAAGCAAGAAACAATTCCTAGTAAGATAGACTTCAAAGCAAGAGATAATTCAAAGCAAAGGGAATTCAAAACAGAGAAAATTGAAAGTAAGATGAAATTTGAAGCAGAGATAATTCAAAACGAAAAAAGTTCAAAGCAAGAGATATTTCAAAGCAAGAGGAATCCAAAACAAGAGATAATACAAATCGAGAGATAATTCAAAGCAAAACAAATTTCAAAGCAAGAGAGAATCCAAAGCAAGGGATAATTTTACACGAGATAATTCAAAACAAGAGATAATCCAAAGCAAGAGATAATTCAAAACAAGAAAGAATTCAAAGAAAGAAAGAATTCAAAGCAAGATATAATCCAAAGCAAGGGAGAATCCAAAACAAGAGAACATTCAAATCAAGATGGAATCCAAATCAAGATAGAATACAAATCAAAAGAATTCAAAGTAAGAGAGAATTCAAAGCAAGAGTACAGTCACGATCAAAATTCGGGTCATGCTTCCACCAGTTCAATTGACCATTTGAAAGTTTTAGCCTATAAGGAAGTTTGAGCTGTGGCCATCATTTCTTAGCAGAATTATCAGCTACAATACGGTTATAATACACATTTAAATACATAAAAGCACATTATCATACTTGTAATCCATCCGAAACCCACATTATTATTGCATTTCTCTTTAATATCGATGTTTACGGCTTCAACTTCTTTATAGCCTGAAACTCGCAAGTGGTCAATTGCGGTTATCTCGCTGTAGTCTTTGTTTACTTAGCTAACGGTAAATTACCATGTTTCCATCTTGATTATGCAGCTATACCACAGGGTTTGAAGCGAAATACGTTGATAATTTATGAAAACTTGGCTTTAATTTGAAGCAGAGATATAGTAGTTTCATATTAATGAGGGTTATAATAATATAAATGAAGTGTGTGGGCTATAGGGTGTAGTGGGGGTAGTTCGTAACCCGTTCAGTACCGGTGGCATTCTTCTCATTATATTCTGGCAACCATTAGACGATTTTATTCAACGTCTACCAATTATAAAGCCACAGACTATTTCAATTAAGGGAGCCCACCTCGCTTTTTTTCTCTTTCTCTCCCTCTCTCTTTGGCTTGTATCCATTCGGCCCCATTCAGCCTACTGTTTTAAGACGTTTACCCCCATCCAGGTGTCAATATTTTCATGGCGAGCGGTAGCGAGCCAGCATATATATATTTTTATTTTGACAGCAAGCTAAATTTGTACATTTTTCGATAGAAAAATGTCTCTGGCGAAGCCGGATTTCTCCATACAATGCTGGCTCGCTCTCGCTCGCCAGGAAGAAATCGACACCTGGATGGGGATAAACACCTTAAAACAGTTGGCTAAATGGGGCCGAATGGAAACACGCCAGGAAAAGAGAGAAAAGGAGAGAGAGATTAAAAAAAAAACGGTGACCCCCCTTAACCCTTTTTAGCTACCATACATATATCCTTCCTAAGCCTCACAAACTCGTCTACACATAGCTGAAGTTACATAAACATACGTCATCGGTACGGAAAGGGTCATATGTAGGTAAGAACTAATAGGGTTGTAGGGGAGACAGATTTATATGTAGGTAAGAACTAATAGGGTTGTAGGGGAGACAGATTTATATGTAGGTAAGAACTAATAGGGTTGTAGGGGAGACAGATTTATATGTAGGTAAGAACTAATAGGGTTGTAGGGGAGACAGATTTATATGTAGGTAAGAACTAATAGGGTTGTAGGGGAGACAGATTTATATGTAGGTAAGAACTAATAGGGTTGTAGGGGAGACAGATTTATATGTAGGTAAGAACTAATAGGGATGTAGGGGAGACAGATTTATATGTAGGTAAGAACTAATAGGGTTGTAGGGGAGACAGATTTATATGTAGGTAAGAACTAATAGGGTTGTAGGGGAGACAGATTTATATGTAGGTAAGAACTAATAGGGTTGTAGGGGAGACAGATTTATATGTAGGTAAGAACTAATAGGGTTGTAGGGGAGACAGATTTATTGGAAGGTAAGAACTAATAGGGATGTAGGGGAGACAGATTTATATGTAGGTAAGAACTAATAGGGTTGTAGGGGAGACAGATTTATATGTAGGTAAGAACTAATAGGGTTGTAGGGGAGACAGATTTATATGTAGGTAAGAACTAATAGGGTTGTAGGGGAGACAGATTTATATGTAGGTAAGAACTAATAGGGTTGTAGGGGAGACAGATTTATATGTAGGTAAGAACTAATAGGGATGTAGGGGAGACAGATTTATATGTAGGTAAGAACTAATAGGGTTGTAGGGGAGACAGATTTATATGTAGGTAAGAACTAATAGGGTTGTAGGGGAGACAGATTTATATGTAGGTAAGAACTAATAGGGTTGTAGGGGAGACAGATTTATATGTAGGTAAGAACTAATAGGGTTGTAGGGGAGACAGATTTATATGTAGGTAAGAACTAATAGGGTTGTAGGGGAGACAGATTTATTGGAAGGTAAGAACTAATAGGGTTGTAGGGGAGACAGATTTATATGTATCTTATGGAATTATATTAAGTTTTCTATTAGTATTCTATTAAGGGGAGGTTTTTAGTTTGGTCCCTAGATATCCTTCAAGCTTAAGAATACACCCCCTTGAGCCCCTTTCAAGATAAATTTGTAAATTTTTCGGTAGATAATGTCCCGGCTAAAAGCCGGTTTCTCTTAAATTACAGGCTCGCTATCGCTCGCCAGGATAAAATTGACACCTAAATGGCACGAAAGGTCTTAACATTGACAGAAATGGGTTGAAAGTTCTTAAAATCGTCAAAATAATGGGGCGAACGTCTTAAAATCTCAAAAGCAATTGGGCTAAACGTGAGGGAGAAAGGTGTCCAGAAAAAAATCACTCAAGTGGAAATCTCCCTTTAAGCAGGTGAAAGAAAACTAGTTATAAATGTAACAATACCTGTTAACAGGCTCAATTCAATAGATGATGACATTAAAACAACCAAAGTTTTAACAGGATTTAATAGAAATTCGTGTTTTTTTTCTTCTCACAATACACATTATATTTCAGTACAGATTGGAATTTAAAACAAGACAGCATGCAACACAGAAATACATTTGTTAGACTCAGGAACTCGAAATTATATGAAATTCAATGAACCACAATCTTCATGGTAGTTTTATTATATACAATACGAAAGTACAGTACATACATACAGTATATATATATATGTATGCATATATATATATATATATATATATATATATATATATGAAACCATGCTTATAAAGCACTAGAAATATATAACAGCCCTGACTTCAAGACAAAGCTGTGAATTTGTTATTGTAGCCCACCGCCACAACAATATGTAAGGCATGGAGTTTCAATATACCGGGAATTTGTTATTGTAGCCCACCGCCACAATATGTAAGGCATGGAGTTTCAATATACCGGGAATTTGTTATTGTAGCCCACCGCCACAACAATATGTAAGGCATGGAGTTTCAATATACCGGGAATTTGTTATTGTAGCCCACCGCCACAACAATATGTAAGGCATGGAGTTTCAATATACCGGGAATTCCCTCAAATATTTGAAGTAGGAAATGTTATGCCTCCCCAAAATAAAATAGAATAAAATAAAATAAATGTTGTGAACTCAAAGCTACCTTTACCGTCATTATAAAAAGAACACACGGGAACTACAGGTAGGTCTAAAAAATAGTAAATGCCCTCGGCTGCGAAAAGTTTGGGGAAAAATATATTTAAAGGCCAAGTTTAAAGTAGCGTGATAATAATAAAGAGAGAGAGAGAGATAGAGAGTTACAGAGACCTTACGATCCAAGCAAGGTGGTTAAGACGTATTTATTGTGTGAGTGTGTATGAGAGAGAGAGAGAGAGACGTGAAAAATGGACAGACAGACAGAGAAGCAGGCAAACAGACAAAAAGACAGACAGAGAAGCAGGCAAACAGACTGACAGACAGACACGCAGGCAAACAGGGAAACAGACAGACAGACAGAGAGAAAGAGGGAGAGAGCGCCCCCTTAAATCCAAATTCTCCGCCCATGGATTCAAAGCATCCCAGAATTGAAAACATTGCAGAAACGTAAGCATCCGATGCAACAACTTTCTATTTTTGTTATTATTTGCCAACTTTTTTCCCGAGGGGGGGAGAGAGGAGGACCTGACTTGAGTTTGACAATAAACAAACTTTTTCTAGGGTAAAGTCGAGAGTGCCGGTCGTTGGGGTGAGGGGTGCGCGGAGGGTGGGGTGACAACTGCAGGGGTGACAGGTGAGGGATTTTTTGAGGTAACGTAGGGTGACAGATGAGTGTGCTTGGGTGACAGAGAAGGATAAAAGGGTGAGCGATTTTTTTTAGGTGCAGGTGAGAGATGGTGGAGAGGTGTACGTGAATATTTTGAGGGGGACATGATAGGGGTGAGATGGGAGGTTTTGGGAGCGGTGGGGGTGGGGTGAGGATGGAGATTGAAATTGGCGATGGGGTGAGGGGCGAGGAGGGTGAGGTGAGAACATTGGGGTGGAGGAGTGACGAATGAAGGATTTTTTGAGGGAAGGGTAGGGTGATAGATGAGAGGGTTGGGTGACAGAAAGGGAGGGGGGAGTTTTTTTTCTGACTTGTAGGTGAAAATGTTATAGGGTTAATAGAAATATTTAGAGGACGTGATAGGGTGAGGGGTGAATTGGGGTGGAGGGATGGGGTGAGAAACATCTTTTAGGTGTGAGTGAGAAATGTTGGAGGGTGAAGTAAGAGATTTGGGTGACATGATAGGGTGAGGGGTGAATAGGGTGGGTGAGAGATATTGAGACATTTTTTGAGGGGTGGGATGGGGTGATACATGTGGGAAGAGAAGGAGAGGAAGTCGAGTAGAGAGACTAAAACTCGTATTCTTAAACAATTATTTCCCTTCGTAGTGCCTGATAGTACTATCAGGCACAACGAAGGGAAAAAATTGTTTAAGAACGAATACTGTGGGAATGAGCATTGTTTACAGAGTACACAGCAGATTACCATGCCCATTTCTAGAGGTAATATAATTTTTCAAGTTATTTCGTCCATTAACGGCGCTGCAAAGGGAAACAATTGTTTAAGAATATAAGCCTTAGAATGGCAGTGGTGGGGTGAGGGGAGAGGAGGATGGAGTGGCAGAATTGGTGTGGAAGGGGTGAGAGGTGGGGCTAGAGATTCTTTGAGAAATTGATAAAGTGGAAATATATATATATATATATATATATATATATGTTAGTATAGCCAGGTAATAGATTCTCTTTTAAACAGACGAGGTTAAAAGCAATAGCAGTTTCAGCATTCAGGATTTTATTGTTATAGCTTTCAATAGTTCTAACAATTTTCCTCTGGGGTTCAGAGATGAGGTACAACAGGTTAGCAAAATTCATGGTGGATCCAACGTTTCACAAGTAAACATCTTGCATCTTCAGGGAATGGAGAGGTAATGATTAGAATCATTAGATTCTAATCATTACCTCTCCATTCCCTGAAGATGCAAGATGTTTACTTGTGAAACGTTGGATCCACCATGAATTTTGATAACCTGTTGTACCTCATCTCTGAACCCCAGAGGAAAATTGTTAGAACTATTGAAAGCTATAACAATAAAATCCTGAATGCTGAAACTGCTATTGCTTTTAACCTCGTCTGTTTAAAAGAGAATATATATATATATATATATATATATATATATATATATATATATAATATACTGTATATACTGTATATATTGGGTGAGGGAAAGGGAGAGGTGGTGGGTGAGGGATAAATTGGGTGGGGTGACAGAGTTTGGGTGAAGGGGTGGTGGGGTGAGAGACTTTTTGAGATGCAGGTGAGAAATACTTGAGAGTTAAATAGAGGTTTTTGTTTTTTCTGGACCCCCTTATCCCCCATTAGTTTTGAGAATTGAAGACATTCGCCTCATTACTTTGGCGATTTTAAGAAATTTTGCCCCATTTGTTTGTCAACAATAAGACCTTGCGTGACATTTAGTTGTCAATTTCTTCCTGGCGAGCGTTAGCAAGCCTGTAATTTAGGAGGAAGCAGCCTTCGGCCGCAGCCTTCGGCCAGGACACTTTTCTACAGAAAAATGTACAACTTTATCTCGAGGGAGGGTCTTGGGGGTATTTTTAAAAGCTTGATGGAGGTCTAGGTAGCAAACTAAAAACCTCCCCTTAAGTGAAAGATTTGGGGTACGTGATTGGGTGAGAGAGTGAAGTTAAAGTGATGAGAGCATGACACAAATGAGATGTTAGGATGATGGGTTAATAAATATGATGTACCATACTGAGATGGCGGGATGGGTTATGATTAGGGTGATGGGATAGCATAATTAGGGTGTTGAGAGGATGGGTTAAACAAGGGAAAAAGTTAATAGGGCGCGACAGTAAACAGAAATTTATATCGCACTCCTAAATTATTACAACCCCATAATCTTAATTCCTCTCTAGGGTGTTCATATTGCCGTCAAATTAGTTTATATAATTTGTCAGTTCTTGCTAAGCAATAAAGCCACACGCATACACACTTACCCTCTCTCTCTCTCTCTCTCTGTCGCTCTCTCTCACACACACACACACATGCATATATATATATACTGTATAATATTACTGTATATATATATATATATATATATATATATATATATATATATATATATATATATGAAGTGACGGGGTTGGATAGAACAAGGTTGGGAAACACCTGTAGGATTGCTAGCCTACAGGTGAGTAGGAAGGAGAAAAGAAGAAACAAGCAACAAAGACACCATTCCATACCAGTTTCTCATGATACAGAGGAACGAGAAACAGAGGAGTACCCCATTTTACCAGGTCATTCCCGTTTTCTTACTACCAGGAAGACGGGTCACCTAGGTCAGTCACCCCTACTAAAGAATGAAAGTGTCAGCCAATCACCATCCAGGTTTCAAACCCTCCCCACCAATCACCAGCCTTCATTGCACCAGCAGCCAGATTTGCAGTACACCGAGCAAATGTTTATGCAAGTTCCGCATCAAAGACATTAGTGCTACCAACATAAGTGGGGATATTAGGATCTACAGTGCAAGACTGTTACGAAGAACTCTGGATCAACCCAGGAACATCGAGAAGACCAGAGTTATCCACTGATTCACCAATAACCCTCAATTATAATAAAATCACCAGAACTGCTATTATATCCTTCCTAGACTTAGTAACTCCCACCAGAGTACTAAATAAAATACTTGAAATGATTAGGTACCTAATGATAACTACCATGTATTTTTAAGCAAAGTATTTACTTCACTATTGATGTCACAACGATTCACTATATCCCTTTAACATTGAATTACTATAAGTTGAAGCTAAGAAAATATTCGAACATGTACTCAACGAAATTGTTGAGAAAGCATGCACTTCCACCTCGGTAATGTTCTCAAGTCTGAAAAGTCCGGAGCATCTAACTAAAAGTGGCAACTGCATTCCCCTCCCCCTCGAGACTACAACGAGCCCTGTTGTGTGCCTCTGACGTCTGGACGTGGGATTCCTGACGGTGCGAAGCAGCCCTGAAGTCTGGTCCAGGCCAAGGTTAAGAGATACGTTGTATCTCTTAACCTTGGTCCAGGCGAACCTACGCTCTACTTGCTCTCGAACCTCTTCCCCAAAAATTCACCGTAAGTGTCTCTGAGTCTCTTACGTTGTGATTATTGATGTGAAGGTAAGGTAAAATATGTGAATATTCTTTGGTAATCTCTGTGTAGATCTGTGCCCAAGATCATTTATTGTTGCGTATGCATTAATCCTTCAGAAACCATATTAAACCTTGTGTAGATCTGTGCCCAAGATCTAGTGTTAATCTCTCTTCTAAGTTCATAACATTCTTTGCATACGTCACATAATTGTGTAAATCCATAATCAAGCCGAATACTCACAGATTTTCCTTGTGTATGTCCATTCTATTTATGTATGTACCAAGTTGAAGCTGAAGTGTATACTGTGAATTGATTCCCTTCTAAATCCTCACTTTTACCTAGAACCTACGCCCAATTTCATATCCAATTAAACTCAGCTTCCCTCCCCTATACGCCCTATTTTGTCGCGCGTTAATAGTAAAATTTGTGAATAACGTATTAGTTTATTCTGTTATGAAATAGATAATTTCGATCCTGCTCATCTAGGAATTCTAGTGATGTGTAGATATATTATCTAATTATTTCACCTACTCAAATACAACGCCAATTTGTTCTGTATTCCATATAGGAATCTGTTAACCAGTTCAGATCTCCTTCATACCATATCAGGTATTTCCATCTAACTGCAATTTCGTCGTGTATGCCATATTTCACTTGTAGTATTATTATAACTACTCGTATACGCTAATTTATTGATGCGTTCTCTAATCTGCTGTAATCAATCTATTGCCCAATTCAGTTAGGTTATCTTCAACCTTTGAGTATTCTTCAGTAGATAAAAATCATTAAATCTGAATTCCTCGACCGACCCGTGAGATTATCTTTGCATATAATAATTAATTAATAATATGCTCATGTGATAAATTTTCTCTTAACAATCTAAGCACCTAATTAATAGTAAAAATAATTTACCTCCCCTCTCCTTTGAACTTCAACATATTCTTCCCCGCAATATCGCACTAACCAGAATTACTATTTTGATCATCGCAGTCAAGCATATGACCTGAGTGACCTACCTGGCCCAAACAAATCTGTGCCCATTAGCAACTTATTGACCTGTACTTAGAGATTTCGTTCAACCTGCCCGAAACTTATTCAGAATAATTCACAGTAGATACTCAATTCTCATATATATTATTATCAAGGGTTTTATCTATGTGTATGTTTGTCTGATTGTTATTGCATACTTCCATTATAATATTATCCCTTGATTCATGCTCATTGTATGTTATTACTAGACCTTGGTGTGTGATACATGTTAATAATTGTTTGCTGGCTATTCTTTATAGTAGTGAAGTAAATATCCACCCACACTTTAGGTCTACTTATTTGCAATATGCGTGAAGTACCTATCATTTGTTTATGTCAAAGTCTACATACTCGCTTACTATTCCCCAATAAAAGTTAAGGAGTATACAATTATTTATAGTTAAGGAGTATACAGTTATTTATAGTTAAGGAGTATACAATTATTTATAGTTAAGGAGTATACAGTTATTTATAGTTAAGGAGTATACAGTTATTTATAGTTAAGGAGTATACAATTATTTATAGTTAAGGAGTATACAGTTATTTATAGTTAAGGAGTATACAGTTATTATAGTTAAGGAGTATACAGTTATTTATAGTTAAGGAGTATACAGTTATTTATAGTTAAGGAGTATACAGTTATTTATAGTTAAGGAGTATACAGTTATTTATAGTTAAGGAGTATACAGTTATTTATAGTTAAGGAGTATACAATTATTTATAGTTAAGGAGTATACAGTTATTTATAGTTAAGGAGTATACAGTTATTTATAGTTAAGGAGTATACAGTTATTTATAGTTAAGGAGTATACAGTTATTTATAGTTAAGGAGTATACAGTTATTTATAGTTAAGGAGTATACAATTATTTATAGTTAAGGAGTATACAGTTATTTATAGTTAAGGAGTATACAGTTATTTATAGTTAAGGAGTATACAGTTATTTATAGGCCATTTGAATAAAAGAGAGTGTATAATTACATGTGTGTATTCATTGTGTTCATCTTAACCTGATTGCGTACCTAAATTGTGAATAAGAACGGGTTCTACGTGTCCCTGTTGAGAATATAGTGAGTATAAAAGTCCATAGTTGGATTTGAGTAAAAACCCAAACTAAGCTAGGTTGGATTACAACCCGGCATAACAATATATATATATATACATACACACTATCTATCTATCTGTCTGTCTAAGCTACATGTATCTTCTCTTAGGTTCGCCAGGCCAGGAAGAGATTGCATTTATGATCACAACAATATATTCTACAAGCCTCTGATCAACACTAATATATCATCTATCTATTTATCTATCCATACCTGTTATCTATCTATTATCTATATATATTATCTATATATTATTTATATGGTATTGCAGATCACAACAATATATTATACAAGCCTCTGATCAACACTAATATGTCATCTATCTATATGTCTATCCATACCTGTTATCTATCTATTATCTATATCTATTATCCATCTATATATTATCTATATTATATTTCAGATCACAAAAAATATATTCTACAAACCTCTGATCACCACTAATATATCGTCTATATGTGTATCTATCCATACCTGTTATCTATCTATTTATCTATCAATACCTGTTATCTATCTATTATCAGTTATCTATCCCTAATAGTAGCGTATCGCTGGGTGGGTTAGGTTAGGTTAGGTGGTTAAGGGGGATTGGCGTATTTAGTTGCTTATTGTTTATATATTTTTTTATTATTTCTAAGTTTTCTCCATAGACCTCCATCAAGTTTAAAATTAAACCCCCTAGACCCCCTTTCAAGATAAATGTGTACATTTTTCGGTTTAAAAATATCCCGGCCGAAGGCCGGTTCCTCTTTAATCACAGGCTCGCTATCGCTTGCCAGGAAAAAACTGACACCTAAATGGCACGAAAGGTCTTAAAATTGACAAAGAGGGGGTGAAAGTTCTTAAGATCACGAAACTAATGGGGCGAACGTCTTAAAATTAAAGCAATGGGAATAAGCATGAGGAAGAAAGGGGTCCAGAAAATACTCCTTCCAGTGTAAATCTGCCCTCAAGCCTGGCAGTAAGGGGGGAGGGGGGGTGGGGGGGGGGGGTAAAGGCGAGGGTGAGACCATTATTCAGGGCCTCGGGTCTATTAACTAAAACCCCCGTCCCATTATTTGGGCGATTTTAAGAACTTTCACCCCATTTCTGTCGATTTTAAGACCTTTTGTGCTATTTAGGTGTTGATATTTCCTGGCGAGCGATAGCGAGCCTGTAATTTAAGAGGAACCGAAACAAATTACCGAAAAATTTATATATATATATACTGTATATATCTCTTGAAAGGGGGTCTAGGGGGTGAAACTTTAAGCTTGATGGAGGTCTATGGAACAAACTAAAGATCTCCCCTTAACCACCCCTAACAGCCTAGCATAAACCGCCAATTATTCAGGGGTTCGGGTCTATAAACTAAACACCCCCGTCCTCGTATAAACTAAACACCCCCGTCCTCGTATAAACTAAACACCCCCGTCCTCGTATAAACTAAACACCCCCGTCCTCGTATAAACTAAACACCCCCGTCCTCGTATACACTAAACACCCCCGTCCTCGTATAAACTAAACACCCCCGTCCTCGTATAAACTAAACACCCCCTGGCTCGTATACACTAAACACCCCCGTCCTCGTATAAACTAAACACCCCCGTCCTCGTATAAACTAAACACCCCCGTCCTCGTATAAACTAAACACCCCCGTCCTCGTATACACTAAACACCCCCGTCCTCGTATTGTCAAAACTCTGCTGAAGGGAGGTTTATAATTTGCTCCCTAGACCCCCATCAAGCTTAAAAAGGTACCCCATAGAACCCTTCTTCGAGATATATTTGTATATTTTTCGGTAGGAAAATGTCCCGGCCGAAAGCTGGTTCCTCCTGAATTACAGGCTTGCTATCGCTCGCCAGGAAGAAATACCGATTCGTAAATGGCATGAAATAACTTAATGTTAGCAAAGAAATGTGACAACAGGTTTTAATAAAAAAAATGAGGGAGAAAGGGGTCAAGATCCCCCTCCCCCTCCAACCCCTTAATTTTGAGTTACTAATATATGTGTTTTGTTTATTTACAGGTGAGTGAAGAGGCTGAGTGATCTTCGTTTGGTAAATAATTATATATTCGTAATAATGAGCGAGTGAATGAGTTATATATATACTAGGTCTATTATGTTTCGTAAAGATATATTTTATATTTAGAATCAGGATTTCAAGATTTAATGGCTATAACAAATGCAATAAATATAACATGTATTGTATGTACACATGAGGACAACGATAAATATGTATATACATAAATAGATAAATAAATAAATATATATATATATACAGTATATATATATATATATATATATATAGGGTGTCCTGAAATAGACGCGCCAAACTTCATGATGTGATTAAACATATGGTGCCAAGCACAACATTTATGTTCTGTTACAAAAATTCTAAATCTCAACCGTTTCTGAGGTATTGAAGGTTTTATATAGTGTCCTCCCTCGCATAATTGCTGTAATGGATTCTTCCATGTCTGATAGTTACCAGCAAGTCAAAAGTGAGCTAATGTATCTATAATTAGTTTGCAACTTACAGAATTATGTTATCTTGATAATATAATTTTAACCCCCTGGACCCCAAGCGATTTAATATAATAATACACTCCAGGCCCAGCCACTTTTCAATTTTTTGTTTTCCTGAAAACACATGGGATGGGTTAGTAATGAAGGAATAATAATATGAAACTGCTAACCTAGTTCATACGGGGTCCTGGGAGGCGGGGGAAATTCATAATTAACATGAGGTGATGGGTAGGCAAAATACTGGATAATAACTGGTATTGTGGGTTACATACATAGGTGACACATAACGTGCATCCCTGGGGTTCTGTGGGTTAAAATAATTGCAGTTAGATGTGGTGGGGAAAGCTCGAGGACAGCTAGACCAATGGGGAACTTTATGGGGAAATACTGAAGAAAATGTCATTTTCAACAGGCAATATCTCAGTAACTAGTAACATTTTGAATTTTGGTTATAGAAGTTTGGCACGTTTATTTTCTGACACCCTATATATATATATAGCGAGAGAGAGAGAGAGACTGAGAGTGATAGAGAGCAGCAGTAGTAGTAGTAGTAGTAGTAGTAGTAGTAGTAAATTAAATTTGTAAAATGGCATAATCTAAACAACCTTTACAACCTATTTTCATACCTTTAGATTCTAAAGGTATGAAAACAAGGTTGTAAATCAAAACATGATAGGAGAGTTTGTAATAATGTCATTGATACTTATCATTTATCTTATTTATATTATTTTCTTCATTATCCTTTGTTTCGATCACTTCTCAGTTCCTTGTAAACTAAACTTGTTCACTTCATTTAGTTTAATTTGCTCTTTAGGTGCTTCTTCGCTTCTTCCTTTAATAATTATTCTGTATTTGCGCAATATCATCATTTGTTTTCAGGTAGATATGAGAGGGTCTGTCATATGGATGAAGTAGGTAAAAACAGCACACACACACACACACACACACACACACACACACACAATCACACACACACACAATCACACACACACACAATCACACACACACACACACACAGCCCGTAGCCTAGTAGGTAGAGCTCTCGTCTCACACACGAGGGGTCGGGGGTTCAATCCCCGGCCGGGCGGAGACAAATGGGGCTTGTCTCCTTTCATGTTTTAGCCTTAGTTCACCTAGCTGTAAATAGGTACCTGGAATAAGTGGACGACGTTGTGACGTCCCATCTGGGGTTGGCAAAATTGGTACAAGGCGAGATGGTTATCATATGGTTCACCTAAGCTGATGGCTACCTAAGCCTTCGGGCGAGACGGTACCGTCTATAGCGAGAATGGTACCATACAGATCCACCCTAAGCCTTCGTTTCCAATGTCGCCAATTGGCTAAAATACAGACTACACACACATCCACAGCCATTCCAACAGTACATAAAAAACTTAACATGCATTTCACGCAACACATTCCCAGTTAAGGAGGCGCGATAATAATGAGCTTAGCTCGCATTGCGTGGATTCCCCTTGACGAACAAGTAACTGAGTAACTGAGTAACTGAGTAACACACACACACACAAACACACACACACACACACACACACTATAAATATATATTATGTACGCATATAAATTGTTAATTTCTATCTTCCTTCACCTTCACACGCAATCCTCTCTTTACTTCTTCTTTATCTTAGGATTTGTTATATGTTTTAATCTTGCTTTCTTTTCCTTTAGACACTGTTTTTCCTTTCATATTTCCCTAATCTATGTAGTTTTAGGTATAATTATGCGTTTGTTAGTTATCGCTGTCATGGCATTGGTTTATAGCATTTGGCTCGTTGTTTTCCCTTGCCATACTTTGCATTCACCCATTTATTTTCAAAGGTGTATTTATTGAAGATATAATGAACAGTTCTGGTCTTTGCATTTTTCAGTCATGTACAATCGCGCTAATAAGTCATGTCTCGGCACCAAGAATGTCTTGATCAATAATTGGTACCAGCAATATCTAAGCTTCATTTCTTCATATCGAGTGAAATATACAAACATGTTCCTACACTTACTCACCCTCTTCAACATCTGACAGACATTAATACAGCACAGAGTAAGCCAAACGTAATGACAGCTGGGACATGACTTATTAGCGCGACCGTACTGTCACGAGTATAAATACTGGGACACCAACCAGATAATGTTCACCCCTTCGTCTCCAAAGGTATTGCTAAACTTTTTATTCATACTCAAAATAATTTCTTTATTTCATTCTAGCTACTGTCAGACGATTTTATTCAGCTTAATACAAACCTCTCGTGATGAAGTAGTTGAAGTTATCTGGTTGATGTCGTAGCATTTATGCTAGTGACTGTACATTCTCTGTTTTCTCCTCTCATTATTATGTACAATCGGGGGTATTAAGTGTTGTCATAGATTCCAGTGGTCTTCGCTCAAAAAGTTTTATTGGTATCTTTATAGTTACTGGGAAAAGTGCTTATCCCTCAGAGTATTAGTCAGTGTCCGAAACTTTGTGAAATATCTGACAACACTTATTAACCTCGACTGTACAAGGTATTTAAAGATGGCATTAGTTTTCTGCAGCTATTTTTGTTTTCATTTTCCTCTTTCGCTAGTTTTGTTTTCAATCTTACTTCCTTCGCCTTTCTCACACTTTCCTCTCTCGCTCTTCTCCCCTCTCCTATGTATTCTTTATTCCTGTCTTTCTCTTCGCTTCTTCCTCCTTTTATTCTCCTCGCCTTTCTTCTCTCTCCTATGTTTATTTATTTGGTTTTCTGTTCGGGGTTATCAATTATTCTTTTCTGCCTTCCATTTATCGTTTTTCCTTTATTCCTGTTCCCAATGTTCTTCTGCCTACCCAGTTTTGCTCCACTTGGAAACCTTTATCTATAGTATATTATTTTAGGGGATGATTTTCACTTAAGGGATTATTTTTCGAACCTCCTTCTCCCTCATGTTCAGCCCTATTAGTTTTGAGATTTTAAGACGTTAGCTTGGCAATGTTAAGACATTTCGCCCAATTTCTGGCAAATTTTAGACCTTTCTTGCCAATTTGGTGTCGATGTTTTCCTGGCGAGCGAGAGCGAGCCTGTAATTTAGGAGGAACTGGCCATATTTGACCGAACATTTTTACAAATATATATCGAAGGGGGGTCTTGGGAATATTGTGTTAAAGCTTGATGGGGGTCTAGGAAGCAAACGAAAAATCTCCCCTTTAGCTGGCGAGAAATTAGCTTGTTCTCATCTTCATTACTCGGCTATTACACCGTGTTTATGGCCAAGTATATTGTTAATTGCGAAGACATGGCAATAATATGATTCAGAGACATAGTACCCTCTTTTTGTCCATTAGGTATAGATAAATGAGCTGCTAAGAGTCAAAATTCCGCCAAGTTCAAGTAAATCGAGTATAGTTTGTATAGATCCCTTTTTTTCACTCCTTATATCCATTGTCTTCATTTTCCTTTCCATTTTATCTGTCCTTCATCTTTACTTCCTTATCTCACCCTTATTCTGTTTCTACCTCTTATTTATCTAATTTTCTTCTTTTCCATTTTCCCTCTTCCTCTTCGTTCGTGTCCATTCTCTTCACATCTCTCTTTCTTCCTTATCTCTCCTCCCACCTTTATTTTCTCTACTTCCTGTCTACCTAATCACATTCTCCTCTATTTTCCTCTTCTTCATTCTCTACACAGAATCCTTCCTTCCTTGATCTTTATTGTATTCTCCATTCTCACTTTTATTCGCTCAACTTCCAATATACCTAATGCTGTTCTTCTCCACGTTCCACTTCTCCCAACTCCCCCCCCCCCCCCACCCCACCCCCTGCCTTTAGGAAGAAAATAAGTTGACATCAGATACGGAGAACTGCTTTAAGTGAGTGGATAGGGACAAGGTACAATCGATTAGTATTGGTATTGTAGTTGGATAGGTAAAAACACACACACATATACTTTACACCTTCTCGTGGCGTAAGGGATAGCGCGACTGGCTCACAACCAAAAGGTCCCGGGTTCGAGACCCGGGCGGGGAAGAGACATGTGGGCAAGTCTCCTAACGGTGTAACCTCTGTTCACCTAGCAATATAATTGGGAACCTGGTATAAGTGGACAAAGTTGTGACGTCCCCTCTGGGGGTTGGTGGTCTGTTACAAGGTGAGAAGGGTATCGTATAGGTCAACCTAAGCCTTCGGGTGAGACTGGTACCGAACAGATCAACCCAAGCCTTCAATTTCAGATGTCGCCAGTTGACTGATTACAGACTACACTCTCATCCACAGCCAACGATACACTAACACATGACATGCAATTCACGCAATACATTCCCAGTTAAGGATCCGAGATAATAATGAGCTGAAGCTCACATTGCGTGGAATCCCCTTGACAAAGCAAGTTCGGTGAGACACACACACACACAGTTAGTTAATTGTATTGATAACAAAACATACATTTAACTTCATAACATAATTATAACACTTAATGTCCGAAACAATGTGAATACAATGTATACATAGCTGTCCCTAACGATAATATATAAAGCAACGAAAATAAGAAAAACAAATACACACCTCTCTGTCTCTCCACTCAGTCTTATTTTCGTAATTGACCGTTTGCGAGTTTCGTTCTATAAGGAAGTTGGAGCTGTAGACATCGATATTTAGCGGAATTACCAGCTAAAATGCAGTTGTAGTATAATTATTACTACATAAAACCCAATTATATTTTCTTTATCCATCAAATTCCTAAACTATTATTGTAATTTGGTTTAATATTTATGTGTAGGGCTCCAACTTCCTTATAGTCTGAGACTCGCAAGAGGTCAATTCGCGGTACAGTTAATTCTAGCGTAGTTTCGTTGGTGACCTATGCCATACGCTGTTCCAAATATCGTGAACCCTAACTTCTGTAACTCAAAAAGATCTAGAGCATAATTATGGGCTGTAAAATTCCCACACCCATTCCCTGGCTGACCCTTCCCGAAGGTTAGGAATATTAGCTCGATTACTCTAGTCGTTTGTGAGTTATAGAGGTTAATGTTCAAGAGTTTTGGCCTACTTACTTGGAATAGGGTATAGTTACAGTCCGTTCATTCTAGGTTGAGCAGAAATAGTAACCTCTAACCTCTGTAACTAAATAGTAACCTCTAACCTCTGTAACTAAAAAACGGCTTGACCAAATGGGCTGTAAATTTCCACACCTATTCCCTGGCTGACTCTTCCCATATTAGTTGGATTATTCTAGTATTTTTTTGAGTTACAGAGGTTAGAGTTTACGATTTTTGCCCAACCTAAAATGAACAAACTATAGTGAGCTACCCCATATTTGCGGTTGTCTGCTTTAGTGAGGCCGACCCCCTGGTGTGGTTCGCGTGTTGGAGGGTCTTAACGGGGAGGAAGGAGGTAGTCATTTTTTATGGACCCCCTTCTCCCTCATGTTTAGCATATTACCTTTGAGATTTTAAGACGTTCGTTCTAGTATTTTGTCGATTTTAAGACCTTTCGCCACATTTCTTTGTCAATATTAAGACCTTTCGTGCTATTTAGGTGTCGATTTTTTTCTTGGCGAGCGATAGCGAGCCTGTAATTGAAGAAGGAACCGGCCTTTGGCCGGGACAATTTTCTCCCGAAAAATTAAAAAATATATCTTGAAAGGGGGTGTTATTTTAAGATTGATGAAGATCTAGCGAGGAAACTCAAAAATACATATATATATATATATATATATATATATATATATATATATATATATATATATATATATATATATATAGTATATAAATACATAAGCCCCAAAACAAGCACTACCTCCTTAACTTGACCTGTGGTATTGGATCTTGTACTGTAGCTATGTCTCCGGGCTATTGTTTTATATGGGGTTTACTAAATGTTGACCTTTATATATTATGTTTTATGTGTGGTTCGCATGTGGAGTACCTTTATGTGGTCTTGTCCCGTAGCTGTGTGGGTGTTTTTACGTTGCTGGTTTATTGCTATTTGTACTTTAGCTGTGTATTTATATGGCTATTATGGTTAAGCTTTATGGCTGTGATATATATTTTGCTTGCATGTTTTTCTTTTATTGTGCGGGTGTGCGTGTACGTAATGTTTATCATATGTTATTGTAGAAGTTGCTAGGTATGTTATATAATGTTTTCACGGAATGTCTGTATAGGTTGATAAGCGTCTGTCTTTTAATATATCCACATCATAATATACGTATGATTATGTTTGCATGTGTTAATTTATGCGAATAGTCTTTCATGTATAGCTTATTGAGAAGTGTTTGTATTGCTCACTAGCGTGTGTATGGGAAATTACATTGTTATCCATGCGTGACCGTATTCTACTTCTTTGTCTGTGTGTTTGTTTGTCTGCTTTTTGTGTTTGTCTGTGTCTTTGTATGTCTACTTCTTTGTGTATGTATTTGTTTGTCTACTTCCTTGTCAGTCTGTGTTTTCTACTTCTTTGTTTGTGTCTGTGTGTTTGTCTCGTGACCCACCAACACCTTACACTCCTACTATGGGTTTCAGAGGCCGTGTGGCATCGTTTTTCGGGAATAACTTATTAACAAACAGTTGGATCAGTAGGATATTTTGACACAGCTTTTTTCACACCGTCCCGTAATTTTTGTCAATATAGTTCATTACCAAAAGTGTAGAAATAAACCACTTGTCCCTGTGTCATGAGGTTAAAGTCGCACATTAATGACTAAGAAACGGACAGGGCTACCGTGGCTTACCTGTGATAACCACCAAACCATTATTGCTCCTCCATCAAACACGGGAGTTATCATCCACCACCCAACCCTATTATTGCCTTTAAATTCAAGTAATCTGTCAATATCAAGTATAAATTATACATACTATCTGTATATTTATACTTGATATTGACAGATAACTTGAATTTAAAGGCGATAATAGGGTTGGGTGGTGGCTGATAACTACCGTGTTTGATGGAGGAGCAATAATGGTTTGGTGGTTATCACAGGTAAGCCACGGTAGCCTTGTCCGTTTCTTAGTCATTAATGTGCGACTTTAACTTCATGACACAGGGACAAGTGGCTTATTTCTACACTTTTGGTAATGAACTATATTGACAAAAATTACGGGACGGTGTGAAAAAAGCTGTCAAAATATCATACTGATCCAACTGTTTGTTGATAAGTTATTCCCGAAAAAGGATGCCACACGGGGCCTCTGAAACCCATAGTAGTTTCCACCTAAAGCCAATGTTAATTGTAGAATAAACACCACATGGACCTTGTTGTGAATTGGTGTCAGAGAGTAAAGGTCTCACAATTTCACAGGTTCATTTGTAATTAAAAGGTGAACATAAAGTAAAATCAATAGTCCGTGAAAGCCGTCTCATTTGAATAGTGACTCATTTGAATAGTGACTCATTTGAATAGTGACTCATTTGAATAGTGACTCATTTGAATAGTGACTCATTTGAATAGTGACTCATTTGAATAGTGACTCATTTGAATAGTGACTCATTTGAATAGTGTCTCATTTGAATAGTGACTCATTTGAATAGTGACTCATTTGAATAGTGACTCATTTGAATAGTGCCTCATTTGAATAGTGTCTCATTTGAATAGTGACTCATTTGAATAGTATCTCATTTGAATAGTGTCTCATTTGAATAGTATCTCATTTGAATAGTGTCTCATTTGAATAGTGTCTCATTTGAATAGTGTCTCATTTGAATAGTGTCTCATTTGAATAGTGTTTCATTTGAATAGTGTCTCATTTGAATCGTGTCACCTTTGAATATTGTCTCATTTGAATAGTGTCTCATATGAATAGTGTCTCATTTCAATAGTGTCTCATTTGAATAGTGTCTCATATGAATAGTGTCTCATTTGAATAGTGTCTCATTTGAACAGTGTCTCATTTGAATAGTGTCTCATTTGAATAGTGTCTCATTTGAATAGTGTCTCATTTGAATAGTGTCTCATTTGAATAGTGTGTTCTTTGAATAGTGTCTCATTTGAATAGTGTCTCATATGAATAGTGTCTCATTTGAACAGTGTCTAATTTGAATAGTGTCTCATTTGAATAGTGTCTCATTTGAATAGTGTCTCATTTGAATAGTGTCTCATTTGAATAGTGTCTCATTTGAATAGTGTGTTCTTTGAATAGTGTCTCATTTGAATAGTGTCTCATATGAATAGTGTCTCATTTGAACAGTGTCTAATTTGAATAGTGTCTCATTTGAATAGTGTCTCATTTGAATAGTGTCTCATTTGAATAGCGTCTCCTTTGCCACTGTGGACTCTCCAAGTTTCCACAGTTCGCCAGTGTTGCCAATTTAGCTACTTTCCCGCTAGATTTAGAGGTATTTACTTCGATGTGGCGGCAAATGTCTACATCTAGCGACATGAATTCTAGCGATATTCTGGATATTTTAGCCATTTTAGAGCGATATTATAGAGATTGTGGCATTATTCTAGCGAGTTTCGACATTCATTTCCTGTTAGTCCGCCATGGCCAGGTTTAACTCCAGCTCCTCATTTACCAACCTGCCCTTTAGTTAAGGGGGGGGGGGGGGGATCTGAACCCCCTCATCACTCGTGATTAGCTTCATTAGTTTTGATATTTTAAGACATTGTTTCCATAAGTTTGGTGATTTTACGACCTTTCGTGCCATTTAGGTGTCATTTTTTTTCCTGGCAAATGATAGCCAGCCTGCAATTTTGGAAAAGGTAATTTTTCTACCGAAAAATGCACAGATTTATCTCGGAGGTGAGTGCTTAATAGAGGTTCAATGAGGAATCTAAAAAAGAAAAAACAAATGATAATAGAATAAAATAAAAATTACTAAATAAATGAATAATGATATACAAATCTCCCCTTAAAGTGAGATTAGACAGCCCTGTTGATTATATGCCAGCCTTTGTACCTTTGGATGAAACTCTGGCCAGCACATAATGAGTCAACAAGAGTTAACTGCTACACAACCATTCTGTCGGCTATACTCCATCCCTGGCAAGCTAGGAAAATTCGGTGTAGTGCAAAGTGTCGAGAGGCTGGGATACTTCTTTTTCTTCTTTTTTTCTTCTTCTTCTTCTTCTTCTTCTTCTTCTTCTCTCTCTCTCTCTCTCTCTCTCTCTCTCTCTCTCTCTCTCTCTCTCTCTCTCTCTCTCTTCCATAATATCCATGTTATCATAATTAACCTACAACTCCTCTTATCTTTCTATCTCCCCCCCATTCATTTAGCGGGATTGTTTTGGGACAACGGGCAGATGCTCTGCTGTTTGTTTGCTTTGCCTGCGTGCCTCGTAGCTGTTAATTAATCTCACTCTCACTCACTCTCTCACTCTCACACACTCACTCTCTCTCTCACACACACACTCACTCTCACTCTCTCTCTCTCATGCATATACCCAGTATGTTTAAGGACAACGAATATACAGTAGGTGTATGTATATATGTATGTAATTATGTATGTATGTATGTATGTATATACTGTATGTATGTATGTTTGACCTGTGTGTGTACTTTAGTTTGTTACCACTCTTCCCCTCTCTTACCTACACTGTTAGAAAATACTCCTTTGTTTTTACATCATTATAACTTTAATCTGGCTACTACTGGACGATTGTGTTCAGTTCAAAATTAATTAACAGGCTTCGAACAATCTCATCTAACCATTTTTAATATCACAGATCCTTTTTAAACTGCACAAAATCGTCTAAATATAGTAAGATTAAAATGATATAGACGTCGCCGGTACAGAAGAGGTAAATAATAAACAAATATTACTATCTTATTTATCTATTTATTTAAACAACGAGTAATGTTCATTTGTTGTTATATGTTGCATGTGTTGCGTCGTAGATGTTAATAACTCTCTCTCTCTCTCTCTCTCTCTCTTTCTCTCTCTCTCTCTTTATCTGGTGGGTTGGGAGAGAGCATTCTGTTTTGCTATCCTTACTTTCCACTTTATGTTTAGCAGATGTTGGAATTAAGTCTTGGCTGCCTAGTATTGACATCAGGGTCTGTGTATCAATGTGACTGTATGTGACTCCTCTCTCTGATTCTCTCATCCATATTACCCCACTGTGTAATTAGCATTATTAATCTACGAATCCTTTAAGGGGAGATATCCACTTGAGGGACTTTTTACTTGACCCATTTCTCCCTCATGTCTAGCCCCATTGCTTTTGAGATTTTAAGACGTTTGCCCCATTAGTTTGGTGATTTTTCAGAATTTCCGCCCCATTCTGTCAATTTTAAGATCTTTCGTGCCATTTAGGTGTAGATTTTATCCTGGCGAGCGATAGCGAGCCTGTAATTTAAGAGTAATCGGCCTTCGGCCGGGACATTTTCTACCGAAAAATGTACAAATTTATCTTGAAAGGGGTCAAGGGGGTGAAATTTTAAGATTGCTGGAGGAGTAGGAAACAAACTAGAAACCTCCCCTTAATCTTTCTATCTCCCCCCCCCCCCATTCATTTAGCCGGATTTGTTTGCTTTCCGTGCGGGCCTCGTAGCTGTTAATTACTCTTACTCATACACTCCCACACACACACACACACACACTCTCTCTCTCTTAGATAGTCCAGACCACATCGCTCGGTTCGTAAGGTCTGTGTGATCTAGGTCTGTGGAAATTCATGTAAATCTCTCCTTCCTAGCCTTAATATCCTCCTGTTGACCTTATTTACTTACAACATTATGTTATCTCTCTCCCAAACTCCCATTCATAATTTTAGCCGTGAGTGTTTTGGGACAACGGGTAGATGCTCATTTGTTTGTTGTGGTTGGCCTGAGTGTGTCGCAGCTGTTAATTAAATGCTATCTCTCTTATACTCCGAAATCATTATGCTTTCCTTATTAACTTGAACATCTTCTGTCCCCCATTCATTTACCCACAGTGTTTTGGGACAACGGGTAGATGCTCATTTGTTTGTTTTGGTTAGCCAGCGTTGCGTCGTCTATAGCTTTGTTTGGGTAGTGTTGCGTCGTCTATAGCCGCGGCCTCTTGCTTGTTATGCTGGTGCTTGCTTCATTATGCAAACGGGTTCATCTGCTTGGAAATGAAGAGTGTTAGTGCCTTATATGGCGGCTGGTTGGAGGGGGAGGGAGAGGGAGGGAGGGATCCGGTGAATGGTAGATAGAGAGAGAGGGAGAGAAAAGGAGAATGAGAAGAGAGGGATGTGAATGGAAGATGGGAAGTGAGAGAAGAAGGGGGACGGGAGGTGAAAGGGAAGGGTTATTTTAAAAGTGCTGCTTGGGGTGGCTTGTTAAGTTACAGTTTGCACAATTATGGGGTTTGGGCTGTTTATGTGCTGTGTCTTCCTCATCATTCTTCTTCTTCTCCTTCTGCTTCTTCTTCCTCTTTCTTCTTCTTCTTCTTTCTTCTTTTTCTTGGTTTTTTTCTTCTTCTTCTTCTTCTTTGTCGCCATCATCGTAGTTTTCTTCCTCCTGATCTTGTTGTTGTTGTGCTCTTATTGAAGGTCTGGGAGAGATACTTTACAAGCCTCCTCCCTCACCAAATCATTATGTCCTAATTAGTGGCTTATCTTTATTATGGCTTGCACGAAATTATTGTTTAATCAATTTAACCTTCTTCATAAGATGGGGTGGGAGAGGTGGGGGTTATATACAAAGACGTCGACAAAATATTTATTTGATTTAAGTGATTTGTTTGACTTGTTTTATTTTTTTAAGGAAATTAACTTTTAGCAATATTTTTGCTGATGCAGATGGAATTTTGATCAAACTGTATTTGTGTATGTCAACAATTGTCTATTCAACATTTTAAATTTTAATGAAAATAAATTATATTTCCCTGAAGTTTGCATTGACTAAAATCCAAGAAAGCAAATAAATATAACATATAATGATATTTAGTACAATATCATTGAGTATATTAGTCGATTAAATCAGCATATTCAATTCCCCACCAGCCCAATCATTATCACCATATATTACTTCTCCTTGGTGTTGAGAAGGTCACAGACAAAGATCATTACCCTTCTTCCTATTGTCTGCAGGGGTCTTATTTTGAGGGTGGTTGTCTTTGTTTGTCTTTATGCAAAATTTCCTCATAAGTTTCTTCACTTCTTTATTCGTTGGTTAAGGGGGGTCACCTGCTTTTTTCTCTTTCTCTCCTGTTCTCTCTTGCTCTGGCTTATATCCATTCGTCCCCATTCAGCCAACTGTTTTAAGACGTTTATCCCCATCCAGGTTTCGATTTCTTCCTGGCGAGCGATAGCTAGCCAGCATTGTATGGAGAAATCCGGCTTCGCCGAAGACATTTTATCTATCGAAAAATGCACAAATTTAGCTAGCTGTCAAATATATATATATGCTGGCTCGCTACCACTCGCCAGGAAAATATTGACACCTGGATGGGGGTAAACGTCTTAAAACAGTAGGCTGAATGGGGCCGAATCGATACAAGCCAAAGAGAGAGGGAGAGAAAGAGAAAACAAGCGAGGTGGGCCCCCTTAAAAAATGAGGAGCAGCACTTTCACATCCACGTTTTCCTTGTAGCCTCATCAGGTCACTGCATTTCCTTCGATAGTATCTCGTAGCAACGTTTTTTATCAAAATTAGCTAAGCAAACAAAAATCGCGAAATCCTGTAATTTATTTTAGTTTTAGTGTGTGTGTAAGTGTGTGGATGTGCGTGCGTGTATGTGTTTGTGTGTGTGTGTGTGTGTGTGTGTGTGTGTGTGTCATTATATAATGGCAGCTTTATAAGTCTTTCCGTTGCTGTTTTCGTTTCATTATTATACACATTTCAATATAATGTAAATGATGCACAAGTCGATCATAAATGAATAAACATGCACAAATATTATATACACACAAATATAAGATATGGGAGTAAAAGATGCATTTAGGGGACAGTGGTTTTATTTGGGTCTATTTATTTAAATGTTCATATATGTTCTAGTTTCCTCGCTAGACCTGCATCCAAGCTTATAAAAACACTCCCTAGACCCACTTTCAAGATAAATGTGTACATTTTTCGATAGAACAATGTCCCGGCCTGGTTTCTTTTAAAATTACAGGCTCGCTATCGCTCGCCGGGAAAAAATCGACACCTAAATGGCACAAAAGGTCTTGATATTGATATAGAAATGAGACGAATGGTTTTAAAATCGACAAACTAATCGTGTGAACGTTTAATATCTGAAAACTAATGGGGCTAAACATGAGGAAGAATTGGGACCATAACAACTATCCATGCCCCCTTAAGAGATAAATAGATAAAGGTAGTGTTAGGGCGGGTGCCAAACTGTCCCGGATTACCCCCCTTCAATAAAGGGTACACACCTCCACAATTATACCTGGGGAAATATACTAATAATCCCAGGCAGGTGAGCTGGCCAAGGGCGGGGGGGGGGCGGGGGGGCATAACCAGTTCCTGTATTATGGTTACTGTGGAGGTTAGATACATATTTATTTTGTATTTATTTTTTTATTTTTTGGTGAAGAAGACAAAGGCAAAGTTGCGTATAACAAGTGTCTCCACCAAAGTTGACTGATAGGCGTTGTATTGAGCGCTTATTGTTTTATGTTTTTATCTATTTATTTATCAACTCTGCGAAGCAGAGTGGTATCGCGCGCACAGATCCAGCCCGTATACTGTGCACCACCAGCCAGCCTGTCTGTCGTCGTCGTCGTCGTCGTCGTCCGTCTGTCTGTCTGTCCGGAAACAACTCCTAGACCGTTTGATGGATTTTCACCAAATTTTACAGGTATATTCATTTGGTCAATGCGAAGGTCAATCAAAAAGAAATATTCCATTTAACTTAAAGGTTAAGGTCAAAGGTCAAGGTTAAAAATAAGGTCAATATTTCATATTTTTTAGTTCTTACTCAAATGTCTTCATTTTCATTATACAAGTTACTGGTAACCTATATATCATATTGACCAAATTTTAGGTAAATATTCTTATGGGTAAGGTCAAAGGTCAAGGTCAAAGGTCAAAATAAGTTTTCACTAGTATTTCTTATACTAACTGTTAGATTCTCACTAGGCTTACCATGTATATTCGGAATACCTAGGCGAAGGTCATACAAGAAACTATACAATTCCATAATAAAGGTCAAGGTCAAATAAAATGTCAATATGCTATTTTCTTTACTTTTCATGCAAACTTCACAAAATTTGGTGAGATAGTTGCACTTTAAATGAAAAGGAAAATAATACATTTGGACACACATATCATAAGGTCAAGATAAAGGTCAAAGGTCAAGGTCAACTATTCTATAAATATATATGAAACTAACTGATGGGTTTTAATGAAATTAGGCATGCTTATTTGATTTTCCGGGGCAATGTCGATACAAAAAAAAAAAACACTCACATAAAGGGCCAGGTCACAGGTCAAGGTCAAAGGTCAACTTTTACTATTTATTTTACTTTTTACTCAAATGTCTTCATTTTCACTATACAAGTTACTGGTAACCTATACAGGGTGTTCCAGAAATATGTGCCGAAAATCAGGGGATGTATTCCTGACATAATTGAATGTAAATTACGAAATGACCATATTGGCAATTCTCAATAGTTTTCGAGTTACAGCACCTCCGAGGTCTGCCAGGAATGTGTTTAAATCCAGGGATTGTACAAAATGTCTGAGACAGATGCGAAATGACTTAACGACCGTAAAGTAATACAGCACCGTAAATGTTATTGTCATACTGGAAATACTGTTTTATTTTGTTAATACATCACGTTGTCCTTGGTAAATGTTTCATTTACAAGGAATTTTGAACATTTACTGTAAATGTTATTGTCATACTGGAAATACTGTTTTATTTTGACAATACATCACGTTGTCCTTGGTAAATGTTTCATTTACAAGGAATTTTGAACATTTACTGTAATGTTATTGTCATACTGGAAATACTGTTTTATTTTGTTAATAAATCACGTTGTCCTTGGTAAATGTTTCATTTACAAGGAATTTTGAACATTTACTGTAATGTTATTGTCATACTGGAAATACTGTTTTATTTTGTTAATAAATCACGTTGTCCTTGGTAAATGTTTCATTTACAAGCAATTCCCGGAGTAAAACATATTCAAGCAGACCTGTGACCTTACCTTATGATACCTTATGATGTGTTCGCCACTCTTCTAGCGGCACCAAGGAGCGCGACGCCCCTCGTTTTGGGTGGTGATTTGGTGCAGTAGACTGTTTGAAGCGACAGCTCGCTCCCTTGCGAGGATGGGCTCGTCTGGCACCTTTTGCAGTACAACATCCAGGGCTCTCTTGAAGCTGTCTAACGAGATGTCCCTCATGTCTCTTACTGTAATGTTAGGTGCTGTAACTCGACAACTATTGATATTTGCTTATATGGTCATTTAGTGATTTACATTCAATTATGTGTCAGGAATACATCCCCTGATTTTCGGCACATATTTCTGGAACACCCTGTATATCGTATTGACCAAATTTTTATGTAAAGATTCGGGTAAGGTCAAAGGTCAAAATAAGTTTTTCACTAGTATTTCTTATACTAACTGTTAGATTCTCACTAGTCTTATCATGTATATTCGGAATACCTAGGCCAAGGTCATACAAGAAACTATACAATTTCATAATAAAGGTCAAGGTCACAGGTCATGGTAAAATAAAAGGTCAATATGCTACTTGCTTTACTTTTCTTGAAAACTTCACAAAATTTGGTGAGATAGTTGCACTTTAAATGAAAAGGAAATAATACATTTGGACACACATATCATAAAGGTCAAGATAAAGGTCAAAGGTCAAGGTCAACTATTCTATTAATATATGTGAAACTAACTGATGGGTTTTAATGAAATTAGGCATGCTTATTTGATTTTCCGGGGCAATGTCAATAAAAAAAAATAAAAAACACTCTTACATAAGGTCCAGGTCACAGGTCAAGGTCAAAGGTCAACTTTTACTATTTATTTTACTTTATACTCAAATGTCTTAATTTTCACTATACAAGTTACTGGTAACCTTGATATCGTATTGCCTACATTTTAGATACACATTCTAAAGGGTAAGGTCAAAGATCAAGGTCAAAGGTAAAAATAGTTTTGTACTAGTATTTCTTATACTAACTGTTAGATTTTCACTAGGCTTACCATTTTTATTCGGAATACCTAGGCCAAGGTCATGCAAGAAACTATACAATTCCATATGAAAGGTCAAAGTCACAGGTCAAGGTCAAATAAAAGGTCAATATGCTATTTTCTTTGCTTTCCATGCAAACTTCACAACATTTGGTGAGATAATTGCACTTTAAGTGAAAAGTAAAATAATAAATATCGAGACATATAAAGGTCAAGATAATGGTCAAAGGTCAAGGTCAACTATTCTATTGATACATATGAAACTATGTAATGGGTTTTAATGAAATTACGCATGCTTATTTGATTTTCATGGGCAATGTCAATGCAAACAAAAATGTACTCTTACATAAAGGTCAAGGTCACAGGTCAAGGTCAAAGGTCAACTTTTATTATTTATTAAGAAAGATTACTAAAATTTTGGAAAACTAGCTGTGTTATGGCTTATTACTTAAATATTGTATATATCAAATTTCACATACATATTGTAATAGTTAAGGTCAGAAGTCAAGGTCAAAACAAGAGTATTTGTAATTTTCCCAAAACTCCTAGACTGTTTAATATATTGTCACCAAGTTATACAGGCAAATTCAGTTGGTCAATGCGACGACCATCCAAATATATGTATTTTATTTTATGTCAAAGGTCAAGGTCACAGTAGGCCTATATGATCACTATTTGTAATAAATATTCAAAATGCTACAAAATAGTGTTACGCTGACCTTATTATAGATAAATATTTTAATAGTTAAGATTCAATGTGATCATAATGTAATTATATATATACATACATACTCCCAGGCGGACATGAACCACCAACAGTCAGGACGAGTGTCGATGCTTTAATCCACTACACACAAGTATCCTCTATCACGCCGTAGTATAGTGGATTAAAGTATAGGCACTTGTTTTGACTGTCGGTGGTTCAAGTCCGGCTGTGAGTATAAAAACGTTATATATATATACAGTATATATATAAATTGCATATAAACCGATTTAACCTAAGAGATTTAATACTAATTGCAGAATTCTAGGTCGCAGAGTTGCGTATGCATTTTTGTTTTCTTTTTTTTGGTAATGCGAAAACTGCACACCTACTTTATATATATTTATTTATTTATGTATTTATGTAGGGGGGTGTTGTATTGGAAAGAAGTGTGGTTTGCTTGCATAGTGTAGTGTAATGAAAAGGAGGAGGAGGAGGTGTTAGTGAGAGCTAGCTGGATTTCTCTCTTTGTAGATAAAACACCAACAGAAACTGTGAGGGAAGCCTGGCAAATGAACCAGGAATTCCAGCAAATCCTTATCACACGCCCCAATTCTTTTTCAATATTAAGACCTTTTGTGCCATTTAGGTGTTACATTTTTTCCTGGCGAGCGATAGCCAGCCTGTAATTTTAGAAGGAACCGGGAAATTTTTCTACCGAAAAATGTACAAATTGATTTTGAAAGGGGGTCTAGGGGGTGTTATTTTAAGCTTGATGGAGGTTTATCGAGGACACTAAAAAATGAATGAATATATAAATATGTAGATAAAAAAACAAGCGCTACCCCTTTAACAGTTACAACAGAGATATCAGAGGCCTGGGTATGTCAGTATGTCAGAGGTGAGGCCATGTTGCTAACTTGTCCCTATATGGATATCAAAGGCCGGGGTATTGTGAAGGTGTGGTGACTCATGTTGGTTTATTTAGACGCCATGTTATTAACCAGTTTCTTAAGGGATATCAGAGGCCGGGGTACTGACAAGGTACGGTGTTGTTATGTGGATTTATTTAGTTGCCATGTTGTTAACCAGCCCCTACACATGCCAGATACAGGGACACCTTATTGCTTTAATTAAACACCATCTTGTTAACCTATTTTTTTGGAGTCTTGAAAACGCCTGATTCAATTTGTATACTCTAAGAAAATTAATGTTATATATAGTTGTCTACATTTACATAACCTAATGAGCGTGTAGGTGTGGATGGTGAGCAAGACTATGCAACTATTTGGTTTATTGTGAAGAGGTTAAGGGGAGGGGGAATAACTGAAAGTTGCTATGCTAAGGTTGAACACTTGGTGTATGAATCCTTATAAAAAATGGCCATTACGCAAATATAGGATAGGATGAAAGCGTATTACTAACATGTTACCTAACATTACGTATATCACTATAAGGGGCAACTGTACGTAATGCGACAAACAACATGCACAATAAAGCAATAGCAGATATCCCCGTGACATATATCCGAGTAGGTAATTGTAGGAACATGTTTGTATATTTCACTCGATATGAAGAAATGAAGCTTAGATATTGCTGATACCAAATATTGATCAAAACATACCTGGTGCCGAGACATCACTTATTAACGCGATTGTACACAGTCTAAGAAAGAGATGCGTTGATTATTTACACTCATGGCTATAGTATTTATGGTACAACAAAGTATTTCATGTCTGATTTGTTTATTCGATGTAAAGCACACCCCACACTTCTTGCTGCAACTGTAGATTGTGGCTTATGGATCGCAGGGTATAACACACAACAGGAAATTAAGGGGGGTGACCTGTTTTTGTTCTCTCCTTTTCTCTCTTTCTCTGGCTTGTATCCATTTGGCCCCATTCAGCCTACTGTTTTAAGACATTTATCCCCATCCAGGTGTCAATTTTTTACTGGTGAGCGGTAGCGAGCCAGCATATTTTTTATTTTTGTTTGACAGAAGGCTAAATTTGTACATTTTTCGATAGACAAATTTCTCCGGCGAAGCCGGATTTCTTAATATAATGTTGGCTCGCTATCGCTCACCAGGAAGAAATCAACACCTAGATGGGGATAAACGTCTTAAAATAGTTGGCTGAATGGGGCCGAATGGATACAAGCCAGAGAAAGAGAGAAAAGGACAGAAATAACAAAAAGCAGGTCGGTCCCCTTAAAAGAGGTTGGTGCAGCATCACAGTATAGTTTGATCTTCCCGAGGCTGCTTGAGTGGGTGTGTGTGTGTGTGTGTGTGTGTGTGTGTGTGTGTGTGTGTGTGTGTGTGTGTGTGTGTGTGTGTGTGTGTGTGTGTGGTGGTTTATGAGGAAGGGGTGCCACAGATTCCATGGCCGGGTGAGTGAGTTACCTGGACGGCTCTTGTTGTTCCCTTGGCCTCACTAAGATCTATTCATTTTCAGAAGGCCAGAAATCCTGAACTCAAACCTCTGTTAATCATAAAGGGCTAGAGCAAATGGGCTATACATTTCCTCACCTATTCCCTGGCTGACCCTTCCCATATGGTATTCATTAATAGTTTCTCGATTACTCATGTCGTTTTTTAGGTATAGATGTTAGGGGTCACGATTTGTTGCCTACTTACAATGAATAGACTATAGTAGAAGGGGGTTTGTGAGAGTGGTGGCTTCTTAACCCATTCAGTACCCGTGATGTTCTTTTCATTGTATTCTGGCAACTATTAGATGATTTTATTAAGCTTAGGAAGGACCTCTAATCATTAAATGGCTACAAAATATCTCGATTAATCCTTTTAGCTACCCTGGCTTCTTCCTAAGCAACACAAAATCGTCTAAATATAGCTAAAATATAATGAAAAAGACGTCGCCGGTACAGAAGGGGTTAACTTTGTGTCTAAAAATATATTAATACATAAATAAATCAACTTTGGTGATGTGTAGAGTAAACGGATTAATACATAAATATACACATTAATACATTGACATAGATTAATACAAGGTATTTGATTGAATAGGTGACACCGAGAGGATCATTTCCAATTTAATAAGTTCAAAGTTTTTTTTTGCTAGATTTATAAATTAATAAAACATTGTAAATAACTATAGCGGGACACACGTTTATGAGGAAGGGGTGGGGCAGAATTCCAAGGTCGGGTGGTTGAGTTAGCAGGACGGGTATTGTTTTCTTTGGTTCAACCAGAAGTGTGTGTGTGTGGGTGTGTGTGTGTGGCTGTTTCTTAGCCTCTTCTGTACCGGAGACGTCCTTTTCACTTTATTTTGGCTGTTATTTGACGATTTCATTCATCTTAGGAACGACGTCTACGGATTAAAAAGCTACAGACTAACTCAATGAATTCTTTTAGTTACCACATATTCTTCCTAAGCTTCATAAAATCGTCTAAATGTAGCTGAAATCAAATACAAAATACGTCACCGGAACAGAAGGGGTTAAACTCATAACTGAAATATCCTTGACAAGCTGAGAGAAGTAGTATCGTGACGTCTAGTGTAACAAGATGAATAAATACATGTACACGGAAGTTTATAGAAATAAATGAAAATATATGGGATTGAAAGAGTGAAATCCAGAGGCCCATCACAAACTAAATGACACAAACATTTGGTTACTAGAAAATTAACTAACAAGATTATAAGACGTTTCACCCAATTAGTTTGTCGATAATAAGACACTTCACCCCATTCAGGTGTCGTTTACTTTCTGGGCAAGCAATAACAAGCCTGTAACTTCGAAGAAATAGTTAGAAGAAAATGTGTACACATTTAGCATGAAGGAAGTCTGGCGAGGCGTTGTTTGTTAGCCTAGGGGACAAACCAAAATACATCACTCGGTAATGGGAAACGCAAGCAAAATTCTCAATCATAATTATACAAAATATCATACTAACCCACAACACGTCGGACCAGAGAGAGTTAATCTGTGGACTCTTGAATTAATCTTTGGCAAGCTGAATGGCATAGTTTGGTGATGACTAAAGTAAATGGTCAATAAAGTGAAGTAGATACATCAAGATTAGTTGATTAGGTGAGGGAATACTAGAGGTCCAATGCTGGTTGTAAGGAAGCTAATTTAACCCTGTTAAGATCCAATACGGATTTGTTCTGCTCTCCTGCTATTATTAGACGATTTTATTCAGATTAGGAATGGCATATGGAAGTCAGGGGGTTAATTGAGACAGTCTTTACCCTTATAATCCCAATTGATCATTCTTAAACTGTATGAAATCGTCTAATGATGGCCAGAATAAACTGTCAAAATGCGTCACAATATGCAAAGGGTTAATATAATGCTCGCTAAAAACTAATTGGGATAAATGTTTACGACGAAGAGGCGGGAGAGATTCCACGGCAGAGTGAGTGAGTTAGTAGGACAGGTGGTGCTCCCTTTGGCTAACTGGTAGAATATGCGAGGTGGCCACTTCTTAACCTTTTGACTCTGATGAATCCTTGGCAAGCTGAACGGAATATTTTTGTGATAGCTAGAATAAGAAAAAAAGAATGAATAAATATAGAAATGTATGGATTGCAATAGATAAATTATATGGATGACTTCAAGAGGTCCATCGCAAATGGAATTATATGAACGTTTGGTTGCTAAAAATAAATAATGCATCAATATACAGTATATATATATATATATATATATATATATATATATACTGTATATATATATATATATATATATATATATATATTATATATATATATAATATATACATAATATATATATATATATATATATATATATATATATATATATATACTGTATATATATATATATATATATATATATATATATATATATATATATATATATATATATATACCCCGTATATGAATATATTGACTTTTTTTTTAAGGACTAGATTAGAATAATTTTGTAGTTTGTAAAGAACATACGATAGGTAATGAATAGAGGCCCAGATCTAAGTGAGTGAGTTACAAGTGTAGGATGGCTGTTCTTCTGTTGACCACTTGGAGGAGGAGGAGGGGGTGGTGGCTCTGAAATAGTTAAGTAAAGGCTGTATAACACGAGAAACCTTTTTTTTTTTTTTTTTTTTTCATATATAAACGAAAATAGTTCCCCAGAATTTAAGGAACATGACATTAGAGTATGAGTTCTTATATTTTTGAACAGTGAAATTAAGCCGAGACTATAAACCACAATTCTCGGGAAATCCTATCCCTTCCTTCAGCGTAATTCCTCGTTAAATTGGTCCAGAAACACTACGGTACATAAGATAGGTAGTGAACAGATCGCCAGGGACAGTGAGTGAGTTACAAGGACGGCCACTTGGAGGAGGAATGTGGAGGCTCTCAGCTGATTTCAAGTCAAACTGGTCAAAGCCAAAACAGCCACACTCAAAACGGCCTATCCGGAAATGGCAACACATCTTGTTTGCGTTTATACGTTTACGCATTTTTGAGGTTTTGCGTTTGTGCATTTTTGCGTTTATACATTTTTGTGTTTATGCATTTTTGCTATTATACGCTTTTGCGTTTATGCATTAATGTTTTTTTTTTTTTGCACTATGCATTTTGCGTTTATGTGTTTTTGTGTTCATGCGTTTATGAATGTTTACGGTTATGTGCGTACGCTTTTTTTTGGCTTTTGTATAATTATATAGTGTTTATCCGGTTTATGCGTTTTTGTATTTATGCGGATTATGTGTTCATACTCTTTTGCATTTATGCACTTTTTCATTTATGTGGTTTATGCATTTGCTTTTAATACAGTATATATATATATATATAGATATATATCAAAGAAATGGATAGTGACAGATTCCCAAGAACATTGAGTGAGTTATAAGGACAGGAGCGACTCTTTTGACAGCTTAGAGGATGAGGGGGTGGTGGCTCGGAGATAGCTACAGACAGATTGGCACGCAAACTTATTTGGCTGAATACAGACATATTTATATTGTATTGGGAGTCTATTAACCAATCATATTCACTTATCTCACAACAGTTTTTAATCTGAGAGGCCATCATTTCTAATGGTCAAATTAAACGAAGAATAATCACAATGTTAAAATGGATTTCAAAAAGTTCACATAATGAATATAAACACCATTTGAGGAGTCAATAAAGTGCTCCTCCTCAAATGGCATTGATATTCATTCAGCATCACAATTTTCTCCAATTATTCTAATAACGTTTTTTTCTGAATCGTATACCCCGATTTATTTTTCAGTTAAATTTGTTCATGTGAAACGTTCTTTAGGGAGTATAAGATAGTTACTGACTATTGGTGAAGCTCCCCATGGACAGTGAGTGAGTTATGAGGACAGGAGCATCTCTTTGGATACCCTGGTGGAGGGAGTGGTGGCCCGGTCCTCTGAGATATCTATAGTATTGGACTTTCACGCTGCTCGGCAAGTTTGGCGTCGAATTGTATTAGTTACTAACTCCGAAGTAAAATATATGCTTCAATGCAATGAAAACATTACTTTGCCAACCAGTGCCATTAATTGTATTAGTTACTAACTCCGAAGTAAAATATATGCTTCAATGCAATGAAAACATTACTTTGCCAACCAGTGCCATTAATTCGTCCATCTGTCCAATTTTTGTAAGTCATATATATATTCATATTGTCACCAGTGACCAACCTACCAATTATCTTACAAATAAAACTAATTAATGATATATACTGTATATACAGTATATATATATATATATATATATATATATATACTTTATCCCTTTAGTCTATCTGTCTATTTATCTAATTTAATGATATTATGGTGCGTTTAATTTCATAGCCAATAATCTTTCACAGCCAAATTATCGGGGTATAATTATGATAAAATATCTCAGTATAATTATCTGATAACTCGGAACGGCCCGATTTATTACCAGCAAATACACAATTAATATTACGTGTGTGTGTGTGCAAGTGTGTATTTCTAAGTGTGTGTTTCTGTGGCTGTATGTGTACGTGGGAGTTTATTACTGACTGTGTGCGTGGCTGTGTATGTGCGTGGGAGTGTGTCTAAGCCGATTATGATTACATTGGAATATATATATATATATATATACTGTATATATACATACGTACCCTGGGCCAAAGTTAACCATGGCTAAGTTAGGGTGTCAGTGTGAAGATAGCCTAGTTAGGAGTCCAGTTAGCCTGCACGGGTCTAAAGGAACATTGCTTGAGATTATAGCGTATTTGTCTATACTTGGATGATGGTGGTGATGGAGAGTGTGTAATGGGGAGGTATTTAATCAATACGGCTATTGCATGACTATCTATTCCTGTTTGGCTAATTAGATATTCTAAGTTCAGTTCAGTAACTTTATAGTGTAGAGTAATTTATTTTTGTTTCTATGTGGATGAGGGAGACAAAAGGGAAAACTGCCTGTGACGAGTGCCTCCCCCCGAGTTGAAACAGTGACAGGTCCAAAATCAAGGATTTTTGGAGCCAATATGTCTGGACACACGGAGTTTGAAACAATTCAAGTCATAGGATGGGGGAAAAATGAATTCAGGGAGAGAGCTCCAAAGCTCAGCTGTTGAATAGAAGACCCATTTGGAGTATCGTTTCAGTTTTAACTTGGAGAGTTGTACAGGGTAGGGGTGGGATTGTGTTACAAGACGAGTACTACCTACGTGTCCTACGTAGAGGTGGTATACATTGAGAGAGCTCTGAGGAACACTGGTTATTGTAGTAGCGATAGAATAGCGAGAGAGATGCAACATTGCAGCGGGGAGAGAGAGATTACAGAGAGTCAGTGAGTGGACGGGAGTTAAAGGTGGGGGTGCATGGGTTGAGGTAAACATGGAAAAATAATCGCCAACCTGCATATAATTATCTTGTCAAATGCAATGTCACTGAAATAATTATTAACAATGGTATAAAGGATTTTGCGGATCGTCTATACCGGGCATGTGACGTCACACCAGTATCCTCATCCTGGACTGGATGGTGGACTTACACTCCTGTGACGTCACAGGCCCGGTATAGACGATCCACAAAATCCTTTATACCATTGTTAATAATTATTTCAGTGCCATTGCATTTTGCAAGATAATTATGTACAGCTTGACGATTATCATTCCATGTTTATCTCAACCCCTGCACCCCCACCTTTAATGATACGAAAGGCTTTCCTTCCTACTTTGTCTAGAAGTCTTGTGTGAGAGGATCCTCCCCACACATGTAAACAATACTCAATACAAGGACTCACTGTGCCCCTGTACAGAGCAAGAAGCTGTGCAGGGGTACAGAATCCCTTGAGGCAGTTGAGCACACCCAGCTTCTGGGAGGCTGCCTTAGCAAGAGTGGTGATATTGGTCCATCCACGAGAGACCAGAAGAAAAAGAGACACCGAGAATATTGAGAGAAGATGAAAAGTTGGTCTTTGTATTATTGTTGGGAGTTCATGGTGGGTAGATAGATGGAGATATTGGGTTTTAGGAGCATTAAAGGTAACAAGGTTTTCTCTGCCCCAATTGGAAATGGCAGTTAGATCAGAAGATAAGTGTTGTATGGCTTCATTATGTTTGTTTTTGAGGGATTGCTTGCTGGGGCGTTCTGGAAAACTAGTTGTGTAGTGTAAGGTAGAGTTGTCTGCATATGAATGGGTAGGACTGGAGTTACAGTTGAGAAGATCATTTATGAAAATTAGAAAGATAATTGGAGAGAGGACAGAACCCTGAGGAATACCGGAGTTGATAGGATGAGGAAATGAACGATGGCCGTCCACAATCGCAGCTAAGGAACGGACGAAAAGGAAATTAGAGACAAAGGCACAGATGGAGGAATAGACACCGAAGAAGGGTAGTTTAGAAATTAGAGATTTGTGCCAGACTCTATCGAAGGCCTTCGATATGTCTAGTGCAATAGAAAAGGTCTCACCGAAGTCCCGAAAGGAAGATGACCAAGAGTTAGTAAGATATGAAAGAAGATCACCTGTAGAGTGACCCTTAAGGAAACCATACTGATAGTAGATTATGAGAAGAGAAATGCTTAAGAAATTTTGAAGTAGAAATAGTTTAAAAAAACTTCAGAGATACAAGAAAATAGAGCAATTGGATGGCAGTTGGAGGGTTGAGAGCGGTCACCCTTCTTTGGGACAGGTTGAATGAGAGCAAACTTCCAGCAAGAAGGGAAGACATTAGAGGAGAGACAGAGACGGAAGATGTATACATTACTTAGTACTAGAGCTAAGGTAGTGTGTTAGTCTGAAGATAGCCGGCTTAGGAGACTTGGGTGCAAAGGGATACTGATTGAGATTAGAGGGTGTTTGTTGGGAATTGGATGATGACCTTAAGGGGAGATTTCCACTTGAGGGATTTTTTTCTTGACCCCTTTCTCCCTCATGTTTAGCCCCATTTCTTTTGGGATTTTAAAACGTTCGTCCCATTAGTATGACGATTTTAAGAACTTACGCCCCATTTCTCTCAATTTTAAGACCTTTCGTGCCATTTAGGTGTCGTTCTTTTTCTGGCGAGTGATAACGAGCCTGTATTTTAAGGAGAACCGGCCTTTGGCCGGGAAATTTTTCTACCAAAAAATGTACAAATTTATCTTGAAAGGGGGTCTAGGGTGTGTAATTTTAAGCTTGATGGAGGTCTAGGGATGAAACTAAAAACCTCCCCTTAATAGATCAATGTTATGGGAAGGGATTTAATTATTACAGCTATTGCATGGCTGTCTATTAATATTTGCCTTATTGTTTAACCTTGCTGTCGTTTCTAAGTTCAGGAGGTCAATAACGTTAATGTTGTAGAATAATTCGATCATGTGCCAGCAGCATTATATAATTTTTCCTGAAGATAGTTTATAATATATTGGCAGTATAAAAACTAGATTATTTTAATGAACTTGAATGCTAAAGTAATTACTAACCATTAATGAATAATGTACACTTGAAGCAAAATTAACTAGCTAATTAGCATACAATTAGAGAGAGATAAGGTTTAGGGACGAGCTATTCAGAGCGCCAGTATAGTCGATGAGCCAGATCCCTTAATTGGGTAGTACTCACTTGTTCTGGACCCCCTTCTCCCTCATGTTTAGCATATTACTATTGAGGTTTTAAGACGTTCGTTCCGTTAGTTTGGCGATTTTTATACCTTTCGCCTAATTTTGTTGTATCAATATTAAGACCTTTCGTGCCCTTTAGGTGTCGATTTTTTCCTGGCGAGCTATAGCGAGCCTCTAATTTTAGAAGGAACCGGACTTCGGCCGGTACATTTTTCTACCGAAAAATGTACAAATTTATCTTGAAAGGGGTCTTGCGGGTGTTTTTCCAAGTTTGATGAAGGTCTAGCGAGGAAACTCAAAAATCAATAAAAATATAAATATATAGATAAAATACCAAGCACTTAAAAGGTTACTGATTATTATTTTTTATTTTGTTTATAGTTATCTATGTATACATTCATAGTTATCTATGTATACATTTATAGTTATCTATGTATACATTTATAGTTATCTATGTATACATTTATAGTTATCTATGTATACATTTATAGTTATCTATGTATACATTTATAGTTATCTATGTATACATTTATAGTTATCTATGTATACATTTATAGTTATCTATGTATACATTTATAGTTATCTATGTATACATTTATAGTTATCTATGTATACATTTATAGTTATCTATGTATACATTTATAGTTATCTATGTATACATTTATAGTTATCTATGTATACATTTATAGTTATCTATGTATACATTTATAGTTATCTATGTATACATTTATAGTTATCTATGTATACATTTATAGTTATCTATGTATACATTTATAGTTATGTATGTATACATTTATAGTTATCTATGTATACATTTATAGTTATCTATGTATACATTTATAGTTTTCTATGTATACATTTATAGTTATCTATGTATACATTTATAGTTATCTATGTATACATTTATAGTTATCTATGTATACATTTATAGTTATCTATGTATACATTTATAGTTATCTATGTATACATTTATATTTATCTATGTATACATTTATAGTTATCTATGTATACATTTATAGTTATCTATGTATACATTTATAGTTATCTATGTATACATTTATAGTTATCTATGTATACATTTATAGTTATCTATGTATACATTTATAGTTATCTATGTATACATTTATAGTTATCTATGTATACATTTTATATTAACTTCGTTAGACCTCCATCAAGCTTAAAAAACACCACCTAGACCCACCTTCAAGTTAAATTTGTACATTTTTCGGAAGAAAAATGTCCTGGCCGAAGGTCGTTTCCTCTAGAATTACAGGCTCGCTATCGCTCGCCAGGAAAAAAATCGATACCTGAAAGGCAGGAAAGGTCTTCATATTGACACAAAAATGAGGCGAAAGGTCTTTAAAATCACCTAACTCATGAAACAAACTTCTTAAAATGTCAAAGCTAATGGAACTAAAAATGCTGGAGAAAAAGCATACCTCCCCCTTGATGCCACGAGTCGACGGTACCATCCAAGGGAGTCTAATCTCCTATAAACGGCTAATGTGAGTGATATGGGATTACTTTTCATCATATTCTGGTAACTATTAGACGATTGTATTCAGTTTAGGAAGGACCTCTAGCAATAATGAGGCTTCAAACTATCTCAACCATTCCCCTTTAACTACCACAGATCCTTCCTTAGCTGCATAATATCGTCTAATTATAGCTAAAATATAACACACGTCGCTGGTACTCAAAGGGTTAAGTTAGGTAGATTACATAATGAAGTACGGTCGCGCTAATAAGTCATGTCCCAGCTGTCATTACGTTTGGCTTTCTCTGTGCTGTATTTATGTCTGTCAGATGTTGAATAAGGTGGGTAAGTGTAGGAACATGTGTGTATATTGCACTCAATATGAAGAAATGAAGCTTAGATATTGCTGATACCAATTATTGATCAAAACATACTTGGTGCCGAGCCATCACTTATTAGCGCGACTGTACAAAGGAGTGCTTGTATCTAAACTACCTAGACTAATATGTAGGAGAGAAACTATGGCTTATAAGGGACAGGATTGATCTTGTCCATGCAGAGTGGATAAACTGACATGGTACTCGACAGGAAACTAAATAAATAGAACTATCTTACTATATCTTACTCATTGAGCTAGGGTATCATACTGAAATAACATCTTTACAACACATAGAAACATGTCTTGTAGATTATATTTTTAGCTAAAAACCCTCTCTGATGTTCACCTGGGCCCATGGACTAATAAATGCATACTCTTCTCGCATATTTATACTTGTAAGGTAAGCTATACAAAGACGTAACACAATAAAGAATTATAATTATTTAAAGTAGCTTTATACAGTGGAAAAATATCACTAATGCAATCAAATCAGTATTGGTTAATGTGAATGAATGAAATTGGTATTTTATATAGTCGAGAAACACACTCACATATGATCGTACACACTCACAGGCACACACACACACACTCACACTCACTCACACACCTGTAATTCCTGTGGTTGTTACCGAGGGCTGGCAGCTATTGCTCCATGGTCCACGCCACTGCGGCACCGCCACTGTACATCCCATCTGCACTCCTCTGAGTCAGCTGGTCATGGATGCTGTTGCTGGCAGCACGGAGGTGGTAGTGGGGTAGGATGGGTTGGTCTGGCAGTGATGACAGGAAGTCAACCAATTAATGTAAAATACTTTTCAACTGTTGGGTAGTTGTTTTTTTGGTCAGTGAATTGTAAAGCTTGGGAACCGTGTAGGAAAGACATTTTTTTTTCTCAACTCTTGTCTTGTCTTGAGTTAATAGATATGATGATACACAAACGGTCTTCATTTACCTGAATCAAGTCCTCTTTCTCCTCACCCAAAAGGTCTGGGGCTAAGTTATTGTGAAATTTCCAGGTATAGAGTATCAGGGCCTGGTGTCTTTCACGACGTCTCTCTAGAGAGTCTAGAGTATACAAGTTACGGAACTTGAGTCTGTGCCAGTAGTGCTCATCCTTCATAGAAACTATTTTACTAGTAAAGGAGCGCTGGCTATCACCCAAACATTGCTTCTCTTTAGACTTCCAGGGATTCCAGAACTGGCATAGTATTCCAAGAGTGGTGCCAATACCACCAAGGCCTTATTTAGGGGTAACATTCTCTAGGTTCCCCTTCCCGAATCATGAAAGTACATAATATTCAGTCAACCTTTTGTACTATTGTAAGGATACCACAACACATCGGCATCATCACTGATTATTAACCCTAGGTCTAGCACATTGTTATTGTACTTTATTCTAGAGCAGCCATGCGCAGAATAGTGGACTTCTTATATATTTGTACCATACCTAACCAGTTCAAATTGGTAATTATTTAAAGACATTATATTTGTTTCAGCCCATGTGTAAGTTTGCCATACATTAATTCCATATATTTCATTAATCAGGTATCATCGGCAAAAAAAAAAAACACACACACACACACACACACACACACACATACACACACACACACATTAAGATAACTCTAGTACCAACACCGCTAACAAGCAACATCCTCATCTCTGGTACTGAATAGGATAATCGGTGTGTGTGTCTGTGTGTGTGTGTGTACGATCATGGGTGGCTATTAGTGTGTGTGTGTGTGTGTGTGTGTACGATCATGTGTGGCTATCAGTGTGTGTGTGTGTGTACGATCATGTGTGGCTATTAGTGTGTGTGTGTGTGTACGATCATGTGTGGTTATTAGTGTGTGTGTGTGTGTGTGTGTACGATCATGTGTGGTTATTAGTGTACGTGTGTGTATACGATCATGTGTGGTTATTAGTGTGCATGTGTGTGTACGATCATGTGTGGTTATTAGTGTACGTGTGTGTGTACGATCATGTGTGGTTATTAGTGTGCGTGTGTGTGTACGATCATGTGTGACTATTAGTGTGTGTGTGTGTGTGTGTGTACGATCATGTGTGGCTATTAGTGTGTGTGTGTGTGTGTGTGTACGGTCATGTGTGGTTATTAATGTGTGTGTGTGTACGATCTTGTGTGACTATTAGTGTGCGTGTGTGTGTGTACGATCATGTGTGGTTATTAATGTGTGTGTGTGTACGATCTTGTGTGACTATTAGTGTGCGTGTGTGTATACAATGAACTGTGGTTATACTTGTGTATGTGTTGCTCGTGTGTATAATTATAATGTATTTATATGAGCCTTCGTGCGTGAGTGTATGTATCTCTGCTTGATGTGCATGTATGTGTGTGTGCCTGGGTGTATGTGTCTGCATGTGTGTCTCCGTGTTTATGTGCTTGTTCGTGTGTGTATTTACGATATATCTAATTAACAAAACACCGTTCTTAACATTAATCCTCCTTTACAAACCCCAATGCACTTGAATAAATTAATGAAAGTATATGGTTATCCCGGGATTCGAACTCGGGACACCACACCCAGAACATAAGCATCTAAACCATTACACCACCAACGAGTATGTACCGGTATGCCTATATGTGAATGTTTGTATTGTATCTGTCGATGTGTATATAAATGTGAAGAAATACATGATGTGTGCGTGTATGTGTGTGTTCGCGTGACTGTACACTCCCTCCCATCTTCCCCCTGTAGCGACTCCTTGATGCACTCACTATACTCTATTTTTTTCCAGCTGATCGTAAATTGAATCCCTTAATAGCTGTTTTCTCTATATTTATTAGACATATATGAAACTACTATGTCTCTGTGCCTTATTAATGCTAAGTTTTCATAATTAACATCCCATATTTCGATATAAAATCTACCTTATAGCTGAGTAACCATGATAGAAACATGACAATTTACGCAGCACTAGACCACGCAACTCACTCACAGGGCCTGGGAGTCAATGATAGGGTGTCTGTCTTCTTCATTAGTGTGTGCGTGTGTGTGTGTGTGTTTGTGTGTGCGTGTGCGTGTGTGTGTGTGTGTGAATGAGAGAGAGTGAGTGTGAGTGAGTGTCAGTATATACACTATAGAGTATGTATTTAACCTTTCGTGTAGCATTTCACCACGTATTTTACGCAGCTGAACCTGAAGTAATTATGATGGTGTGTGTGTGTGTGTGTGTGTGTGTTTGTCTGTGGGTATGTGTCCTTCTCCTTACATTGTGCGTGTACTTGCGTGCGTGTGTGTACAATCTCTCAGCGGCCCCCTGCAGCGACTTAAGCTTGCACACACTTCACTCTGCTGGGCTAGAAGTGAATTGTGTTTTTCGTCTTGTGCTTGCGTGTGTGTGTGTGTGTGTGTGTGTGTGTGTGTGTGTGTGTGTGTGTGTGTGTGTGTGTGTGTGTGTTCGTCTGTTTATTGTGTGTGGCCAGAGAGATATCGAAAACAATGCATACGCAAACCTGCAATATTGAAGGTGAAACTAGAGTAAAGTGGCACGTGTTCGTCAAGCTACTGAACGTACTGAACGCACATTTAACACTCACATAAAAATGAACTTAATAGTTGTACCCACTTCTAGGTTACTTGATAGAAACAATTGCACACCCAGCACTGCAAAGGTGAATGAAGGAGGAGAAATTATATGGAGTGTTTGCTATGCTCGTTAACTCCTTCCGTACCGGCGACGTCTTTTTAGTTTCTTTTAGCTACTATTAGACGATATTTTTCAGCTTAAAAAGGGCCTCTACCAATTAAAAGGCTTTGAACTATCTCGATTAACCCTTCATTCTACCACAGATCCTTCTTAAGCTGCACAAAATCATCTAAATATAGCTAGAATAAAATGAAAAAGACGTCGCGGTACAGAAGGGGTTAAGGCAATGGAGATTGTCAGCTCATTTCAGTATCTGGGCAGTGTGTTGAGTAAAGATGGGACTATGGATGAAGAAGTGCGGGAGAGGGTGCAACAGGGGAAGAGGGTTGTAGGAACGCTGAAAGCAGTAACAAGAAATAGGGTGGTCAGTATGGAAGTGAAAAAGTCCTTGCATGCCAGTGTGGTAATCCCGACACTGACTTACGGAAGCGAAGCATGGACGTTTGAGAAGATACTCAAACCAAGAGTGAGAGGGGTGGAAATTAGTTACTTGAGAAGTACGTGCGGAGTTACATGGAGGGATAGACAGACGAATGAGGAAGTAAGAAGGAGGTGTGGTGTGGAGGTATATGTGCTGGAAAGTGTGAAAAGGAACACCTTGAGATGGTTCGGCCATATGGAACTATGGGAAGCGAGAGAATGACTAAGAAGGTGTACGAGAGCGAGGTGGAAGGACAGAGAGGGAGAGGTAGACCGAAAGAGAGGTGGAAGGATGGAGTGAGGAAGTATATGGATGAAGGCAGTGCTGGTTGGGAGGAGGGGCGTCGACTGACTGGGGATAGAGGTGCATGGGGGCGGTTCGTTCGTGGCCACCCCTTCGGGGATCACGGCGTCAGGCAAGATATATATATATATATATATACTGTATATATATATATATATATATTCTCTTTTAAACAGACGAGGTTAAAGGCAACAGCGGTTTCAGCATTCAGTATTTTATTGTTACAGCTTTCAATATTTCTAAAAATTTTCCTCTGGGGTTCAGAGAAGAGGAAAATTGTTAGAAATATTGAAAGCTGTAACAATAAAATACTGAATGCTGAAACCGCTGTTGCCTTTAACCTCGTCTGTTTAAAAGAGAATATATTACCTGGCTATACTAACATATATATATATATATATATATATATATATATATATACAGTATATAATAGTGTATTATTAAATGTTTGTGTATGGTCTTCATAGATGTAGCCTATACTTATTATATATTAGTTTGAGTTTATAATTATATATACTTAAATAGTGACAATATACTGTGATAGGGTGTGACTAATACCCCTGGTCCTCACAACACTGTCCTTCACCCCTCCCTGTGTGTCATACATTAATACCCCTGGTCCTCACAACACTGTCCTTCAGCCCTCCCTGTGTGTCATACATTAATACCCCTGGTCCTCACAACACTGTCCTTCAGCCCTCCCTGTGTGTCATACATTAATACCCCTGGTCCTCACAACACTGTCCTTCACCCCTCCCTGTGTGTCATACATTAATACCCCTGGTCCTCACAACACTGTCCTTCACCCCTCCCTGTGTGTCATACATTAATACCCCTGGTCCTCACAACACTGTCCTTCAGCCCTCCCTGTGTGTCATACATTAATACCCCTGGTCCTCACAACACTGTCCTTCAGCCCTCCCTGTGTGTCATACATTAATACCCCTGGTCCTCACAACACTGTCCTTCACCCCTCCCTGTGTGTCATACATTAATACCCCTGGTCCTCACAACACTGTCCTTCACCCCTCCCTGTGTGTCATACATTAATACCCCTGGTCCTCACAACACTGTCCTTCACCCCTCCCTGTGTGTCATACATTAATTAACACCGCCTCACTAAACACATCCTCAACACTTATCACCAATGCTTAACCACTTCAGTACCGGTGCCGTCAGTTTTACTTTATTCTGGCTAATAATAGATGATTTAATTCAGTTTTATTGGGCTTCAAACTATCTCAAGTAACCCTCTTTACTACCACAGATCCTTTTTAAGATTAATAAAATAATTTAAATATAGTTACAATATGATTATACAGACGTCGCCTATGCACAAGGGGTGAAGGGTAGGTTTGTTTTGTCGTGGATCCCGTTCACCCTCATGTTTGGTCCCATTAGTTTGGCGAATTAAAATCTTTTGTGCCAATTTTTTCTTGACGAGCGATAACGAGCCTGTAATTTAGGAGGAACCAGCCTTTGGCCGAGAAATGTTTCTACTGAAAAAAATTACACATTTATCTCAAAGATTGGTGGAGGTCTTGGGAGGAAACTAAAAATTACGAATATATTAATTAATCAATCAACAAATAAATACAAGTAAATACAAATCTCCCTTAAACCCATTAATTACCGGTGACGTCATTTGCATTATATTCTGACAGCTATTAGATGATTTTATTCAGCTTAGGAAGGACCTCTAACAATGAAAATGCTACAGACTACATCGTTTAATCCTTTGAGCGACCACAGACCCTTCCTAAGCTGAATAACATCGTCTAATAGTGTCCAGAGTATTATGCAATGGTACTGAACGGGTTAACTGTTTAATGCATCGAAAGTTAACCCCTTCAGTAGGTTGTCTAGGTTCTTATTTTGTATTATGGTATATTTATTCGAGTTTATGAAGCTTAGAAAGGTCCTGTGGGAATACAATAATATATGTTTTCCCTTCGACCCCTATATATATGTTTTAAGTTTAATAAACACGTCTAAATGAAACGACACTATCAGAATGAAGTTATTTTTTGTCAACACCAAATGATAGCAATGTGTGGAATTGCGTGTGTATGTTTTGTTTTTTCTTTCATCTTTTTTCATCCCCCATCTCCCTTAATAGTGGAGCAGTTTGTCACCTTGCTACTATCTAAATTTGCATCACTATCTCCCAATCTTCAATACTTTAATCTGCCACTAACTTTCATGCACTTTTTAACCTCAATGAGCATGTCACTTTAATTAAAACGCCCATTCACGTATAATAACTAATTAATCACTAATTTTAATAATAAATTGCACTTACTTAAAACACGTAGCCTTTACAGTAAGTCTGAGCTTTTTATTTAATTCTGCCTACCACTAGACGATTCTATTAAATGTTAGATGAATTTACGGGAGTGATTACTGGAGTTATGTATAAACTTAGTGTAAATAACCAATCCTAAGCAAAGAAATATTTTAATATTCTTATTAAGGTGAGGTGCACCGATATGGAGGTTAAAGAAATTAACTGTATATATAACACATTTTATTTAAGTAAATACTTTATTTAAGTAAACAATTGACATAAGTTTCCTCAAAGCATTTAAAAACACATGAACAAACTTCCCAAACAACATTGCACTATATACAGTATATCACCTCAAAACACATTACCACACCTCAAAACACAATATCACACCTCAAAGCACAATATCACACCTCAAAAAACAATATCACACCTCAAAAAACAATATCACACCTCAAAACACAATATCACACCTCAAAAAACAATATCACACCTCAAAACACTATATCGTACCTCAAAGCACAATATCACACCTCAAAACACAATATCACACCTCAAAAAACAATATCCCACCTCAAAACACAATATCACACCTCAAAGCACAATATCATACCTCATGCCTTAAAACACAATATCACACCTCAAAACACTATATCACACCTCAAAACACGATATCACACCTCAAAACACTATATCACACCTCAAAACACAATATCATGCCTTAAAACACAATATCACACCTCAAAACACAATATCACACCTCAAAACACAATATCACACCTCAAAAAACAATATCACACCTCAAAACACAATATCACACCTCAAAAAACAATATAACACCTCAAAACACTATATCACACCTCAAAACACAATATCACACCTTAAAACACAATATCACACTTCAAAACACAATATCACACCTCAAAACACAATATCACACCTCAAAACACAATATCACACCTCAAAGCACAATACCACACTTCAAAACACAATATCACACCTCAAAACACAATATCACACCTCAAAACACAATATCACACTTCAAAACAATATCACACCTCAAAACACTATATCACACCTCAAAACACAATATCACACCTCAAAACACAGTATCACACCTCAAAACACAGTATCACACCTCAAAACACAATATCACACCTCAAACCACAATACCACACTTCAAAACACAATATCACACCTTAAAACACAATATCACACTTCAAAACACAATATCACACCTCAAAACACAATATCACACCTCAAAACACAATATCACACCTCAAAGCACAATATCACACCTCAAAACACAGTATCACACCTCAAAACACAATATCACACTTCAAAACATTTATTGCACACATCAAAAACACAATATCACACCTCAAAACACAATATCACACCTCAAAACACAATATCACACCTCAAAACACAATATCACACCTCAAAACACAATATCACACCTCAAAACACAATATAACACATCAAAACACAATATCACACCTCAAAGCACAATATCACACCTCAAAACACAATATCACACCTCATAACACAATATTACACCTCAAAACACGATATCACACATCAAAACACAATATCACACATCAAAACACAATATCACACCTCAAAGCACAATATCACACCTCAAAACACAATATCACACCTCAAAGCACAATATCACACCTCAAAACACAATATCACACCTCAAAACACAATATCACACCTCAAAACACTATATCACACCTCAAAACACTATATCACACCTCAAAACACTATATCACACCTCAAAACACAATATCACACCTCAAAACACTATATCACACCTCAAAACACAATATCACACTTCAAAACACAATATCACACCTCAAAACACTATATCACACATCAAAACACTATATCACACATCAAAACACAATATCACACCTTAAAACACAATATCACACATCAAAACACAATATCACACCTCAAAACACAATATCATACCTCAAAACACTATATCACACCTCAAAACACTATATCACACCTCAAAACATAATATCACACCTCAAAACACTATATCACACCTTAAAACACAATATCACACCTCAAAACACAATATCACACCTCAAAATACAATATCACACCTCAAAACACAATATCACACCTCAAAACACAATATCACACCTCAAAACACAATATCACACCTTAAAACACCATATCACACCTTAAAACACCATATCACACCTTAAAACACAATATCACACCTCAAAACACAATATCACACCTCAAAACACAATATCACACCTCAAAACACAATATCACACCTCAAAACACTATATCACACCTTAAAACACAATATCACACCTTAATACACTATATCACACCTTAAAACACTATATCACACCTCAAAACACCATATCACACCTCAAAACACAATATCACACCTCAAAACACAATATCACACCGTAAAACACTATATCACACCTCAAAACACTATATCACACCTCAAAACACAATATCACACCTCAAAACACTATATCACATCTCAAAACACAATATCACACCTTAAAACACTATTTCCACACCTCAAAACACAATATCACACCTCAAAACACTATTTTCACACCTCAAAGCACAATATCACACCTCAAAACACAATATCACACCTAATAACACAATATCACATCTTAAAACACAATATCACACCTCAAAGCACAATATCACACCTCAAAGCACAATATCACACTCAAAACACAATATCACACCTTAAAACACAATATCACACCTCAAAGCACAATATCACACCTCAAAACACAATATCTCACCTCAAAACACTATATCACACCTTAAAACACAATATCACACCTTAACACACTATATCACACCTCAAAACACAATATCACACCTTAAAACACAATATCACACTTCAAAGCACAATATCACACCTCAAAACACAATATCACACCTTAAAACACAATATCACACCTTAAAACACTATATCACACCTCAAAACACAATATCACACCTTAAAACACAATATCACACCTCCAAACACAATATCACACCTTAAAACACAATATCACACCTTAAAACACTATGTAACACCTCAAAGCACAATATCACACCTTAAAACACAATATCACACTTCAAAACACTATATCACATCTTAAAACACAATATCACACCTTAAAACACTATATCACACCTCAAAACACAATATCACACCTTAAAACACAATATCACACCTCAAAGCACAATATCACACCTCAAAACACAATATCACACCTCAAAACACTATATCACACCTTAAAACACAATATCACACCTTAAAACACTATATCACACCTCAAAACACAATATCACACCTTAAAACACAATATCACACCTCAAAGCACAATATCACATCTCAAAACACAATATCACATCTTAAAACACAATATCACACCTTAAAACACTATATCACACTTTCAAACACAATATCACACCTTAAAACACAATATCACACCTTAAAACACAATATCACACCTTAAAACACTATGTTACACCTCGTAACACAATATCACACCTCAAAACACGATATCACACCTTAAAGCACAATATCACACCTTAAAGCACAATATCACACCTCGTAACACAATATCACACCTCAAAACACAATATCACACCTCAAAACACAATATCACACCTCAAAACACACTATCACACCTCAATGCACATTATCACACCTCAAAACACAATATCACACATCAAATTACAATATCACATCTCAAAACACATTATCACACCTCAAAACACAATATATATCCTTAAAATCAAGTACTACACATCAAAACACAGCATCACATCTCAAAACACAATATCGCATCTCAATGCACTATATGATACCTCAAAAAACAAAATCACATCTCAAAACACAATATCACACATCAAAAGGCATTAACGAACATTAACTCCGAACACATCAATTAACCACTTGAGGATCATGATGTGTTTTGATAGTTTCATCGGGCTTTCATTAGACGATTTTATTCAGCATAGGAAGGATCTCTGGGAATAAAACGGGTAAAGTCTGTCATAATTAATCCTCTAACTTCCATATACCCATCCTAATCTGAATAAAATCGTCTAATGATAGCCCGAATAAACTGTCAAAACGCACCATGATCTTCAAGAGGTTAACCTCATAAAACTTGAACACACCTCCAAAGAATTTATAGCAGCTCCAAGCATAACATCACACCTCCAAGCACAATAGCGCACCTGAAAACAATTAATAGCATCTTAAGGGGGGGGTCACCGGATTTGTATATCTTTCTCTCCTGTTCTCTCTGTCCCTGGCTTATATCCATTCGGTCCCATTCAGCCAACTGTTTTAAGACGTTTATCCCCATCCATATGTCAATTTTTTCCTGGCGAGCGATAGCGAGCCAGCATTGTATGGAGATATCCGGCTTCGCCGGAGAAATTTGTCTATCGAAAAATGTACAAATTTAACTTGATGTTAAACAAAAATATATATATGCTGGCTCTCTACCGCTCGCCAGGAAAATATTGACACCTGGATGGGGGTAAACGTCTTTAAACATTAGGCTGAATGGGGCCGAATGGATACAAGCCAAAGAGAGAGGGAGAGAAAGAGAAAACAAAGCGAGGTGGGCTCCCTTAATACACTCTTCATAAACCTTCAACATTGTCATTATATTTCCTCTACCCCCTCCTGTCCTCTGCCAAGTGCATCATCAGGCATGCAACCCCACACTCCACATGCATGACTACTGTGCACAACACACACACACACACACACACACACACACACACACACACACAAGATCATTATCAAACGAAAAGTGAAAATAAAGCTGGCAACACACATTTACATAATAAACTTAAGCAAACAATTATAAACACACATACTTTCTGTCTGTCTCTGTGTCTGCCTTTCGTCTATCTATCTATCTATCTACCTATCTATATATTTATCTATCTGGGAGACACTGTACAAATTATGGCCACCTATTTTCCAGTGAACGACGAGGTTCTATCTCTGTAATCTTATCGGAAGTAATTGAATTGTCTATATTGAATTTACAATGATTAAATTTGGCCCATATTGCACATGGCCTAGAATGTGATATCCCGTGCCCAGTTGCAAGTTATTGTATCAAACTCTATTATTGTCAGCCCGGGTCCAGTCTTTGGGGCGGTAAATAAAAGTGATTATGTCAAGCTAAGTCTCTGTCTCTAACACTTCGGCATGTCCGCTTGGCCTACTATCAAGTGTCTTTTACCCCACTGCCCGAATATCTGTATAACTACCACCCATCCACTTGTTTTTGTTTTGTTTTTTTACACACACACACCCTTGTAAACATGGAGGGAGCGGGGTGTAAATGATGATACGAATAAGAAATTACAACATTAGTTACTGGGAGACAGATGGGGCAGCTGGTTGTGTGTGTGTGTGAGGGGGGGGGGGGGGGGGGAGATTTCCACTTCAGGGATTTTTTTCTTGACCCCTTTCTCCCTCATGTTTAGCCCCATTGCTTTACTAATTTTAAGACGTTCGCCACATTATTGTGACGATTTTAAGAACTTTCGACCTATTTCTGTCAATTTTAAGACCTTTCGTGCCATTTAGGTGTCGATTTTATCCTGGCGAGCGATAGCGAGCCTGTAATTTAAGAGGAACCGGCTTTCAGCCGGGAAAGTTTTTCTACCGAAAAATGTACAAATTTATCTTGAAAAGGGCTCAAGGGGGTGTAATCTTAAGCTTGATGGATATCTAGGGAACAAACTAAAAACCTGCCCTTAAGTGTGTATGTGTGTGTGTGTGGGGGGGGGGGGGTCTTTTCTAGGTGTGTGTGTGTGTGTGTGTGTGTGTGTGTGTGTTTGTGTACATTTGTGTGAGAAGGTATGCATTAGAAATGAAGATCAAACCAGAATTAAAATTTTAAATTGTAAAAGTTATCCCTTTAATGAACGAGCTTGTTGAATTTTTGTTTATAACTTTGCTGTTAACTTCAATCTCGCTAGCAACAAGTTATCATAATCACACTTTGAATAATTATGTGATTGTCGTAGAGAGTTGCTCTTGTCTTTGTAACCATGTGTTTTTTATAGAGGTAATTGAGATAGCCTTAGCACTTTGATTCCCACACATCACTCCAAACTTGAAGAAAATCGTCTGGTGGTAGATAACATCAAACCTAATGTATCGTTAATTGATGACAGGGGTTGAGCCCACCATCCTGGATCACAAGGTCATATTTAGGGGGAGGTAGTTTTTTTTTTTTTTTTTGGACTCCCTTCTCCTTCATGTATAGCCAGCCCTATTAGTTTTGAGATTTTAAGACGTTCGTTCAATTAGTTTGGCGATTTTAAGATCTTTCACCCCATTTCTTTGTCAATATTAGGACCTTTCGTGCCATTTAGGAGTCTATTTTTTGGCGAGCGATAGCGAGCCTGTAATTTAAATAAGGAATTGGTCTACAACCGGGACATTTGTCTACCAAAAAATTTACAAATTCATCTCGAAGGGGGATCTAGGGGATGTTTTCTTAAGCTTGATGGAGGTCTAGCAAGGAAAACAAATATATAATTATATAGGCCTATAGACCAAAAAAAAAAAAAAAAAAAAAAAAAATCATTAACAGTAGGATTACCCCCACATACTTCCTCCCTACTCCCATTTCTCTCTCTCTCTCTCTCTCTCTCTCTCTCTCTCTCTCTCTCTCTCTCTCTCTCTCTCTCTCTCTCTCTCTCTCTCTCTCTCTCTCTCTCTCTCTCTCTCTCTCTCTCTCTCTCTCTCTTTCAGAACCTAACACAGCGTAAGTAAGTAAATCATGTCCAATCTATGTATATGCTCAGGCCCAATCCCCATTTTGGGGGTAGCCGACTCAAGACAGAGCAAGAACAGGGAAAACACTAAAACAACATAAAACAACAAATAAACACAGATAACAAACACAAACTCACACACAACCAGGTCACCCAGGAGAATACTACATTAAATTTGATCAAGCATGGTTATTTTTCTTCATCACTGACATTTTGAAATATTAATTGCCTTACAAGCAGATAATGCAACTAGAAATATTTAATCTCTTAACATTGTAACACTAAATACAAAAATGAATATCAAATAAAGGAAGTTATGATAAATGTACGAGAAATTGTACGCTCTTCCAGTTATCGTAGTTAATTTGGTTCACCTATTTATCAACATTTCACCGGTATACAGTACCGGTATATCATAGAGGAGGGATCTTGAGAAGGATGTGATGGGGGGGGGGGAGGGATTTTTTTTAGTTTCAAGGTTGTCTGGAGAGGGGCAGGAAGGGGGGGGGGGGGGAGGTGACAAGATAGAAAATATGCTCGAAAATTACAACAACAACGAAACCCCTCAATACTGGCTGTAATTCAGATACACAGGGCCTCCAACGATACACAGGGCCTCCAGGCTCTCGTCAACAATCACGCCAACATTGAATTATAATCGTATGCAAATTTATTAATAATTAGTGCCGTGCATAAATATAATGATCCCTGGAGATTGTTGTGGAGGCTGCAGTTAATAGGTCAGGGGTCATTAGCAATTATTAACACTAGTTGATCTGATGATTTAGGGGGTTATTTTGGTGTATTTAAGTATTATATGGGTTGTTTTTGTGTTTGCTACTTAAACACCCTTTAACCTTTAACCCATTGGCTGCGGGAGACGTTTTGGAACGCCATGGCAATTTATAGCAATTTCTATCCATCTATCTATCTATTGCCTGACGCCGTGATCCCCGAAGGGGTGGCCACGAACGAACCGCCCCCATGCACCTCTGCCCCAGTCAGTCGACGCCCCTCCCCCCAACCAGCACCGCCTTCGTTCATATACTTCCTCACTCCATCCTTCCACCTCTCCTTCGGTCTACCTCTCCCTCTCTGTCCTTCCACCTCGCTCTCGTACACCCTCTTAGTCATTCTCTTGCTTTCCATACGTTCCATATGGCCGAACCATCTCAAGTTGTTCCTTTTCACACTTTCCAGCACATCTACCTCCACACCACACCTCCTTCTCACTTCTTCATTAGTCTGTCTATCCCTCCATGTAACTCCGCACGCACTTCTTAAGTAATTAATTTCCACTGCTCTCACTCTTGGTCCGAGTCTCTCAACCAACGTCCATGCTTCGCTTCCGTAAGTCAGTGTCGGGATTACCACACTGTCATGCAAGGAATTCTTCACTTCCATACTGACCACCCTATTTCTTGTTACTGCTTTCAGTGTTCCTACAACCCTCTTCTCCTGTTGTACTGTCTCCCGCACTTCTTCATCCATAGTCCCATCTTTACTCAACACACTGCCCAGATACTTAAACGAGTTGACGATCTCCTTAGCCTGACTGTTCAACTTCACCTCACACTCTGTGACTTCACCCCTTTCGAAGACCATAACCTTGCTCTTCCTCGCATTTACCTTCAAATTCCGTTTTTCGCACACTGTTCCAAACTCATTTACCAAACCCTGCAGCTCCCATTCATTTTCACTCATCAGAACTGTATCATCTGCAAACAGCAGTATTAGTCCAGGAGCTAGCAAACATTTGTATTACATCTCGAGTACAAAAGGTTTGAGTACTGGAATTTATTGATAGTCTATTGGAGATCCCCAATCGGTGATTCTTAAGTTTTATAATTGGTGCATTTGGTAGTAGGAGCCCCTTATAAATAATTTCCCATAAGAGTTCTTAAACATGTATTTTTGCTTGATACTGTACATCGTTGTAGAGTTATCTGACTGGTCCCAAATGACTCATCTGAACAAATGAAACAATTTATGTTCAGACTATGCTTTGCTAATGTTGACTGTTTGACTTGCACAGGCACCTGTAGTTTAATAATTGGTAAAAAATGGCAACCTTTGTCCCAAGAAATTGAACTACAGGTGCCTGTAGTAGTCAAACTGTCAACATTAGCTAAACATTGTCTGAACATAAGTTGTTTCTCTTGTTCAGATGAGTCATTTGAGACCAGTCAGATAACTCTACAACGATGTACAGTATCAAGCAAAAATACATGTTTAAGAACTCTTATGGGAAATTATTTATAAGGGGCTCCTACTACCAAATGCACCAATTATAAAACTTAAGAATCACCGATTGGGGATCTCCAATAGACTATCAATAAATTCCAGTACTCAAACCTTTTGTACTCGAGATGTAATACAAATGTTTGCTAGCTCCCCTATTATATAGGCAGCTTCCACTCATTTCCCTCTCTTTTCAGCGATACACCAACATCCACTGCTCTTGATAGTATTTCTTTCATGACTCCATCCATATATACAGTAAACAACCATGGGGACATCACACACCCGTTTCAAACCAACAATTTACAGGCTTTTAAAACCTGTGGAGACGAGTGCGAGTGACCGGGAGCGCGGCAAGCCACCCGTCCTCTCTCTAGCCAGGAGGCCAAGGCACTGAGGTGTATGAGCCATAATCTCACTAGACATACAGCACTGCCAAAGGCAAATGTAGCGCGGCATTAGTGATAATCGCTCAGTATTAGCGAATGTCTATGGTAGCGCTGCGGGTGAAGCCCGCGTTCTACGAAGCTCATTCTGGTGTCATTTTGAAGCTATTTTCTTCTAGTTTTTGGCTGAATACATTTAATGTAATTCAGACACTTGCTCAATTATTCAGGAGTGCCTGAATTAGCCCTAATATAGCGGAAATATGCCCGCAGCGTAAATGTTAAAATGCTAGAACAGGCCTATGCATGAGGTTGAAGATTTTGGTGGGTATTACAAAATTGCATGAAAATACCATCAACACCTTTCAAATGGAAGTACGTATCTACCCTGGAAATGTTACCGCCCTAGAAAACCTGGTTTTCCCGTGGCAGTGGCCAGAAGTTGTGTGGCTGGCCGGAGTAGTCACATCCTGGGAGCGAGCGAGAGATAAACCTATAGCTCCGCTTATACACATATTTGCTTTATAGCACATTGTTAGAGTCATTACAATGTTTTTCCAAGGAACATATGCTACCTATGGAGTATTATAAAGTAGGGGAGGATGTGTTGAAGGAATTGGAATGGGAGTGTGGCATGATATAAAGCAGAAATATGTGAAAGAGAAGGGGTAATATTATAAGGTGGGACGGAGGGTTGGTGGTGGAAGGAGGAGGAGGAGGGAGGGAGAGAGGGATGAGAGGCTGTGGTGTATAGCGTCCTCCCTGCCCTCGCCCCTGGACGTTGTACTGCTGGAGGGAGCTTGAGTGGTTGTGTGGTGCTCTAGGTCTGGCATGCACCCCTGACAGGCACGTGGCAGTGGGGTTGAAAGGGTTGTGCGTCGTCCTCTGAGCCGCTATTGCTTTCCACCTCGCGTTCCCACTTCCTCTCTTTTCCTCCGACCCTCACCTCGTCCCTCTCATGGCCATCGCTGGTTAGAGCAGTGCGTTTCTCTACCATGGCTGCCATGCGGTCTCTGTTGTGTCTGGAAGTTTACTGTCATGTCAAACCTTGAGTTGCCTAGTGTCACTGTGTGCCACCCAAGTATATGGGTGCACTGGCGCGTTTTTATACGCCTGTAAAGTTGGTGTCTATGGAAAGGATACCCGCATTTCACCGCTATGGCATTTCAAAAGGAACCATATTTCATAGGTTAATCTTTTGAATAAAATATTAAATTAGGATTAATAATAACTGAATAATTAATATATAAAAAAAGAACTCCCAGGCTCATATTTAAACTTTACGAAACTGCGTTTGCAAGCTAAATATCTGCAAGTTTGGACACAAACAAATCCGGTCGAAGACTGTTTTCTTCCTAATTGCAGGCTCGCTATCACTTGCTAGGAACTTTTTGACATCTGAATGGGGTGAACCATCTTAGAATCGCCAAACAGATGAGGCGAAATACGGGGGCGGGGGGGGGGGATCCACATAAGACCACACCCCGGATAGACGCAGTTATATGTGATAGCTGGGGAATGTCAGGGAGGCTGAAGTTAATATGTCAGGTGTCATTATCCGTTACTGTGTTAATGAAGGCTTCCCAAATAATTACCCTATATTGTACAGTCGACAACATTATCTGTTACTGTGTTAATGAAGGCTTCCCAAATAATTACCCTATATTGTACAGTCGACAACATTATCTGTTACTGTGTTAATGAAGGCTTCCCAAATAATTACCCTATATTGTACAGTCGACAACATTATCTGTTACTGTGTTAATGAAGGCTTCCCAAATAATTACCCTATATTGTACTGTCGACAACATTATCTGTTACTGTGTTAATGAAGACTTCCCAAATAATTACCCTATATTGTACAGTCGACAACATTATCTGTTACTGTGTTAATGAAGACTTCCCAGATAATTACCCTATATTGTACAGTCGACAACAGTAGTCTAATGATAACCAAAATATACTGCTAAAACGCGTTATAAAGCTCGAGGGTTCAATGTAGCAATTTTGTAGCCATTTATTTCCTACAAATTTTGTCCTACGTTGAGTCAAGTCGTTTGGCTGTGGCATTAATTTAGATAATCTTCAATCCTTTCATTTCTATGGGTTCTTCATAAGCTGAGTAAAATTCTCTGGCTGTAGCATTAATGAATATAATGGTGTTTCTGATGGTGTTAACACCTATATTTATACACTATACTTATACAATACATATCCTGTACTGTTTATCGACAAAACGTTCATAAAAAATAAATACATTGATGATATATCGTTAACTATTTATTTTTGTTTATTTTTTGTTAAAGACCTCCGTCTCCTACTCTTAGTCCAAATTCGTTTTCTTTGAACTGACATTAGGTCAAGGTCATATAAATGGACACACACACACACACACACACACATAGTGATTGCAATACTACGCCACCCCTACGTGGGTACACGTAATTTCTGCCTGGTCACACGGAGTTTGAAGCAATTTAAGTCAAAGGAACAGGAAAAGACTGATTCTGGGAGAGAGTTCCAGAGCTCAGCTGTTGAATAGAAGATTGAAAATGGCGTTTCACTCTAGGGTTGGAAAGTTGCACAGAGTAGGGGTGGGATTGTTACGTACTCTACGAAGGGGGGGGGGGGTTATACACAGAGAGAGCTCTGAGGAACACTGATTATTGTAATAGCGGTAGAATAGTGAGAGAGATGCAACATTGCGGCGAAGAGAGAGAAACTACAGAGAATTGGTGAGTGGATGTGAGTTAATGAGACAGAAGGCTTTCCTTTCTACTTTGTCCAGAATTGCTGTGTGAGAGGATTTCCCCCACACGTGTGAACAATACTCAACACGAGAATGCACTGTGCCCTTGTACAGAGAAAGAAGCTGCGCAGGGCTAAGGAACCCCCGGAGGCGGTTGAGCACACCCAGCTTCTGGGAAGCTGTTTTAGCAAGAGTAGTAATATGATCTTTCCAAGAGAGATCAGAAGAAAAAGACACACCAAGAATATTAAGAGAAGATGAAGGATTAATTTGTATGTTGTTGAAGAGTAGGTCATAGTTTTCTGGAAGGGGGTGACGAGTAGACAGATAGAAAAATTGAGTTTTGGAAGCATTGAAAGTAACAAGGTTTTATCTGCCCCAGCTTCGTAATAAAATAATATGATGTGGAGATACAGTGTGATACATTATATATATACAGTATATATATATTTTTAGTGAGCAGATTTGGTTTATCAATATTGATAGGTGTAGTTTTGTGGTGTTGTGTATAATATTGTGATGTGATAATGAGGGTGGTGTGATATGGTGATGAGGTGATGCAGTGGGGGTGGTGTTGGTATGCAGAATATGAGGGGGTGGGTGGGTGGGAAGGGAGTCAGGTTATATATGAAGGCATCTGGTGGACGTGTGTGTGTGTGTGTGTGTGCTTGAACTTGTGCCTGGCTGGTGGATATTCTAGTTTGGTTGGTAGGGTGATGTACTGATGTTGATGATAGTGGTGGTGGTGACTTTGTTTGTGTGCATGAGTTTGTGTGTTACATAGAGAGAGAGTGTGTGTGTATGTGTGTGTGTGGGTATGTGTGTGTGTGTGCTTGCTTGAGCTTGTGCCTGGGGAGTGGATATACAGGTTTGATGGTGATACAGTAAGATATTGCTAATAGTGGCGGCGATGACAGGGTTTTGGCTGTTTGGTGATAGTGTAAGTGACGTTGAAGGTGTTGTTGTGTGAGTTTGGAGATGGTGCGCTGTGCATTATAAATATACAGTATATATATATTATATATAGATATATATATATATATATATATATATATATATTATATATATATATATATATATATATATATATATATTATATATATATTATATATATATATATATATATAGATATATATATTATATCTATATATATATATATATCTATATATATATATATATATATATATATATATATATATATATATATATATATATATATATATATATATCACCTGCTTATCAATACAGTAATAGTAGTGACATTGATTCATTAGTGGTGGTTGTGGTAGGAGGTGGTGGTGGTGGTGGGGTGAGGATGTGTAGTGGTAGTGGTTGAGGGGCTGTAAGGGTGGTTTTGTGGTAGGGCTTGTAGTGGTGGTTGTGAATTGAGGTGGGGGTGGGGGTAACATGTGTAGTGGTAGTGGTTGAGGGGCTGTAAGGGTGGTTATGTGGTAAGGCTTGCAGTTGTGGTTGTGGTTCGAGGTGGTGGTGGTGGTGTTAGGATGTGGATGAGCAACCAAGGTGTCATACGATAGACTTACATTTTATTCAATATTGTTATCATAACAAAATTAAAGATATGCTTGATTATTCTTATCATGCCTTTGGAAGTGATAAAATAAACAACACAAAGCAATTTTAGGTTAATTTCCCGTATTTCATCTTGCATTCACTTCAGTCCTAAAACACCATTGGCTCAGTATGACACCCTTGTGTGTGTGTGGTGGTTGTGGTTAGTTGTGTGGTGGTATTCGTAGTCTGTATGACACACTTGTGTGTGTGTGGTGGTGGTGGTGGTTGTGGTTAGTTGTGTGGTGGTATTCGTAGTCTGTATGACACCCTTGTGTGTGGTGGTGGTGGTGGTTGTGGTTAGTTGTGTGGTGGTATTCGTAGTCTGTATGACACCCTTGTGTGTGTGTGGTGGTGGTTGTGGTTAGTTGTGTGGTGGTATTCGTAGTCTGTATGACACCCTTGTGTGTGTGTGGTGGTGGTGGTGGTGGTTGTGTGGTGGTATTCGTAGTCTGTATGACACCCTTGTGTGTGGTGGTGTGGTGGTGTTGGTTAGTGTGTGGTGGTATTCGTAGTCTGTATGACACCCTTGTGTGTGTGGTGGTGGTGGTGGTTGTGGTTAGTTGGGTGGTGGTATTCGTAGTCTGTATGACACCCTTGTGTGTGTGGTGGTGGTTGTGGTTAGTTGTGTGGTGGTATTCGTAGTCTGTATGACACCCTTGTGTGTGGTGGTGGTGGTGGTTGTGGTTAGTTGTGTGGTGGTATTCGTAGTCTGTATGACACCCTTGTGTGTGTGTGGTGGTGGTTGTGGTTAGTTGTGTGGTGGTATTCGTAGTCTGTATGACACCCTTGTGTGTGTGTGGTGGTGGTTGTGGTTAGTTGTGTGGTGGTATTCGTAGTCTGTATGACACCCTTGTGTGTGTGTGGTGGTGGTTGTGGTTAGTTGTGTGGTGGTATTCGTAGTCTGTATGCTCTTGGTACTTATGTTGATTATAATAGGAGCTTGATGATGATGCAGATGAGGATTAGGATTATATTAATGCTTATTGTGATGTTAATCCTATCACTATTTGAAGACGTGTAACTACATTTTCTCTTACTTAACAATAGACGATTTCATTCAATTTAAGAAGGGAATGTGGGTGTCAGAGGGCTAATTAAGATCGAATTTAACCCTTTGAATGTTAGAGGTCCTTCATAAACTGGGTACAATTGTCTAATGCTACCCAAAAGGCTATTAAAATGAGTCCTCGAATTTGATGGGGTTAGCTGTGATGATAATGGTGATGATGATTATGATACTAATCAAGAAATATGACATATCTGTCTTTCTATCTATTTATATATCTATCTATCCATCTATCTATATATCTATCTATCTATGTATCTATCTATCTATCTATCTATTCTTTATGAAATAAAGAATTGAGTCTGAGTCTGTCGATAGATGGATCTATTTATCTGTCGGTAGATCTATGCAGAACTTCTGCTTATCAGAATTCATTTATCCCCAGAGCTACTACTCTTTGGAATTCACTTCCCTCGAATTGCTTTCCACAAACTTACAATCTACAAATGTTTAAATCCAGTTGTTACAAACATTTTATGATTGGAGGATGCCTTTAGGCACATGGACCTTTTTGTTGTCTGTGTTTTTCCTTCCTCCGTTCATTGTCTCTTAAAAAAATAAAAAATAAAATTCTATCTATCGATAGGTCTATGTAGGATATCTGTTTGTCGATGGATCTATCTATCTGTTGTTCTTATTTTAAGAACATGTTATTGATACAATGTGTGTGAATGTATATAATGTATATGTGTATGTATTATTAATAATGTTTTAACAAATATGTAAAAAGCATACCTTGTATCTTTTTATGAAATAAAAATATGACTGACTGACTGACTATCTATCTATCTATCTATCTATCTATCTATCTATTCCGATAATGATGATGACAGCAATGAACTTAATTAAATATTACTGACAAAAAGTTAAGAAAGCATGATAACAGACACCTGATAAGGGAAATGGGGCTGCAAGGGAAATGGCGTTGGTGATGGAGGTGGTTCAAATGGCATTGCTGATTGTAATGGTTGGTAAGGTGGGTATTATCGCTAATGATGTTTGGTGATGATGATAATTATGGTTAAGAGATGGTAATTGTGATAATGATGATACCTACGATGATGATGATGATGATGAAACGAATATGATGACGAATAATAATTGTGAGAAAGATGATAATGATGATGATGCTGCTGCTGCTGCTGATGATGATGATGATGATGATGATGATGAAAATGAATATGGTAACTAATACTGATGGTGAAGAAGATAGTGTACATTATGATGATGATGATGATGATGATGATGATTATAATTATGGTAAACAAAGATTGCACTAAAGATGAGGATGATGATAGTGAAAATGAATATGGTGACTAATATAGATGGTGATTATGATTGGTAGTAATGATGATGATAATGAGACAGTGACTAGGATGATAATGATAACGATGATGAAGATGATTGACGTGTAGATAATGGTAGTACAGAAGAGGAAAGTGTAATGAGTGATAGTGAAGACGGTGATAGTGATGATAGTAATAATAATAACAGTGATAATGATGTTGATGGTGATGACAATAATAGTAATAATAATACTGTTGCTGATGATAGTGGCAATGATGATGATAGTGAAGACAATGTTGAAAGTCAGCCACACAAACAAGCACACAAAAACAAACTGAACAACAAACACAAACATACAACCAATCCAAAAAACAGACAAATAAATACACAAACAGATGAACAAATACACATATAAACAAGCAATCAAAACAGACAGACAAATGCACAAGCAACCAAGCAAATGCACAAACAAAGAAGCCCTTTATCCCGGGTGTCCCACAAGCTTGCCATCACAAACATTATCGTCAGGTTCTTCTCAAGTTAGGGCACAATTGATGTTATCATTGTTACTGCCCCCCTCCCCCCCCCCTCCCCCCACACACACTCTTTCTCTATCTCTCTCTCTATCTCTCTCGTTTCGAAGAGGTTTGGGTAAAAAAAAAAAAAAAATGGAAGCATCACTAGTTTACAATATTTCTCAACTTCCTTTTTTACCATGAATTTCCCAGTAGAAATTATCTCATTCTGCTGGAGACCTTGTTTATCTCGTTCTTCTGGAGACCTTGTTTATCTCGTTCTTCTGGAGACCTTGTTTATCTCGTTCTTCTGGAGACCTTGTTTATCTCGTTCTTCTGGAGACCTTGTTTATCTCGTTCTTCTGGAGACCTTGTTTATCTCGTTCTTCTGGAGACCTTGTTTATCTCGTTCTGCTGGAGACCTTGTTTATCTCATTCTGCTGGAGACCTTGTTTATCTCGTTCTGCTGGAGACCTTGTTTATCTCATTCTGCTGGAGACCTTGTTTATCTCGTTCTGCTGGAGACCTTGTTTATCTCGTTCTGCTGGAGACCTTGTTTATCTCATTCTGCTGGAGACCTTGTTTATCTCGTTCTTCTGGAGACCTTGTTTATCTCGTTCTGCTGGAGACCTTGTTTATCTCGTTCTTCTGGAGACCTTGTTTATCTCGTTCTGCTGGAGACCTTGTTTATCTCGTTCTGCTGGAGACCTTGTTTATCTCGTTCTTCTGGAGACCTTGTTTATCTCGTTCTGCTGGAGACCTTGTTTATCTCGTTCTTCTGGAGACCTTGTTTATCTCGTTCTGCTGGAGACCTTGTTTATCTCATTCTGCTGGAGACCTTGTTTATCTCATTCTGCTGGAGACCTTGTTTATCTCATTCTGCTGGAGACCTTGTTTATCTCGTTCTGCTGGAGACCTTGTTTATCTCATTCTGCTGGAGACCTTGTTTATCTCATTCTGCTGGAGACCTTGTTTATCTCATTCTGCTGGAGACCTTGTTTATCTCATTCTGCTGGAGACCTTGTTTATCTCATTCTGCTGGAGACCTTGTTTATCTCATTCTGCTGGAGACCTTGTTTATCTCATTCTGCTGGAGACCTTGTTTATCTCATTCTGCTGGAGACCTTGTTTATCTCGTTCTGCTGGAGACCTTGTTTATCTCATTCTGCTGGAGACCTTGTTTATCTCATTCTGCTGGAGACATTGTTTATCTCGTTCTGCTGGAGACCTTGTTTATCTCGTTCTGCTGGAGACCTTGTTTATCTCATTCTGCTGGAGACCTTGTTTATCTCATTCTGCTGGAGACCTTGTTTCCCCAGCTATAATTCATGCCGACCCAAGGTCGGACGGAGTGGTGGGTGGGGAGAGTTTTCTGCCTTGCTGTCTTTACCTTCCACTTTGTATAAAATTCTATGTTAGCATTAAATCCGGACAGCCTAGTAGAAACCGCAAGTCTGTGCAGTCTGTGTATATATGTCTCTCTCTCTCTCTCTCTCTCTCTCTCTCTCTCTCTCTCTCTCTCTCTCTCTCTCTCTCTCTCTCTCTCTCTCTCTCTCTCTCTCTCTCTCTCTCTCTCTCCATTCCCCTCTACGTACCTTTCACCTCCCATATTTTTCTGTCCCTTTTCCTTTAGGCCTCTTTCTCTCTCCCCTCCTGCGCCTCTTCCCCCTCTCCGTCCACCACTCATGCATTTATACATACATATGCAAACACACATACACACAAGCACTTTCAACATGCCAACCCCCAGAGTCCTGTTGGCATATATTCTGTATACACACATTCTCCCTACACTCAAACACACATACATCCAAGTGTGCTACTGTATGCACATGCACGCATGTTATCGTATGCACACACATACAATATATATATATATATATATATATATATATATACACACACCCACACACACACGTACTCATGCCAACATAGCAATAAAAACACACACACACATGTACATTGAAACACATGCATTTGTACGCAGGCATACAGCCATATGCGTAAGCACACTCATGCACGTGAATATGCATATGAAGTATGCACAATCACACACAGGCACGAGCAAGTTAATTTATAGACATTAAACTACACCCAAACCCTTGCATAAAAACGAATACACCCTATTACATTACCACATCCTGCTGTCAAGTTTCACAATCAACACATATACCTTTAACTCTTCACAAACCTCCCTAAAGTAACTGAGTACAGACTAAAATCCCTGCCTATATTCCTGAAGTGCCTACTATGATAAACATGAACACTGTCCGTAACATGCATGGCGGCTGTCGGAGCAGTAGGGCCGACGGGGCACTCAATGTTTTAGGTTGACATTTTGTGGATTTTGTATGATGTAGAAGTTATAGGTCTACAGTATATAAAAATGTATTAGTAGAAATATAAACCCACGTAGAGATGGATATAATAAATAGATGAATAGATAAGTAAACGGAACTATACATAGATAAATAGATAATAGACGGAACTATACATAGATAAATAGATAGTAGACGGAACTATACATAGATACATAGATAGTAGACGGAACTATACATAGATAAATAGATAATAGACGGAACTATACATAGATAAATAGATAGTAGACGGAACTATACATAGATACATAGATAGTAGACGGAACTATACATAGATACATAGATAGTAGACGGAACTATACATAGATAAATAGATAGTAGACGGAACTATACATAGATAAATAGATAGTAGACGGAACTATACATAGATAAATAGATAGTAGACGGAACTATACATAGATAAATAGATAGTAGACGGAACTATACATAGATAAATAGATAGTAGACGGAACTATACATAGATAAATATATAGTAAACGGAACTATACATAGATAAATAGATAGTAGACGGAACTATACATAGATAAATAGATAGTAGACGGAACTATACATAGATAAATAGATAGTAGACGGAACTATACATAGATAAATAGATAGTAGACGGAACTATACATAGATAAATAGATAGTAGACGGAACTATACATAGATAAATAGATAGTAGACGGAACTATACATAGATAAATAGATAGTAGACGGAACTATACATAGATAAATAGATAGTAGACGGAACTATACATAAATAAATAGATAGTAAACGGAACTATACATAGATAAATAGATAGTAGACGGAACTATACATAGATAAATAGATAGTAGACGGAACTATACATAGATAAATAGATAGTAGACGGAACTATACACATGATAAATAGATAGTAGACGGAACTATACATAGATAAATAGATAGTAGACGGAACTATACATAGATAAATAGATAGTAGACGGAACTATACATAGATAAATAGATAGTAGAAGGAACTATACATAGATAAATAGATAGTAGACGGAACAATACATAGATAAATAGATAGGCAGGTAAATATATAGTGGTAGATCTTTTTTCTGTGTGCCTGGAGGAGACAAAAGGCAAAGCTGCCTGCAACAACTGTCCCCCCAACTTCCCCAAGGTTGAAGGAACGATAAAAAACAATATCAAGATACGTTAGAGGTAATTTAGGAGTATTAAAAGGACGTGCTGTGCTTGTTAAGTGTAGTGATATGAATAAGAGGAGGAGATATTTGTGGATTACTCTCTGTGAAGGTGAGGTACAAATAGAAACAGTGGGGGAACCAGGCAAATTAAACGAGTTCCAGCAACTCCTTATTATATGCCTATGTCGCCTCCCCTGGGTACTGCCCTGCTCGCTTGGTGCTTACAATCTCCCCAATGCGATAGACACATCCTGATTGATTTTTATTTATAGGCCAAAGAATCGAACAAAATTGCTTCGAAATATGGAGGTAATTCATTTGTGTCCACCCCCTTGGGGGTCAATGCGTCTGACAATAGATAACTTTTTGTTATGTGTTTACAATTTAAAAGTCTCATTTTTGTAAATTGTGTTACTGTTATAGTGTTGGTTTTATAGTGATATTTTGATTATCAGATTCTGCAGATAGTGTTTTTACGCCTTCATCGACAGGTACCGGATGAAAGGCAGTCAATATTGGTCCATTTGAGGCGGCTCCCGGTACTTGTTGTGGCAGATGTTGTGTGGAGAGGGAGAGGGAGGAGAGGAGAGCTGGGAGAGGGAGATATTTGGATGAGGGGAGGGCGGCTGAGTAGGAGGAGGGCAGGGGAGAGGGGGGAGGGTGAAGGGTGGGAGGGGGGAATGGGAGGGGAGGAGAGGTGGGAGAGGGAGATATTTGGAAGAGGGGAGGGTGACTGTGGAGGAGGAGGGGGGAGAAGAAGCAGGGGGAGGGGAGGGGGCGAGGGAGAGATTTGGGAGAGGGGAGGGTGGCTGAGGAGGTGGAGGGGGGGGAGAAGAAGTAGGGGGGGGGGGGGGTACAAAGGAGTACAAAGGAAATCAAGCAACTGCAGGTCTAGTGACCCTTCTAGGTTGCTTGTCCTCCAAAACACTGAGGATCAAGTGTCCAAACAGTGGTTTAGAGTGGGTAAGGGAACATTGGAAAGGGAACTACTGCCCTGGAACAAATGTCCATGGCAGGATTAGGAAGTTAGTAGGGGACAGAGGGGTTAGTTACTGAGGGGGGGATCAAATATAGTTATTCATTTACAAACGCAGTCAGTCGCGGGTTGATGCAAGATATTTGTCTAGGCGAAGTTTAAAAGAATCAACGGTGCTGCAGTCATTAACGTTTCGGGGAAGCCCATTCCACAAGTTGACAACTCGATTGAAGAAGAAATTCTTAGATTCGTGAGAGTTAAAAGATTTACAAATAATTTTGCAACCATTTCCCCGTGTGTAATTAGATTGGTCGATAGTGAAGTACTTACTACAGTTCATATTGTCGATGCCTTTGATGATTTTGAAAACTTGAATTAAGTCGCCTCTTAATCTGCGCTGTGTTAAAGGAAATAGATTTAATTCTCTAAGACGCTCCTTGTATGGTTTGTTTTTTAGGCTAGGTATCATTTTGGTAACTCTACGTTGAACTCGTTCTAGCTTGTTTATATCTTTTTGGTAATAAGGGCACCAGGATTGAATGCAGTATTCCAGAAGAGGGCGGACTAAGGAATTGTAAACAGTTAGGATAACTTCTTTAGATTTATGATCAAATGACCTGAGGAGAAGGAGGAGAGACGAAGCAGGGGAGGGGAGGAGGGGGGAATGGGAGGGGGGGAGTAGAGACCCTGTAGTAAGAGAGAGTGGCCATCTTTTTATTTAGACGCCATTTTGATACCTCCATAAGTATCAAACACTTATGTTAACCCCTTCAGCACGATGACGTAATTTCCATCATATTCTGGTTACCATTAGACGATTTTCTTTGGTTTATGATCTACCTCTAGGACTCATAGGGTTAAATACGATCTCGATAAGCCCTCTGAATAACATAGGTCCTTCTAAAACTGCATAATCTCGTCCAAGTTTAGCCAGAATCAAAGGTAAAGAGGTGTCATCGTGCTGAAGGGGTTATATTTGATTACATAGAGCCATAGACTATATATCCAAAGACCAAACTATATATCCTGTACCAGTAGCCTATAATATACAGTTTCAGAATGTTCATAATAGGCATGGGATGGCCGTATTTATTTTGTCATGTATATATATATATCATTTTAATATTTTTTTTGTTTCCTCCATCAAGCTTATAAAAATAACCGCCCAAGACCCTCCTTCAAGATACATTTGTACATTTTTCGATAGAAAAATTTCCCGGCCGAAGGCCGGTTCCTCTTATATTACAGGCTCGCTATCGCTCGTCAGGAAAATATCGACACCTAAATGACACGAAAAGTCTTATTATTAACAAAGAATTTAGACTAAAGGTCTTAAAATCGTCAAACTAATGGGCCGAACATCTTAACAATTATTAACAAAGAATTTAGACTAAAGGTCTTAAAATCGTCAAACTAATGGGCCGAACATCTTAACATATGAAAACTAATGGGGCTAAACTTGAAGAAGAAGGGGGACCAGAAAAACGGGCCATCTCCCCTTAAGTGTAAGCAGAGGAACATATCACCAAGATGGCAACGGTGACCCGATCTCTGTTACTATAGGGTCTCTGGGGAGGAGTGGGTGAGGGGAGGGTGGGGAGAAGTGGGAGGTATTGGAGAGGGGGAGGGAGAGTTAGGAGGAGGAGGAGGAGGGAGGTGAGAACGTAGATGGGGAAGGGGGAGAAGAGAAAGAGGGGGATTAGAATGGAGAATAGATGGAGGACTGGAGGAGGATATAGATTGATGTTAGAGAGGAAAGAAGAGTACACAGAAATACAAAGGAAAACAAGCAACAACAGGTCATGCGACCCCTCGAGGTTACTTGCCCTCCAAAACACTGCTGTTCCAAGTGTTGCAACAGTATTTCGGAGAGAATGTGGGAAATATGTGAGAAGGAAGTGCTGCCCTAGGGCTTAGTCCATGGCAGGGGAAATGGTATTAAGATATATTAGGTTATTGAACGAACACTACTAAAGACATTATTTATTCAATTACAAATGCAGTCAACCTTGGGTTCAGGGCAAGGTGCTTATCGAGGCGAGCTTTGAAGGTGCTGCAGTCCATGACATCTTTGGGAAGCCCATTCCACAAGTTGACGACTCGATTGAAGAAGACATTCTTGAATTCGTTAGAGTTGAATGAAGAGGTGGACTATGTGGGAGGGAGAGGAGGGGGGAGAAGTGAAAGAGGGGATTGGAATGGAGAATAGACAAAGGAGGGGATGGGGCTATATATGGTTACTAGAAAGGAGAGGGGAGGTGGACGATATGGGAAGGGGAGAAGTTAAAGAGGGGCATATACATGGCTGCTAGATGGGAGAGAAGAAGTGGATGTTACGGGAGGGGGAGAAGGTGGGGGGAAAGGGGAATGTGAAAGTGGTAGAGAAATAAAGAGGGGTCGAGATACCTATTAGGGAGAAGAGAGATGGAAGAGTGTGTGAGGGGAGGGATAGATTTAGAGTAGTAAAAGAGGGAGGTAGAGGGGAGAAGTGGTTATGGAATGGATGGAGGGGGTGGGGGGGGGGGGGATATTATGGCTATGAACCTGATTGTTATATAATAGAGGGGGTGATGGTGCCGTATACTCTGTTCATTATAGGTAGGCTACAAATCCCGACCCCATCCTATCATAACTCACATAAAGACTTCAGTAAGTGGGACATTATTTCTACCATTTGGGAAGAGTCAACCAGTAAATAGGTGTGGCTAATTACAAACCGTTTCTTCCAGCCCTTCCTGAGCTACAAAAAGGGAGATGGGCCGGTTTTTCTGGCCCTCCTTCTCCCTTGTGCTTAGCCCCATTGGCTTTTAGATTTTAAGACCATCGACTCGTTAGTTTGGCGATTTTATGACTTTACGCCCCATTTCTATATCAATACTAAGACCTTTCGTGCCATTTAGATGTCGATTTTGTCCTGGCGAGCGAAAGCGAGTCTATAATTTTAAGGGTAATCGGCCTTTGGCCGGGAAATTTTTCTACCGAAAAATTTAAACATTTATCTTGAAAGGGGGTCTAGGGGGTGTTTGGTTTCAGCTTGATGGAGGTCTAGGGAGGAAACTAAAAATATTAAATAGCTAAAACAATACGCAAATAAATACGCCCTGCTTCCCTTAAGATTTCTGCCGACTTATAATTAATAGACTTTAGTAGGGGATCCAGGGAGAGAACGGTAAATGAATGCATTGGTTCATTTACTGCCATCATGATAATAGACACTGCCATCATGATAATAGACTTTAGTAGGGGATCCAGGGAGAGAACGGTAAATGAATGCATTGGTTCATTTACTGCCATCATGATAATAGACTTTAGTAGGGGATCCAGGGAGAGAACGGTAAATGAATGCATTGGTTCATTTACTGCCATCATGGTAATATGAAAAGGTGGAAATGTGCTCCAAATGCATTAAAAGCGGTAGGATTCTGAGTTCTTTCAAAGGGGTCCACATCGTGTTTTACTCTCTCTCTCTCTGGCTTGTATCCATTCGGCCTTATTCAGCCAACAGTTTTAAGACGTTTATCCCTATCCAGGTGTCGATTTTTTTCCTGGCGATCGGTAGTGAGCCAGCATGTTTTTTTAAATGTTTTTTGTAGCATGCTAAATTTGTACATTTTTCGATAGAAAATTGTCTCCGGCGAAGCCGGATTTCTTCATACAATACTGGCTCACTATTGCTCGCCAGGACGAAATCTCGACACCTGGATGGGGATAAACGTTTTAAAACAGTAGGCTGAATGGGGCCGAATAGATATAAGCCAGAGGAAGAGTGAAAAGGAGAGAACAAAAGCAGGTCACCCCCTTAGAGCAGAAACGAGCCATAGTAAGTATTTTGATAATCTGACAATCTGGTCTTTGACTCCTACTGGTAGATGATGGATTACTCAGGCATGGTATTGTGTTCCTTCATGTGAACTGCCTTGGATGACCTTCTGAGGGAGAGTTAAGTGGATGGCAGAGGACGAGCCGATCGGAGAGGTACAGTCACTCATAAAACGTTCGTGGCCCTCATATTTTTCAAAAGGAGTGTATGTACTGTATGTAAACTGATAAGTGGACATCATTTTGAATGCAATAATAATGATAATAAAACCATATATACCTGTATGTATATATAATGTATATACCGGTATATATATATATATATATATATATATATATGTTAGTAAAGCCAGGTAATAAATTTTCTTTAATACATACGAGAATGACGCAGACTCGTCTTTCACGTCGGTTAACTCTTCACCTTCAGGCTGGAGCCATCAAAGACCACTATCTCACCCCTAACCACCCCCACCTCACACGCAACGAGTTAGAGAAACACGCCACCATACTTGATAAAGAAAGTGACCCAAGGAGATTACCTATACTCGAAGCGTTATATATCCAAGCCTTACATCCTAACATCAACAACCAAACTCTGGACCTTCAGATCCTTCCTTCTGCCAAAAGGCACTATCCTACAGGACCTAATGCCCCCCCCCCCTCGCTCCCCGGTGCCCTTGACGCAGCCCCCCGCGCTACCTCCTTCAGCTTCGTCTTCTGCCGGCGCCACACGTACTACGCAACTTAGGCCAAGCCCCTCGACACGCAGCCAATCAGCTTTGACCCCGCCAACCGACCACCACCTTCCCGCATCCAATGCGCATGCGTGACGCGGTCCTCTCTTTTACACTCCTAGAATACCCCTCCACCAATAGCATACTTTTGCCCCCTGATTTTCGCCTCTTCTGATCCTCCACCCTCTATAATATATACCCTTCCTGTTTACCTTTTATATCATTCTATCCTTTCTTGATAATGCTGGTTGTCCAGTGAAACGAGTCGTATATCCTGTATCATCATGTACATTAATGTAACCCTGTACCCACCATGAATTTTGCTAATCTCAAGCATCTACTTCCTGCCACCCAGCGAAAACTCATCAGAGACCTGGAAACTTTAAATAATAAAATTTCTAACGCAGAAATTGCCATTTCTTTCAACCTCGTATGTATTAAAGAAAATATATATATATATATATATATATATATATATATATATATATATATATATATATATATATATATATATATATATATACCGGTATATATATATATATATATATATATATTTTATTATAAAGGAGGGGACAGAGAAAAGAAGGCGGAGAAGAGTGTTGATGGAAGGATGAGGAGGTGCAGACGTAGGAGAGAGAGAGAGAGTTACATAGATATACAGACTTCACAGACCTTGCGGCCCCTACTAGGCAGTCTAGACTTAATTCTAACAAAATATACTTATGAGTGGAAGGTAAGCTATCAAAGCAGAAGGCTCTCTCTCCACCCCATATTGTGGGGAGATTGTAGGCACCAATCGATCAGGGCTAGACCCAGGTGAGGTTATAGGCATGTGATAAAGAGTCGCTGGAACTCCTGTTTCATTTGCTTGGCCTCTCTTACTGATTTTCTTTGTGCCTCATTTACACTGAGAGCAATCCAGCTAGCCCTCACAAACACCTCCTCCTCCTATCCACTTCACTACACTAAACATGCACACCACACTTCATTCCTCCACACCAAAATTAAAACACTTTTTTAGCCCAGACTCGGAGTCCCCAGGGGGGGGGGGGGGGACCATAAATGACCCCACACCCGCCCTACCATCCCCTGGCTGTCCGCATTAAGGAGAAAGCATTCAAATGGTACCGAAGCCTTAAAACTCAAGACTCTCATTCTTCCTATGTTTCTGTCCGGAATCAAGCCAAATCTGTTCTTCGACTTGCCAAACACTCTTTCATCAATAATAAATGCTCTGAACTATCCAACTCTAGCTCTTCCCAAGCTTTCTGGCATCTAGCCAAAAACCTCTCCAACAATTTTTCTTCCTCGTCTTTCCCTCCCCTTTCCCACTCTGATGGTGCAACCATCACTTCTTCCTCTGACAAAGCTAAACTCTTCGCTCAAACCTTTGCTAGAAACTCCACCTTGGATGATTCCGGTGCTATTCCTCCCTCTCCACCCTCCTCTCTCTTACTTATGCCTAATATCCTAATCTCTTCTAAAGATGTACTTTCTACCCTCTCTGGGCTTAATACTAAGAAGGCGTACGGTCCGGACGAAGTTCCTCCTATTGTTCTCAAAAACTGTGCTTCCGTCCCGACTCCCTGCCTAGGCAAACTCTTTCGTCTCTGTCTATCCTCTAATGTCTTCCCTTCATGCTGGAAGGTTGCTCACATTCAACCTGTCCCAAAGAAGGGTGACCGCTCTCAACCCTCCAACTATCGTCCAATTGCTCTCATCTCTTGTATTTCTAAAGTTTTTTAAACTATTCTTGCTTCCAAATTTCTTAAGCATTTCTCTTCTCATAATCTGCTCTCAGATCGCCAGTATGGGTTCCTTAAGGGTCGCTCTACTGGTGATCTTCTTTCATATCTAACTAACTCTTGGTCATCCTCCTTTCGGGACTTCGGTCAGACTTTTTCTATTGCACTAGACATATCGAAAGCCTTCGATAGAGTCTGGCACAAATCTTTAATTTCCAAACTACCCTTCTTCAGTTTCTATCCCTTCATCTGTGCCTTTGTCTCTAATTTCCTTTCCAGCCGTTCCATAGCCGCGGTTGTGGATGGCCATCGTTCACTTCCTCACCCTATAAACTCCGGTGTTCCTCAGGGCTCTGTCCTATCTCCTATTATCTTTCTAATTTTTATAAATGATCTTCTCAACTGTAACTCAATTCCCATCCATTCATACGCAGACGACTCAACCTTACACTACTCCATTAGTTTTTCAGAACGCCCCAGCCAGCAATCTCTCAACGACAAACGTAATGAAGCCATAGAACTCTTAAATTCTGATCTAAATACTATCTCCAATTGGGGCAGAGCAAACCTTGTTACCTTTGATGCTTCCAAAACGCAATTTCTCCATCTATCTACCCCTCCGGAACTCCCAGCGGACTATCCCTTATTCTCCAACAATACAAAAATCAAACATTCATCTTCTCTCAATATTCTTGGTGTCTCTTTTTCTTCTGCTCTCATTTGGAAGGACCATATTACCAGTCTTGCTAAGGCAGCCTCCCAGAAGCTGGGTGTGCTCAACTGCCTTAGGGGGTTCTTTATCCCTGCACAGCTTCTTGCTCTGTAAAGGGGCATAGTGCGTCCTTGTATTGAGTATTGTTCACATGTGTGGGGAGGTTCCTCTCACACCGCTCTCCTAGACAAAGTTGAAAGGAAGGCCTTTCGTATCATTAACTCCCATCCACTCACCAACTCTCTGCAATCTCTCTCTCTCCGCCGTAATGTTGCATCTCTCTCGCGATTCTATTGCTACTATAATAATCAGTGTTCCTCAGAGCTTTCTCAGTGTATACCACCTCCTTTACGTAGGGCACGTGGTACCCGTCTTGCTACTCAATCCCACCCATACTCTGTGCAACTCTCCAAGCCAAGAGTGAAACGTTACTCTCAAACTTTCTTCTACTCAACAGCTGAGCTCTGGAACTCTCTCCCAGAATCAGTCTTTCCCTCTTCCTATGACTTAAATGGCTTCAAACTCCGTGTGTCCAGGCATTTTGGCTCGAACGTCCCTTGATTTTGGTCCTGTCACTCTTTCAACCATGGGGGAGGCACTCGCTATAGGCAGTTCTGTCTTTTGCCTCCCTCAATCACATAGAAAAAAAAAAAAAAAAAAAACACACCCTCTGACCAAGAGTCGGCATAAAATACGGCTGTGAAAAAGGCCCCCAGTAGAATAAGACCATGTCTACCTGGAAAATTATAGTAAAGATCGAAAGAGAAAAACATTAATTACTACTGACACTTAACTTACTTCTTTTTTCATAAACTTATATTACCCCACTCTCCTGGAAATGAATGTCTAGATTCCTTTTGAATGCATCGATTGTATTACATGCACCACTTCCCCCGGCAATTTGTTCCACTCGTTGACTGCACTGTAGGTGGAAAAATGCTTTGTGACATCGAGTTTGGCCCTCATGGTTTTTTAATGTTATCCCATTTCCTCGAGTTGATGAACTATTCTTGATTGTGAACAGTGTTTCATAATCAGTTTTGTCAAATTCCTTTATTATCTTGAAACACTCGATTAATTGACCTCTCAATCGCATTTTCCTAAGTGAAAGCAAATTATTTTGTTTTAATCTTTCATGATATGATTTATTTCTTATAAAGAAATTTCCTGGCAAGCGATAGCCAGCCTGTAATTTAAGAGGAACCGGCCTTCGGCCGGAAAAATTTACAAATTTATCTTAAAGGAGGGTTTTGGGGGTGTTTTTTTTTAAAGCTTGATGAAGGTCTAGGGAGGAAACTAAAAAAAAAAAAAATAATAATAAAAAGATTATTACTTAAGCAAATATATACGCCCATCAAACATAACAAACATATACTTAACATCTGGTTTTTCACTACTTATTGGAAAATTATGAAATTTCAAGCTGCGAACTTTAAAATAACGACAAAATGACAGCATAATTGGTCGGATAACAACCTTTGAATCTGAATCTGAAAGTACAATAGGATAAAATGCCTAGCTCCTGTGATGCCGGTATTGTTCTTTTCTTTTACGTTCTGCCACAGACGTCTAACTGGGTGCAGGTAACACTGAGTGAAACTGAGTAACTTTATAAGAGCGTAGTGTCACCTTGACTTTTGGACGCCATATTGTTTCTATTTCACGCTTTACCCCATAACATTCCATTATTTATACACTATGTTTTTCGGTTTATATACCTTATATTATTCTATATATTACCTCTTTATATTTCGCCATCCATCAATCTATATCTAACTGGGTGCTCAAGTCCCCGGGCACCATGTTGTTTCTGACTCCCGGAACCCCCTATGTCGCTACAGTCTAAATAAAGGAACTCTGTGAAACTAGACACTTCTGACGGCACACTATAAAAACTGTTATTTTGGTTTTCTCGAGTAAACATAAAGTTTGTTTTTGCTATATGTCTGTTATTATCATGTTTGACTTTTGTTTTGGTCCTGTTAGTTTCTTCTATTTTCATATCCTTTTTCTGATTTCCCTTCTTCTCCTTTCTGACACGTTGAGTGAGACAAGACACTCCCGACGGCCCGGTATAAAAGCTGTCATTGTGGTTTTCTTTGGCGGACGAAAACTTCCCTGTTGTTTTTGTAGCCTTCCTTTCCCCGGGAGGGCCACTTGAGCCACTTCTTCATTCGCAGGACCTTATTTATATATATATATTGTATATATATACCAGACTGTTATGCCCAGTTTTATTATAGTCCATGGTTAATTTATGATCCTTCTTAATTTCATCTTCTTCTGCTTATTTTACGTCTTCTTCTTCTTCTTCTTGATGCATATAATGAGACTTGCCCCCTCCTGACGGCCTGGTATAAAAGCCGTCATCTTGGTTTTCTCTCGGGGTGGACACAAACTCTTCTCTTGCTGTTTTTTTGTTGTCCATGTTTCTGTTATTATTTTGTTTATCATTTATTTGTTCTGCTGGGGTTTTTCTGTATTTTCCCCTCGTTCTTAATTTTAGTTTACTTTCTCTTAATGTCTTCTTCGTTTACGGTATACCATAATCTTCTTCGTTTACGGTATACCATAATCATCTTCGTTTACGGTATACCATAATCATCTTCGTTTACGGTATACCATAATCATCTTCGTTTACGGTATACCATAATCATCTTCGTTTACGGTATACCATAATCATCTTCGTTTACGGTATACCATAATCATCTTCGTTTACGGTATACCATAATCATCTTCGTTTACGGTATACCATAATCATCTTCGTTTACGGTATACCATAATCATCTTCGTTTACGGTATACCATAATCATCTTCGTTTACGGTATACCATAATCATCTTCGTTTACGGTATACCATAATCATCTTCGTTTACGGTATACCATAATCATCTTCGTTTACGGTATACCATAATCATCTTCGTTTACGGTATACCATAATCATCTTCGTTTACGGTATACCATAATCATCTTCGTTTACGGTATACCATAATCATCTTCGTTTACGGCATACCATAATCATCTTCTCCTCTTCTCCTTCTTGTTCGTGCCACATTGAGGTAGTCCTGACATACCTGACGGCCATTAATAAAAACCGTAATTAGTCTTGGTGTTCTCGGGCGGACATATTAAACTCCTCTGTTGTTTCTGTTTGTCACTTATTTTACTTTTCTCTATTGTCTTCTTTGTGTTTATTATCTTCTCATTTTGCTTACATATCCTTGGCTCCTTCATCCGTTCCTTCCTCTTCCGCTGTCTCTTCTTCCTATTCGTCATCTTCAATTCCTCCTTTTCTACTTCTCCTCTTCTCTATCCCCTACTAGTCTTTACACATTGAGGGGAACCTGACACTCCTGACGGTCCGGTAAAAAAGCTGTCCTTTTTTATGTATTGTTTTCTCTCTCGCGTGGACATAAACACCGCTCTTCCTCTTTTTTTTTTTTTTTTTGCTATGGTTCTGTTATCGTTATTAAGTTGTATCTTTGTGTTCTTCTGGCCTTTTTATTATATTTCTTTTATTCTTCTGCTTCTCCTTCTCCTTATTTAATATTTTATACACATTGAGGTAGACCTAACGCAGTTGACAAACCCGATATAATAGCTGTAATTTGTTTCCCATTTTGTTTTGTATTTTTATATTTTTTGTATTATTATTTTTTTCTACCCGATGTACACAAACTTCTCATTTGTTTCTGAAGCCTTTCCCCAGGAGTGTCACTTGGACCACTTCGCATTCTTCTCCACCTTCTTCTTCTTCATCATCTTCTTCATAGCACACACAGGTAGACCTGACCTGGTTCGCTTGGGTGGACACAAACTTTATCTTATGTATTTAATTATTTTTGTTTTCTATTTTTTCTGTTGGATATTATTATTGTTTACCTTTGCTGATTTTTTTCTTCTTTTATATTTTCGATTCTTTCTTTCATCTTGTTGTCTTTCTTCTTCCATACACCTTGCGTCAGACCTAACCCAGCTGACGGCCCGGTATAAAAGGCTGTCATTTTGGTGTTCTCCCCGGTGGGCCCAAACTTCTGTGTTGTTTCTGACGCCTTGCCTTTCCCCGGGAGGGCCACTTGAGCGACGTCTCCATTCTCCCTGCTCATATTCTTTATATAAACCACATAAGTATACCCAGTTTTATGTTTACTTCTTTTAACTTCTTCAACTTTTCTTTGTCTTCTTCTTCCCCCTTTTCTTCTTCTTCTTCTTCTTCTTCAGTAGATCATCACGCATGTTTCCATTCTGTGCAGGTTACTAACAGACGGTTTTATTACATTTAGAAAGAGTGTGATATTCAAAGCATTAGTGGAGATATATTTTACCCCTCTGATTAATAAGGTTCTCCCTAAGCTGTATATAAAGTTGCCTAAGGTTAGCAAGAAAACAACGAAAATTGCACCACATAAAGAGTTATTGATTTTTTGAACACACATGGTTGGTATTTTTGGACCCCCTTCTCCCTCGTGTTTAGCCTCATTAATGTTTAGATTTTAAGTCGTTCGGCCCATTAGTTTGGCGATTTTAAGATCTTTCGACCCGTTTCTTTGTCAATATTAAGACCTCGTTCAATTTAGGTGTCGATTTTTTCCTGGAGAGCGATAGCGAGCCTGTAATATAGTAGTAACCGGCCTCCGACCGGGACATTTCTCTATCGAAAAATTTACAAATCTATCTTGAGGGGGGATCTTTGGGTGTTTGTTTTTTAAGTTTGATGGAGGTCTAGGGAGGATACTAAAAAAGATAGGGAAAATATATACAAACCAGCAAATAAATACGCTCATCCCCCCTTAAGGGGAGATTTCCACTTGAGAGATTTTTTTCTGGACCCCGTTTTCCCTCATGTTTAGCCCCATTGCTTTTGAGATTTTATGAATTTCGCCGCATTAGTTAGGTGATTTTAAGAACTTTCACCCCATTTCTGTCATTTTAAGACCTTTCGTGCCATTTAGGTGTCGATTTTTTCCTGGCGAGTGATACCAAGCCTGCAATTTTAAGAGGAATCGGCCTTCGGCCGAGAAATTTTTCTACCAAAAAATTTAAAAATTTATCTTGAGAGGGGGTCTAGGGGGTGTAATTTTAAGTTTGATGGAAATCTAGGGAACAAACTAAACACCTCCCCATAAATGGCCCGGTCATTAACTCCAGAATACTCTTGTGATATAAACGAGACACTGAATATTGCTTAGTGAAACCCAAGCATTCGATTTTTGTGACACGATCCATTTTTGTTCAGGATAATTCTGCAGTGCATCATATATTGTGGAGGCTGTACTATTTGTGTATGGTGTGTATATGTGTGTGTGTGACAGAAAGAGAGAGAGAGGGGGGGGGGGGTGTAAGAGAGAAAGGAGTTTGTGTATGTGTGCTTGAGTGAGAGAGAGAGATAGAGGGTATGTATGTGTGTGTATGAGAGTGATGAGTGTGTGTATGTGTGTGTGTGTGTGTGTGTGTGTGTGAGAGAGAGAGAGAAAGTGTGTGTGTGTGTGTCAGCGAGTGTGTGTTACCGATGGAAGAGGGCTTAAGTAGGGTTAAGGGGATTTGGGTCGTTTTTCTGGACCCCTATCTCCCTCGTGTTTAGCCCCATTAGTTTTCAGATTTTAAGACATTCGGCCCATTAGTTTTGGCGATTTTAACACTTTTTGCCCCATTTCGTTGTCAATGTTAAGACCTTTCATGCCATTTTAGGTGTCGATTTGTTCTTGGCGAGCGAGAGCGAGCCTGCAATTTTAAGAGAACCCGACCTTTGGCGGGAAAAAATTTCTATCGAAAAATGTACAAATTTATCTTGAAGAGGGGTCTAGGGGATTATTCTAAGCTTGATGGAGGTCTAGCGAGGAAACAAAAAATACATTAATAAATGAATGAATAGAAAAAAAGAAAAAAAAACAAAAAAACAGCCACTGTCTCCTTAAGGCGTTTGTAGTCCGAGTTAAGCATCGTGTTACAACGTAATTACTACATTTTCCTCTCGGTATAAGCAAAAAACATCCATAAGCATCCTTAAACAAAGCTGGCATACTGTATACTATAAAGGGCTTGGAGGAGGCGTAACTCAGTAGATAGTGTTATAGACTACTGTACAGATCATAACGTAGGAGGTAGAGTCTACGATGAAATGGCCGAGATTTTTGAGAGGTGATTTCCAGGTTCCTGCAGTCCGACAGTATCCTAAGTACAGTCGTGGCCAGGACAATATTATTATTATTCATATTATTATTATGATTATTATTATTATGATTTTTTATTTTTTTATTATTAGGGGTTCGAGCCCTGCAGGGAACCCCTATTATAATCAATAAATCTTCTTATTCTTCTAAATTATTTTCCACGCCGGTTTTTACGCATTAACTCCAGAACCGCTTTTTGGATCGGGATCAAACTTTCCCACAAGGTGCATTTTTGTATTGGGCAACTTTTGACATGCTAAACATCCGAATGGTGGCCAAACAGGTCCATGGCAGCCGATTTCCCGAAAAATGTGAAACCTAAATACTGTCTCTCCCACTCATAGGAAATGATTGGGCTTTAGCATATGGACTCCACTACTAATGCTCCGCAAATGTTATGGAAAAGGTTTTGCTTTGCACGTGGGGGGTTTTCCGGCAATCTTGAAAAAACCTTGAAAACACTTAAAAATCCACAGCTTGAAAATTACGCAGATGATCAAAGCCATGTTTAAGTAGTTGGGTGAGGCTCGCAATTCTGAACGTTTTGGTACCAAAAGAATAGAAATTGGTGGAATAGTTTGGCCGCAGTATTGAAAACTGTCTTATTCATAAATTACTTTAAAATCGTGTGAGGTACCCACACAACGTTTTCAGTCTTCAGTCTATAGGCTTCCCCGCATCCCCTAGTTTTGCTTAATAATAGTTATATTAATCATTCAGATCCATACATTTTTTAAATTTAACTCTCTCAAAATAGTTGGAGTACCTACGAATTCCAGCAATTATTTAACCAACCTACCTATACATACCTACCCTAGCAAATAATAACGATAATTCAAATTTATTTTTGGTGAATAGCAGAGTATTGGCTAAGGTTTTTAAAAATTCCTCCCTTTGCCAAATGCTTAGTTTAATAACAAAGTTCTAGACCTTCAAAGTTTTGACAATTTTTGGTGTGGTGTGACTTACCTTCCCTCCTCCCTCAAACAGCAAGCAATGTCTTCAGGGGTTCAAGAGTATTGCATTCTTCCATAAAAATATATATTATAGTTCGGTTTTTACGCAATAACTTCGGAACTGCTTGTCGGATCGGGACCAAACTTTGACACAAGGTGCATTTTTGTATTGGGCAACTGTTGATATGGTATCCAAAATGGTGGCCAGACATGCCCGTGGCAGCCTTTCACACCCAACCTATCTCGTCCTATCTAATTTTATGTTGAACCCTATTGTTCTTGATCCCACTATAGGATTCGGTAGCCTATTCCACATATCTACAACTCTGTTACTAAACGAATAGAGGCAGATCCCTTACACATGCAACTAAGATAAACATGGGAATCTGCAGAGAGACAAGTGGCTCACAAAAGGCAGATCCCTTTCACATCCAACCCATTTCGTCCAAATGACTATCTCATTTTATCTTGAAATTCTCTATTGTTCTTGATCCCACTATAGCACTACAGTAGGTAGCCTATTTCACATATCTACGACTCTGTTACGAGAGAGGCAGATCCCTTACACAGCCAATCTCTCTCTCTCTCTCTCTCTTATTTGCACACTGGTACAAATGAGGCAGATCCCTTACACATGCTACCAAGATGAAAATGGGAGTCTGCAGAGAGCTGATTGGCCAACACACGGCAGATCCCTTTCACACCCAACCCATCTCGTCCTATCAAATTTTATGTTGAAGCTCTATTGTTATTGATCCCACTATAGCACTCGGTAGCCTATTCCACATATCTACAACTCTTTTACCAAGCGAATAGAGGCAGATCCCTTACACAGCCAATATCTTTCTCTCTCGCTCTTGTTTGTTTGCACACCGGTACAAATGAGGCAGATCCCTTACACATGCAACCAAGATGAAAATGGGAGTCTGCAAAGAGCCAAGTGGCCCACATAAGGCAGATCCCTTTCACACCCAACCCATCTCATAAATGTTACCTGTTATTTACACTACTTACTATACACCCATGTTATCATATACCTGCAACCAAAACACAATTGTAAGAAATAGGAGTATAAGAAAATGAGAGTCTGTAGAGAGCCAATTGGCCCACACAAGACAGATCCTTTTCACACCCAACCCATCTCATAAAACTCATTTATCTGTCTTTTTTACATTTATGACATCCTAGTCTCTCTCTCTCTCTCTCACAAATGAGAACATAAGAAAACCGGAGTCTGCAGAGAGCCGATTGGCCCACACATGTCAGATCCCTTTCACACCCAACCCATCCCGCGCTCTCTCTCTCTCTGTCGCTCTCATATTTATCGCTATCTTCCTTACGTTTACGACATCCTATTCTCTCTTGCCATACTCTCTCTCTCACAAAGGAGAACATAAAAAATTAAGAAAACAGGAGTCTGCAGAGAGCAGATTGACCTACACATGGCAGATCACTTTCACACCCAATCCATCTTGTTCTATCTAATTTCAAGTTGAAGCTCTATTGTTCTTTATCCCGTTATAGCACTTGGTAGCCTATTCCACATATCTACAACTCTGTTACTAAACGAATAGAGGTAGATCCCTTATACAGCCAATCTCTCCCTCTCTCGCTCTTGTTTGTTTTCACAATCTGTTCCTTCTGTAGTTTCTCCATGTCCAATAAGTTAAATGATCTTTTGATATCTGTGACACAGCTTTTGTATCCAACGCAATAACCTGCTTGCAAAACTGCTCGAACCCTGGACAACGTTGCTTGCAACTTTAATTATTATTGTTGTACTTAAATTTCTAAGTTCAAGCACACTACTGGGGTGGGGGAATAATTCGACAGTTGCTAGAGTTTGTATAGTTTATTTAATAGAACGAACTCTAAATTTAACTACTAGTCCAATAGCCTACTTCCTTTTCTGGTCGAAATGAGTTCAGTACGCGAATTGAATAAGACGTTGTCCCGTGATAGATGGTACGTTGGAACCCAAGGACTCCCGCACATACTTTTCGGATGCCCGCTATTCAGGTAATGCCTCACTTCGACTTAGATACATCGTAGGTTACCAGACTGAATTTATAATGATCGCCGTGCCCTTCGATGTCTTCTAAGAGACCTGGGCTGTTCTGACTCAAACTATTACTAATTTCTTAATCCTAAATGCAAGTGGACAAATAATATATATTTCTATATCCGCTTCCGAAACCCCCAAATGGCTAACCTTTTCCCGGGCTCACTCTCGGCTCATACAATAGCCCCTCTGAATACAACACTGGCCCGTGGGCCGTTTGACTCTCTATAAAGGATATAATCTTTAACTCACATTTACCTTACAACATCGAACGCGTAGTCCGTTACACATGAACATAAAAGCTTTGTCAATACAATAGTACACCTGAATACAACACTAGCCCGTAGGCCGTTTAACTCTCTATCAGAGATATAATCTTTAACTCTTAGTTCCCATACAACACCGAACACGTAGTCCGTTACACATGAACATAAACTCTTTGTTAATACAATATTACACCGGAATACAACAATGGCTCGTAGGCCGTTTAACTCTCTATAAAGGATATAATCTTTAACTCTTAGTTCTCTTACAACATCGAACGCGTAGTCCGTTACACATGAACATAAACTCTTTGTTAATACAATATTACACCGGAATACAACACTGCTTCCCGGACAATATTTCTGGTAGCTTCAAGAGCCGGATACGCCCTTACGTTACTTTCTATTTCAAAAGACTGGCCCAATCTTAAAGGTCACTCAACCGAGCTAGGAGGTAGCAAGACTAATCATGAAGTTCCTTTATCAATAAGTTACGTTAAACATATTCGGACTAGTGTCCTTCTATATAATTCGGACGTGTGTCCTTGCAATATAATTTCGGACGTGTGTCCTTACAATATAACCCGAACGTGTGTCCTTACAATATAATTCCTATAACCTTAGCTGAAGCTCATATCTAAAACAACTATTCACTATTTTCCCCTGAACCCAATAGTTGTTATTTAATCTCTGTCCCTCTTACGTTAATTAAAGAACTTCCTATAAGATCCTAATTGTTTTCTTTCTGCCTCACACATCAGGGGTATCAGGAAAACCCTCTTTATATAACATACACATCCAACTTCACGACATTGCCCTACATCGCTATCCTCTATCCATAAAACACTACTTTTCCCACTACATATCATACATGTAACACCATACACTTACCTAATAAATATGGCAGTACAATTGTTAAGAGCAAACCTGGTGGTCCCTAGGATATCCACCCCCGGCAGGGTTGGGTCATTGACACAGGGCCCTCCCGGTCGTCATCATGGGACTGTGTCAAGAGCATTGCAACGTCCCAAAGCTGCTCGTCGGTGCAGCTTTTTCTTTAGTAATATAAGGGGACTTCACTCTAACATCAATTCTGTACACCAATTTCTTCAAGCAGAATCCCCTACTCTCCTTTTTTTGACAGAGACTCAAGTAACATCCACATCTGACACGTCTAGATTTAATTTTCCAGGTTATCAACTGCTCCAAAATTTCAGACCTAAAGGAGGTGCATGTTGCTTCGCAAAATCTGAAATTGCCCTGGAGGTGGTTACTAGTTTCAATTGTCCCTATTTTGATTATTCTATATACAAATTAATTTCTGCTGGTAAATTTAAATACATATGTTGCATCTACCGTTCCCCAAATACTCCTCCAGAGCAAAGTCTTTTTGATTCTCTGTCCTCACAACTCAGTGTCCTCAACTTAAATGCTTCTTCTGAAATCACTGTGTTGGCTGATTTTAATGTCCATAATGTTGAATGGCTCACTCATTCAGCCAGGACTGATGATGCTGGTCTTGAATGTGAGCTATTTGCAGACTCATTTAATCTCACTCAACTAGTCAACCAACCCACCCGTGTACCAGATAATCCTAATCATAATTCCCACCTACTGGACTTATTTTTAACAACCAATTCAGAAAAATATGATGTTACAGTGAGGTCCCCGCTTGGATCTTCTGATCACTGTCTGATACAGGCCACCTGTCTATCACCTACCACACCTTCCCACTCTGAACCTGTTTTGGTGACTAAATGGCATTACGATAGGGGCAGACTGGGAGGGTCTTCAAGGTTTCTTTATTGATATTCCCTGGACCTCTTTCTTTTCTAATGATGCACACTCCACCTTGAGCCACATACAAGATTTTGTAAAAATTGGAATGGAAACTTTTATTCCTCATCAAAAGTACAGTAAAAGATCTAATTCACCTAAATGGTTTGACCATAATTGTGCTAGAGTAACTGAACAAAAAGCAATAGCCTGCAATGCATACACAAGATCAAAAACACATGAAGCCTTTAATTACTTTAAAAACATCAGAAATCATGCCAAAACTGTATTAAACCTAACTAAATCAAACTTTCTCCACAAGCAGGCAAATAAACTTCTAAATAATCCAAATGATAACAAAATATTTTGGTCTACTCTTAACTCATTCAAATCCAACTTCACTACTGCTTCATCCATTCCACCATTAAAATCTCCGACTGGCAACCTTGTAAGTGACCCACGAGGTAAAGCTAACCTTCTTGCGGATATTTTCTCCACCAACTCAACCTTAGATGAAATAAATCAAGATGTCCCTGTACTTAATTTTAATTCGCCTGAAATTCCCTCACTTAAGATCCACACCAGACATGTCAAAACTATTTTGCAGAATCTCTCAGTAGATAAGGCTCCTGGTCCAGATGAAATTCCTCCAATAGTACTTAAGAATTGCTCCTTGGTGCTCGCTCCTGTATTGGCAAAATGTTTCCGTCTGTGTACTCATACCTCATGCTTCCCAGTACCCTGGAAAGAAGCAAACATCCATCCAGTTCCTAAAAAAGGTGCCTCTTCAGATCCATCAAACTACAGACCAATAGCTATAACTTCCACTCTTGGTAAAGTCTTTGAAATTATATTAAATAATCACATAATTAAGCATCTTGAGAATAATAAATTAATCAGTGATAGGCAATATGGTTTTAGACGATGTCGATCAACTGCAGACATTCTTTGCCTTCTTAGCATCAAATCAACCAAGCTACAGACCAACATGGTGAAACACATACAATAGCACTGGATATATCAAAGGCATTTGATAGAGTCTGGCATCAATCCTTATTGTCGAAGATGTCACACTACGGCCTTGCATCATTAGTTCCACTAATTTCTTCTTATCTTCATAACAGAAAAATATGTGTAATGGTAGATGGCCTTTATTCTCAATTTCACTCAATAAATGCTGGTGTTTCCCAGGGATCAGTTTTGGCCCCAACTCTGTTCCTCATTCATATCAATGATCTCATATCTACCACTCATAATCCAATACATTCCTACGCAGATGACTCGACACTCCACAGTTTCTTCACATTTACCAATTCATTCACCCAACCCGATCTTATAAATTCAAAAATAAACACTGCAATTTCTCTGAACCAGGACCTTTCTAGAATTAATGAATGGGGACAAAAGAATCTAGTTTCCTTTAATGCACAGAAAACAAAGTACATTCAATTTTCTAACCGACAGAATCTCACTGACTCCCATATATTTTTTAATGATGTAAATATTCCCACTTCCCCTAGTATTGACATTCTCGGTGTAACATTAACTACTAACTTGAGCTGGACACATTATGTTAGAAGCATTGCTAAGAATGCCTCTAAAAAACTGGGACTCCTGTACAGAGTTCGTGAATTCTTCACTGACGAGCAGTTGGCCGTAATATATAAAAAGTCATGTGCGTTCTCAGATGGATTACTGTTCACCTCTGTGGGGTGGAAGTGGAGTGGTTGCATTGAGGCAGTTGGACAAAATTCAAAATAAAGCTATTAGATTAATCAATAACCCTGCAATCACACAGGACCTTCCTACATTATCCATACGAAGAAACGTTGCATCCCTTGCATTATTCTACAGATATTTTCACAGCAATTGTTCCGAGGAACTTGCTTCAATTGTGCCGCCTCTCCACATCTTTCCACGTAGAACTAGGGCAGCTGAGAGCGCCCATGAATTTACACTTTCTCCTCCACAATGCAGAACTTCCGCTTATCAGAATTAACTTATCCCCAGAGCTACTACTCTTTGGAATTCACTTCTCTCGAATTGCTTTCCACAAACTTACAATCTACAAATGTTTAAATCCAGTTGTTACAAACATTTTATGAATGGAGGATGCCTTTAGGCACATGGACCTTTTTGTTTTATCTGTGTTTTTCCTTCCTCCATTCATTGTCTCTTAAAAAAAAAAAAAATAAAAACAAAACACAACAAAAATATAAAGTAAAAAATCATAGACAAAAACCCAACAAACACAAAAAAAATATTAAAAAAATGGAAAAACACGCGAATAAATAAATGGATGGAAACACATATTGGGCAGAATAAAATAATAGGGGAAATCTATCAAACAAAAAAAAAAAAGGACTGAAACATGCTAAATAGGTTACTACAAACGGTCTATTACAAGTGAGAACGAGGTGTCTCTGAATAATAGCTTACCTGACTGTTCCTTTACTTATATATCTTCTAGATCTCAAGTGACGGCGTCTTTTCCGTGGATTGACCTCCCTACTGCCAACCTAGAAGTTGGCAGATTGGGAGCCAAAGCGTCACATTTTTCCCTTACCCCTCAACTTTCCCTTCATAATTGCTGAGGGGCACAGGGCCTTGGGTGGGGCTTTGGTTTCCCGGGCGTTTCCGCACCCTCCTCAGCTCCCTGCCTTGGAGTGGCTTCGGTCACCCGGGCTTTGTTAGTGGTAAGCAGGGAGGATTTTGTGGGGGCGCTCGTTTATGGCCTTGGCCTTGCTCGAGACCTTGGGCTGTTCGGCCAGACAGCCTGGGTACTACTAGCAATATCTCGGAGATGGATCTCATGCCGAGTGAGTGTAGTCACAGTGTGTTTCGACTCTTTTCCTTGTCCACATGACAAATCTGGATGGTTGAACTGGTTGGAGAAATGACAAAAATGTGGGACGCTGCTTTAGTATCCCCAATAGGCTCAAAATCGGTCATATGTCTGAGAGGGTTAAGATGCGTGCCGGGGTCTCTCACCCATAAAGCTATATTTGTAGCCACGTACTGTATATACTACAGCAGGTGAGAGAGAGAGAGAGAGTGAGTGAGTGAGGGAAATGACAGAATGAGAGAGGGAGAGATGTACATAGGCTTTAAAGCTACACTGACCACACATACTTTACGATAAACGAGGTGGATAGCATATATTAGTAGAGATATCACCAGAGAGACAAATGGAAGTGGATAGAGCACAGGAGAGAGAGAGAGATCCATAGACTATTGCATGATGAGAGAGAGAATAACATTGCTATTACAAAACTGAGACCCTCCCGGAGCCATAAGGTAGATTAAGGGGAATTTTTAGTTTGAGATATCAACCTTAGAATCACAGTGAAAGATAAATGGTAAAAGATCGGTAGAAAAATGTCCCGTGGTTCCTCCTTAAATACAGGCTCGCTGTTGCTCGCCAGGAAAATATAGACAACTAAATGGCACAGAAAGGTCTTAATATTGACAGATGTGAAAGTTTTAGTACCCCTCAAAGTTTAAAATCTCACTGAGGCTTCAAGTAAATAGAGATGGGTCCAGAAAAATCCCGTAGAAATCTCCCGTTAATACTTAAGTTACAGGCTCGCTGTCGCTCCAGGAAAATACGAAAAAAATAAAGAAAAAAAAAGAGAAAAAAAAGCCAAAATAAAAAAAAAAAAGAGAAAATAAAGCAAAAAAAAACGAGAGAGAGAGAGAGAGAAAAAAAATCAAGTAGAAGAGAAAAAAAAGAGAGAGAGAGAGAAAAAAAAAAAAAAAAAAGAGAAAGAGAGAGAGAGAGAGAGAGAGAGAGAGAGATGAGACGATGGAGAGAGAGAGAGAGAGATGAGAGAGAGAGAGAGAAAATGCGTTTACTGAAAGAGCAAGCTGAAATTATGGAGCTTCGACCTGACATTTTACAAGCGAGTGTCAACGGCGCACTCAATACCTGAATTAAATACATATTAGTCTATTTTATTGCATATTTGCATTGGTCCGCGCAAGGATTGGTTAAGTAATCGTGTGGAGGTTCTCCATATTGGTTTTAATTTGGTCTTGTGTGTTTAAGGGGAGGTTTTTAGTGTGTTCCCTAGACTTCCATCCAGTTCAAAATTACACCCGCTAGACCCCCTTTCAAAATAAATTAGTACATTTTTCGGTTGAAAAATGTACCGGCGGAAGTCCTCTTAAATTACAGGCTCACTATCACTCGCCAGGAAAATAATCGACACTTAAATGGCACGAAAGGTCTTAAAATTGACAGAAATGGGGCGAAAGTTCTTAATTTATCGCCAAACTAATTGGGGTGAACGTCTTACAATCTCAAAAGCAATGGGGCAAAACATAGGGAAAAATGGGTCCAGAAAAAAAAAATCACGAGGAATTCTCCCCTTGAGGCTTATTCACACAAGCAATTATTTCCGGCAATTATCTATCTATCTATCTATCTCTATAACTATCTATCTACTGCCAGACGTCTCAATCCCCAAGGGGGTGCTTACGAATGAACCGCCTCCATTTTGTGTGGGTAAACATTAACTTAGGGTCTAGCGGGCGTGGTTGTGGCAGGTGATGGGGACCGTGTATTTACCTATTTGTATTTACCTATTTGTAGTATACAGGAGTTGAGCTTTTTAGGCTCGTATTGTCCCGCTTCCTGAGTTACAATTATCTAACTTTGCCTTAAAAATATGAATGGTTTTGGCACACACCACTTCCTCTTCCAACTGATTCCACTTACTTATACTTCTGTAAGGGAAACTATACTTTCTCACATCTCCTTTACATCTTCCTTTCATTAGTTTATATCTATGCCCCATAGTTCTACCATTATCTTTCACAATATAACCCTTCTTGTCCACCTTTTCGAGTCCTCTCACACATTTGTACATCATAATCATATCGCCTCTCTCCCTCCTATCCATTAGAGATGGTAAATCTAATTTCTTTACTCGCTCCTCATATGGTATTTCTCTCAGTTCTGGTATCATCCTAGTTGCAGCTCTCTGAACCTTCTCCAGCTTCTTTATATGCTTTTTTAGATGTGGTGCCCACACCACTGCCGCATACTCCAGTCTTGGTCTCACCAATGTTTTTTATTATTTTCTCCAGCATCTCCTCGTTTATATAGTTGAAGGCTATTTTTATTCTGTTTAGCAGTCCATATGTTTCTCCCACTATCTTATTAATATGATTCTCAGGTGAAAGATCACTTCCTAACAGTTATCCCTAAGTCCTTTTCTTTCTCTGATGAGTTTGTTTTCTCGTTAATTATATTCCGTATGACACATTATTGTACTTACTCCCATTTCCACTACATGACATTTATTTGTGTTAAATTCCATTTTCCACTTGTTGCTCCATTGAATCTATCCTATCCAAATCCCTCTGTAATTCCCTACCACTGTTTTCATCTTCTATACGCTTCATGATCTTGGCATCATCTGCAAACATATTCATATATGCATTTATATCCTTTGGCATGTCGTTAATGTATATTAGAAACATTATGGGAGCCAGCACCGCACCACTTGTGACATCTTTCCACGTAGAAAATTTATCTCTGATAGTAGTCCTCATCTGTCTCCCTGAAAGATAGTCCTCCATCCAATTTAACAAAATACCCTGAATCCCTCCATACTCTTTTAATTTCCACTTCAGCCTGCTATGCGATACTCTGTCAAAAGCTTTCTTCATGTCAATATATACGCAATCCACCCATCCATCTCTCTCTTGTAATATGTCAACCACTCTGTCATAAAAACTGAGTAGATTTGTAACACATGAGGTACCCTACCTGAATCCAAATTGCCTGTTAGATAGTAGATTATTCTTTTCCAAGTAAATCATCCATCTTTTCTTAATTATTTTCTCACAGATTTTGCACACTATACTAGTAAGGGACACAGGTCGATAATTCAATGGATGTTCCCTGTTCCCACCTTTATAAATCGGTACAATGTTGGCTCTATTCCAGTCCATTGGTAATTTTCCCACTTCCAGAGAGTATTTCATTATCTCATATAAGGGTTTCACTAGTTCGTCAGCACATTCTTTCAAAATCCATCCCGCTACATTGTCAGGTCCCACTGCTTTTTTCACATCTAGTCCTTTCATTATTTCTACTAGCCCTCTGGGAGAAAATTAATCTCTCCCAGTTTATCACCAATTTCACCTACCGGTACTTCTTCAAAGTTATCATCTTTAGTATATACTGAGTGTAGTGTATTGTTCATAATTTCACACATATTCTGGTCGTCATCATAAGTGGTCCCCTCAACCTTCAACCTGACTATTCTATCCCTTACCTTCATTTTACTATTTATAAACCTATAGAACAGCTTAGGATCACTCTTACATTTTTTCACAATGTTCTTCTCATATTCTCTGGCTTCTTGTCTCCTGATTGCAGCATATACATTTCTTACTCTCTTGTATCTGTTCCAAGTGTCTCTATTACACCTTTTTCTAGCTGCCTTCCACGCTTGGTCTCTCTTTTCCTTGGCTTTCCTACATTTTTCATTAAACCAATCCTTTTCCTTCGCTGACCTATTACCTTGTTTAGGGACATATTTATTAACTCCTTCATATATTGTTTTAAATACTCCATACTTCTCGTCTACATATTTCTCTGATGTATTTCACTCCAGTCAACATCTCTAAAGTATTGTCTCAGTGATTGGTAGTCTCCTTTTGCATAGTCAAACCTAGTTTCCTTGTGCTCCTCCCTCTCCTCCATATTGGAATAACCCAATAGGATTTCTATATCCATTACAACGTGATCGCTCTTGCCTAAAGGTGGTAAGTATTTTATATCAGAATTACATCTGGGTCTCTAGTAAACATTAGGTCCAATCTGGATGCTTCATCATTTCCCCTTCTTCTTGTATTTTCCTTTATATTTTGCACTAATAAATTTTCTGTTACCATATCCAGTAGCCTATACCCCCACGAGTTCACGTTGCTACCAGCTTCTCTCTGCTCCCAATCCACCTCTTTACAGTTGAAGTCCCCTACTATAATTAATTCATTGGTTCTAAGAGTTAATTTTTCAATACAAATAATCATCTCATCTTTGATAAATTTGTATTCCTCCTCTTCCCAAGCCCCTGTGTAGGGCGGCATGTAGGCCACTACAATATCCGCCTTTGATTGTCATCATCTGTCAAGTCTACTGCTAATATTTCCGCTTTACTATTATTCAGATCAATCATTCTGTTTTCAATTTATTATGTGTAAGAATTAGCACTCCTCCCCCCATCTTGTCTTCTCTATCCCTTCTCCAGATATTATAGTTGTTCCATCCAAATCCCTCCAAACTTATCCCTTTATTTAGTTTAGTTTCACATAGACACAATATTAAGGGCTCTTCCTGTCTGATGTAATCATTTATTTCTAATTTCTTTGATAGCAGCCCATCCACATTGCTATAGACCATCTTGCACCCTGTTTTTTACCATTATGATTGATATTCCCTGTCTTTATCCTACTATTTCCCCTTCCTGTTGCACCTCTCCCTCCAATCCTTCTTCCTGTACCACCACTTCGTTTCTCCCCCCCTCCGCCCCTATCCTCTCCCCCTTCTTCAGGTGCCACTTCCTTACTTTCCCATCCATGTTTCTGTAGAAAAAAAAGCCCTTCTCCACTTCTGATCTATTATCGTTCTTTTCTTTGACTTCTCTATTTATTTCTCTAAATTTTTCCCTCTTCCGCATTTAAATCTTTCCTTAGTTTAACCCGTGTGTGTGTGTGTGTGTGTGTGTGTGTGAGGGGGGGGGGGGGGGTTGCTGGAGTGCAGGGCGGCGATGACCATTATCCGTTTCACGCACGGGACGCCCTTTCTGGGATACTTAGAAACCTTTGTTACCATCAGGGGTATTTACAAACCTTTAATTTAGTTACTTCAACCTCTGCAGTTGTCTTTGAGTGAGCTGTGGGCAGAAAAATAATTTTGGAGAGATAATTATGAGATGGAGAGAACTCTATTTCTAAATGGTAAACGACAACCCCCGAGTTCACAGGATAGCCAGAGGGTTAAGGGGAGGTTTTTAGTTTGTTCCCTAGACCTCCATCAAGCTTAAAAATACACCCCCTAGACCCATTTTCAAGATAAATTTGTAAATTTTTCGGTAGAAACATGTCCCGGCCGAATGTAGATTCCTCTTGCATTACAGGCTCGCTATCGCTCGCCAGGAGAATATCAACACCTCTATTACACGAAAAATCTAAATATTGACAAAGAAATGAGGAAAAAGGATTAAAAAACGCCAAACTAATGGGCCAAACGTCATAAAATTTGAAACCCAATGGGGCTAAATATGAGGAAGCAGGGGGCCCAGAACAACGCATTATCTACCCTTAACTATTATGAGTAGCTAAAAAGACTGAGAGACCAAAACCCTTGCCAGCGAAGGGTGAACAAACCGACTAAGAACATGGTTTCATTTGACTGTGTGTACCCCGGCAGCGCAAATGATGACCCCATTGTATTGGACAAAGTATAGTCTGGGCCTGTGTCTTGTTAAACCCTCTCCGACGCGACTTTGAGCCTATTGGGGATACTTTAAAGCATTTGTTACCATCAGGGGTATTTAGAAACCTTTAGTTTAGTTACTTCAACCTCTGCAGTTGTCTTTGAGTTAGCTGTGTTGAGCCTATTGGGGATACTTTAAAGCCTTTGTTACCATCAGGGGTATTTATAAACCGTTAGTTTAGTTACTTCAACCTCTGCAGTTGTCTTTGAGTTAGCTGTGTTGAGCCTATTGGAGATACTTTAAAGCCTTTGTTACCATTAGGGGTATTTAGAAACCTTTAGTTTAGTTACTTCAACCTCTGCAGTTGTCTTTGAGTTAGCTGTGTTGAGCCTATTGGGGATACTTTAAAGCCTTTGTTACCATCAGGGGTATTTAGAAACCTTTAGTTAGTTACTTCAACCTCTGCATTTGTCTTTGAGTTAGCTGTGTTGAGCCTATTGGGGATACTTTAAAGCATGTGTTACCATCAGGGGTATTTATAAAACTTTAGTTTAGTTACTTCAACCTCTGCAGTTGTCTTTGAGTTAGCTGTGTTGAGCCTATTGGGGATACTTTAAAGCCTTTGTTACCATCAGGGGTATTTAGAAATCTTTAGTTTAGTTACTTCAACCTCTGCAGTTGTCTTTGAGTTAGCTGTGTTGAGCCTATTGGGGATACTTTAAAGCCTTTTTTACCATCAGGGGTATTTAGAAACATTTTGTTTAGTTTCTTCAACCTCTGCAGTTGTATTTGAGTTAGCTGTTGTTGAGCCATTGGGGATACTTTAAAGCCTTTGTTACCATCAGGGGTATTTAGAAATCTTTAGTTTAGTTACTTCAACCTCTGCAGTTGTCTTTGAGTTAGCTGTGTTGAGCCTATTGGGGATACTTTCGCCTTTGTTACCATCAGGGGTATTTAGAAATCTTTAGTTTAGTAACTTCAACCTCTCCAGTTGTCTTTGAGTTAGCTGTGTTGAGCCTATTGGGGATACTTTAAAGCCTTTGTTACCATCAGGGGTATTTAGAAACATTTAGTTTAGTTACTTCAACCTCTGCAGTTGTCTTTGAGTTAGCTGTGTTGAGCCTATTGGGATACTTTAAAGCCTTTGTTACCATCAGGGGTATTTAGAAATCTTAGTTTAGTTACTTCAACCTCTGCAGTTGTCTTTGAGTTAGCTGTGTTGAGCCTATTGGGGATACTTTAAAGCCTTTGTTACCATCAGGGGTATTTAGAAATCTTTAGTTTAGTTACTTCAACCTCTGCAGTTGTCTTTGAGTTAGCTGTGTTGAGCCTATTGGGGATACTTTAAAGCCTTTGTACCATCAGGGGTATTTAGAAACATTTAGTTTAGTTACTTCAACCTCTGCAGTTGTCTTTGAGTTAGCTGTGTTGAGCCTATTGGGGATACTTTAAAGCCTTTGTTACCATCAGGGGTATTTAGAAATCTTTAGTTTAGTTACTTCAACCTCTGCAGTTGTCTTTGAGTTAGCTGTGTTGAGCCTATTGGGGATACTTTAAAGCCTTTGTTACCATCAGGGGTATTTAGAAATCTTTAGTTTAGTTACTTCAACCTCTGCAGTTATCTTTGAGTTAGCTGTGTTGAGCCTATTGGGGATACTTTAAAGCCTTTGTTACCATCAGGGTTATTTAGTTACTTCAACCTCTGCAGTTGTCTTTGAGTTAGCTGTGGGCAGAAAACTAATTTTGGAGAGGTAATTATAAGAGAGAACTCTATTTCGTATTGCTAATCTGGCAACCTCTGCGTCATATGTGCGTGAAAGGGTTAACTCTTATATATATTTACATTATTTACTTTGTTGTCATTACGACGGTCAGGTTTTGTTTCCTGGACAATATAAATATGTTATTTGCATATTAATTAGTTAAGTACCGTATATTAACTTATTAAACTGCAGTGTACTACAATATCCCAGTGTATTGGTGTTACATGGACATAACATAATATATGCTGCATTCATTTAAGCCACCCCACTCACTTTGTTTCTCTTTCTCTCCCTCTCTCTTTGGCTTGTATCCATTCGGGCCCATTCAGCCTACTGTTTTATGACGTTTACCCATCCAGGTGTCATTCTTTCCCTGGCGAGCGGTAGTGAGCCAGCAATATATATATTTGTTTTGGCAGCAAGCTAAATTTGTAAATTTTCGATAGAAAAATTTCTCCGGCGAAGCCGGATTTCTCAAACAATGCTGGCTCGCTATCGCTCGCCAGATAGAACTTGACACCTGGATGGGGATAAACGCCTTAAACAGATGGCTGAATGTGTTGGAATGGATACAAGCCAGAGAAAAGGAGAGAAAGATAAATAATTGCCGGTGACCCCCTTAATATACATAACTGCCTATTTGTACTTTCCTACTAATTTAGTAATCAATAAATAGTTTATCACTTATATACAAGATATTCACTAATAAAACTAACTGTTGCAATTAGTCTGTACATATTTATACTCCTCAACGCCAATATTTATGGACAGCTCTCAATAGTTGTATATAATTTAATTACTAATTTAAGAGCTTGCTTACATTATCAGTTAAAACTGTTCTTTCTTAGACAACTAATAATTTACGTAGTCCCTCATATTTAATATTCCCTAATTAATTTCCACTGTATAATGAATTACAATGCTTACAGGACCGCTAATGTCCTTACAGCACCGCTAATGTCCTTACAGCACCGCTAATGTCCTTACAGCACCGCTAATGTCCTTACAGCACCGCTAATGTCCTTACAGCACCGCTAATGTCCTTACAGCACCGCTGATGTCCTTACAGCACCCCTATCCTTACAGCACCGCTGATGTCCTTACAGACCCCTGATGTCTTACAGCACATGATGTCCTTACAGCACCGCTAATGTCCTTACAGCACCGCTGATGTCCTTACAGCACCCCTGATGTCCTTACAGCACCGCTAATGTCCTTACAGCACCGCTAATGTCCTTACAGCACCGCTAATGTCCTTACAGCACCGCTAATGTCCTTACAGCACCGCTAATGTCCTTACAGCACCGCTAATGTCCTTACAGCACCGCTGATGTCCTTACAGCACCGCTAATGTCCTTACAGCACCGCTAATGTCCTTACAGCACCGCTAATGTCCTTACAGCACCGCTAATGTCCTTACAGCACCGCTAATGTCCTTACAGCACCGCTAATGTCCTTACAGCACCGCTAATGTCCTTACAGCACCGCTAATGTCCTTACAGCACCGCTAATGTCCTTACAGCACCGCTAATGTCCTTACAGCACCGCTAATGTCCTTACAGCACCGCTAATGTCCTTACAGCACCGCTAATGTCCTTACAGCACCGCTAATGTCCTTACAGCACCGCTGATGTCCTTACAGCACCCCTAATGTCCTTACAGCACCGCTGATGTCCTTACAGCACCCCTGATGTCCTTACAGCACCCCTGATGTCCTTACAGCACCGCTAATGTCCTTACAGCACCGCTGATGTCCTTACAGCACCGCTGATGTCCTTACAGCACCGCTAATGTCCTTACAGCACCGCTAATGTCCTTACAGCACCGCTAATGTCCTTACAGCACCGCTAATGTCCTTACAGCACCGCTGATGTCCTTACAGCATCGCTGATGTCCTTACAGAACCGCTGATGTCCTTACAGCACCGCTAATGTCCTTACAGCACCGCTAATGTCCTTACAGCACCGCTAATGTCCTTACAGCACCGCTAAGGTCCTTACAGCAACGCTAATGCCCTTACTGCACCGCTGATGTCCTACAGCACCGCTAATGTCCTTACAGCACCGCTGATGTCCTTACAGCACCGCTGATGTCCTTACAGCACCGCTAATGTCCTTACAGCACCGCTAATGTCCTTACAGCACCGGCAGTCCTTACAGCACCGCTGATGTCCTTACAGCACCGCTAATGTCCTTACAGCACCGCTAATGTCCTTACAGCACCGCTAATGTCCTTACAGCACCGCTAATGTCCTTACAGCACCGCTAATGTCCTTACACCACCGCTAATATAATGCATTGTTATACCTTATTTATATGCTAACTATTCGCTAACATATTGGCTTGTATCCATTCGGCACCATTCACCCTACTGTTTTAAGAAGTTTACCCCCATTCATGTGCCAATATTTTCCTGGCGAGCGGTTAGCGAGTCAGCATATATGTATTTTGGTTTTGACAGCAAGATAAATTTGTACATTTTTTGATAGAAAAATTTCTCCGGCGAAGCCGGATTTCTCCATACAAAGCATTAATATATTCAATGTTTCTCCATACAAAGCAACAGCATTACTATATCAATGTTTCTCCATACAAAGCATTACTATATTCCATGTTTCTCCATACAAAGCATTACTATATTCAATGTTTCTCCATACAAAGCATTACTATATTCAATGTTTCTCCATACAAAGCATTACTATATTCAATGTTTCTCCATACAAAGCATTACTATATTCAAAGTTTCTCCATACAAAGCATTACTATATTCAATGTTTCTCCATACAAAGCATTACTATATTCAATGTTTCTCCATACAAAGCATTAATATATTCGATGTTTCTCCATACAACGAACTACTATATGCAATGTTTCTCCATACACAGCATTAATATATCCTCCCTCAGTTACTAACCCATCTGTCCCCTACTAACTTCCTAATCCTGCCACGGACATTAGTTCTAGGGCAGTAGTTCCCTTTCCAATGTTCCCTTACCCACTCTAAACCACTGTTTGGACACTTGATCCTCAGTGTTTTGGAGGACAAGCAGCCTAGAAGGGTCACTAGGCCTGTTGTTGCTACGACTTTATGAAGCTTAGGAAGGATATGTGGTAGCTAAAAGGATTAAATGATTGGTTGAGATAGTGTGTAGTCTCTTAAGTGGCAGACGTCCTTCCCAAGCTTAATGTAATCTTCAAATATTTGCCAGACTATATTGAAAAGGACGTCACTGTTACTAGATGGGTTAACAAAGTTTAGGCTAGTATACATTTGTAATCGAATTTCATAAAGTAATTCATGGATAGGTTACGTATGAGGCATATTCCAGACAACTCAGAGGGGGAGAGAGAGAGAGATTAGTGATTCAACAACTAAGTCGTCTTTCGATAGATAGATAGATAGAACTTAAGTATTCCCATTTTAGCTATGAATCGGGATATTATATAGTATATGTATAAGTGAACATAAGTTAGTAATGGTTAAGTACATATATAGTATATGTATAATTGAACAATCATAAGTATATTTATAATTGAACATATATTAGTATTTATGTTATTGCACATTATATATTATATGTATAATGAACAATTATAGTATATGTATAAAGTTTTGAACTAGTAATAAGTAGATGTATAAGTGAACAATATAAGTATCGTCTAATTAACATATATAGTATATGTATTAAGTGAAACATATATAGTATAAGGTATAAGGTGAAAACATATATAGTATATGTATGTATAAGTGAAATCATATCAGTATATGTATAAATGTGGAACATATATAGTCTATATTTCTATTGAACATAGAATTATATGTATAAAGTAACATATATGTATATGTATAATCGGTGAACAGATATAGTATATGTATATGAATGAACATATATAGTATATGTATAAGTGAACATATATAGTATATGTATAAGTGAACATGATATAGTATATGTATAAGTGTTAACAAACATTAGATAGTATATGTATAAGTGAACATACCTAATAGTATGTATAACGTGAACATATATAGTATATGTATAAGTGGAACATAATATAGTCTATAGGTATAAGTGAAACATATATAGTATATGTAGTAAGTTGACATATATAGTAATATGTATAATTGACATATTGTAATTTATAAGGAACATATATCGTAATGTTAAGTGAACATATATCGTATGATGTATAAGTGAACATATATAGTATATGTATAAGTGAACAATATTAGTATATGTATAAGTGAACATATATAGTATATGTTATCAAGTGAACATATATAGTATATGTATAAGTGAAATATATAGTTTGATATTATAAGTGCACATATATAGTATATTTCTAAGTGAACAATATATAGTATAGGTATCAAGTGAACAAATATAGTATATGTATACGTGAACATATATAGTATATGTATAAGTGCAACATATATAGTATCTGTATAAGTGAAAAAAAAACATATATATTATATGATATGACATATATAGTATATGTATAAGTGAACATATTCGATCATGTATAGTGAACATAATAGTATATGTATAAGTGGAACATATATAGTATATGTATAAGACATCTATAGTATATGTATCGCATTAACCTATATGTAATGTATAAGTAACATATCTCTTATATGTATAGGTGAACATATATAGTATATGGTCTAATGACCATATTTATATATATGTATATGAACTATCGAGTATATTAAAGTGCACATTATAGTAATATGTCTAAGGAACATATTATACTATGTATAATGGAACATATGATAGTATATGTATAAGTGCTATATATATAGTATAAGTGAACCTATATATCTAGGGTAGTGAACATATATAATAGGTATAAGTGAACATATATAGTATATGTTATAAAGTGAACATATATTAGTATATGTATAACGTGAACATATATAGTATATGTATAATGTGAACCTATTATAGTATATGTATAAGTGAACAATATATAGTATATGTATAAGTGAACATATATAGTATATGTATAAGTGAACATAAACTAGTATATGTTATAATGGTGAACATATATAGCTATATGTATAAGTGAACATATATAGTATATGTATAAGTGAACATATATAGTCTCTGTATAAGTGAACATATATAGTATATGTATAATTGAACCTATATAGTATATAGTATAAGTGACATATATACAGTATAGTATAAGGAAAATATATAGTATATGTATAAGTGAACCATATAGTATAAATATGTATAAGTGAACATATATAGGTATGTATAAGTGAACATATATAGTATATGTATAAGGTGCACATATATAGTATATGATAAAGTGAAAAAAACATAAATAGTATATGTATAAGTGAACATAATAGTATCATGTATAAGTGACTAAGTATATATTAAAGTGACATATAGTATACTGTAATAAGTGAACAATATATTAAATATTATAATGACATATATCGTATAATGTATAAAGGGAAACATATATTAGTATATGTAAAATGAACATATATAGTATCTAATGTATAAGTGAACAGGATAGATAGTATATTGTATAAGTGACACTATATAGTATATTTTGGTATAAGTGGAACATATCTAGTTATAATGTATAAGTGAACATAGTATCGGTATATGTATAAGTGAACATATATAGTATATGTATAAGTGAACATATATAGTATATGTATAAGATGAACATATAATAGTATATGTATAAGTGCAACATATCCAATATAGTACTATATGTATAAGTGTAATATATATAGTATATGTATAAGTGAACACTATATAGTCTATGTATAAGTGAACATATATAGTATATGTATAAGGTGAACATATAAGTATATGTAAAATAAAGGTGACATATATAAGATAGTGGTAATTATTAATAGAGAGTCACTACTAAACTAATAATAACTGATGCTAGAGAGATAGGGGGACTAGGATATCTATGAGTGGGTCACGATGGATAAGAGAGAGAGCTGACTATTTATATAGATAATAGGGGGACGAAAGAGAGATCGAGTTGGTTATTCGTATGTGATAGAGATTATATGGATTGAATGATTTATAGTTCGAGATATGTTACTATGGATATACCTGGAGAGAGTTTACTAGGATACGAGAGGAGAGTGGTTACTATGGTATAGAGAGAAGTTTGGCGAGGGAAGAGCTAGATAGGCTGTGAACGAGGAGTATAGATAGTGGACGAGGGGATAGATAGTGGGGGATGTAGACTAGTAGAATAGAGGGTGACGACTGTATAATTGCGATAGTGTTTGACGCGTGGATTATATATATTGGTGTGGACTGAGGATATCAGATTAGAAGGGGGGACTAGTGATTAATCAGATCCGTGGTGTTACGAGGGACAGCGCTCTAGGTGGGGACGAGAATCTATATGTAGGTGTGACGATGTAGATAGGGAGAGGGTTAGGACGAGATAATAGGAGGTGTTGAACGACTTATATAGAGCTGGTGGTTCCGGTATAAGCTGCTCTAGTTGTTTCGAGGGATTAAAGAGATGAGGGTGACGAGGGATCTCGAGTAGCTTCGTGTCCGAGTGATATATCTCAAATTTGACGAGGGATAGAGAGAGAGAGGGGGCTAGTTAGAGCGAGAAGATATGTGTGTACTATTATAAAGAAGATTGTTTACAGTGATAGATTTGGTGCCTAGATATAGTATAGAGGTGGTTACATGGTATATAGAGATATTTTGGTGACCTAAGATATAGCTCTATGTGGTACTATGGATAGAGAGAGATGGTATACGAAGGAATATGAGTATATTACAAATTAGTACAAATTAAATCAATCCAACCCAGGTCTAGTGACCTTCTAGTGCTGCTTGTCCGCCAACCACTGATGATCACGTGTCCAAACTGTGGTTTTAGTAGTGGGTAATAGGAACATCTGACAGGGACTACTACTGCCCATAAACTCAATTTCCGTATTAAGGCAGGATTAGGAAGTTAGTAGGGGACAGATGTTTAGTAACTGAGGTGTGTGATAAATAAAAGTTCTTCACTTTAACAAACGCAGTCAGTCGCTGGGTTTTATGCAAATATTTGTCGATGCGGAGTTTAAATGAATCAACGGTGATTCAGTCTATAACGCTCGGGGAAGCCCATTGCACAAGTTGACACATCGATTGAAAAATAAATTCTTAGATTCGTGTGGTAGTTAAAAGATTTACCAATCATTTTTTCAACTCGTGTCCCCGCGTTGAATTAGATTGGGGTCGATAGTGAAGTACTTACTACAGTTCCTATTGTCGATGCCTTTGATGATTTTGACCCCCTGGATGAAGTCATCTCTACAATCTTTGTCGGGTAAAGGAAATAGATTTAATTTCCTAAGACGCTCTTCGTATGGTTTTGTTGTTTAGGCCTTAGTACCCTAGGTAATCTTTTGTAACTCTATTTTGCACCTCGTTCTCATCTTGTTTATATCTTTTTGGTAATAAGGGCACCAGGATTGACCGCAGTATTTCCAGAAGCATGGCGGACTAAGGAATTGGAAAGGGTTAAGGATAGCTTTCTTTGGCATTCTGCTCCAATGAACTGCCTATAAAAGCCAATTAAGTTTGTTTGCCATTCCGAACAACTTCTGAACATTGTTGACTCGGTTTTAGGGTACGCGATATTGTATACTCCCAGATCGGTTTCTCTCTTTACAATTGGCTTAAGCTGAGCTGACCATTCATACAGTAATAGTTTGCTTTCTCATTTAGGTAATCCGATATGTAGTACGTTACATTTGCCGCATTGAAACTCATTTGCCACACCAAATTGGGCCCAACATGACAATGTCCCTAGATTGTGTTGCATATCGCCAACTTGTTCTTTCTGAGCGTACGCTATTTGCAATTTTTTGATAATCGTCAGCAAATTTTGAGATTGTAACCGGTGCGACCCTCATCTAATGTCGTTGATGTAAATTAGAAAGATAATTGGTCCGAGTACGCGATCCCCTGGGGTACCCCGCTACTTACATTGGTCCATTTAGATGCCTTAACGTTATATGAATTTACTCTTTGCTTTCTGTCGCTGATCCAATTTTTCTATCCATTCAAACACAACTATAAGACAGAAGGGAAGTACCGACCCAATTTTCAACACAGAACAATACAGAGCCGTCTTGTATTCCATGCGCTTTTCTTTTAGCAATAACGTTTGTGGGGAACTTTGTCAAAGGCCTTTTGAAAGTCAAGGTATATAATATCTACAGCTTTAACTCTCATCGTAGAGGTTGAGGATATCGTGGCAGAAGTCGAAGAGTTTGGTTAAACAGGAACGTTTTTTTTTACGAAAGCCGTGTTGAGTATCTTTCCAGTAAGTTCTTTGCCTCTAAGTGATTCCGAGTCTGTCTCTTATGACCGTTTCTCTAGCATGTTTACCTACATTGAGGTTAAGCTCATTGGACTATTTTACTGGGTAGGGATTTGCTGCCATTTTTTTAATATCCGGTGAAACCTTGGCTAGCTTCCAGCTGATCATGCATAGTCCCATCTGCAAGGCTTCATTTGAATAGCAATGTCAGTGTTTTTGGAGAGCTCATCCTTAGCTTCCTTTAGAACTCTAGGCGAGATTGTATCAGGTCCAGGCGTTTTATTTAGCTTTTTTTATCTAAACATGTCAATACTTCTCTCTCTGTAACGGTGAGATTGCTTTAGAACATACTTGAATTATCAATCTGAATCGGCGATGGGGTAGGGATATCACGCGAGGGGGGACGAGGGATATAGAGAGAGAAGGGGGGAGACTCGGGGATATAGAGAGACGGGGTCGAGTATAGAGAGTAAGAGGGGATGAGGAAGGATAGAGAGAGAGGGGGGGACTAGGTGTGTCGGCGACGGCTTGAGGAAGAAGTATCTATCGGAGGGGGGGACGATGGATAGAGATATTAGTGGGGGACTACGAGTATAGAGATAGGGTGTGGTTGCGAGAGATCGGGGCGAGAGAGGGGTGACGAGGATATAGATAGAGAGGTGGCCCGAGGGATATAACGAGCGCGTGTGACTATGGCTCGAGACGCAGGTGGCTCCTTGGGATAGAACGCAGAGAGGTTGAGCCGAGTTATCGCGCGCGAGATGGGGTACCGATGGCTGAGGACGAGAGTGGTAAAAGAGTGATATGATAGATAGGTGTGAACGAGGATCGTAGAGTAAGGGGGGACAAATGTATCAGAGAGAAGATTGATAGACGAGAGTGGGGGTACTAGGCTAGCGCTCTAGTGGGACAGGGATAAAAGAGAGAGGTGATTTGGACAGAGGGCTCTATAGTCTAAGTGGGACGAGGGATATCAGATAGAGTATGACTAGGGAATAGCGAGAGAGAGGATGGCCGGAATCAGAGATGGTTGTCACGAAGGATAGATAGGAGACAGGGGTCTGAGGGGCTAGCATAGATAGGTGGGTAACGAGGATAGAGATATAGGTTTTGCCGCGGTCTAGATCAATAGGGTCGGACTATTTGATCGCTAATAAGGTGGGTGGGCGAGGATATTGCGAGAGAGTTGTGGCCGATGGATACGAGAGCGGGGTGCGATGGATAGATAATATGTGTGGGTGTCCTAAGGATAGTGGGCGATGGAATGGCGAGAGAGGGTGCCGATGATAGAGATAGATCTGGCGTTAAGAGTGCTGGATAGAGGCGGGCCGAGGTGCATAGAGAGAGAGAGGGGGGACGATGATCGCTGCTAGAGTTAGGAGTGACTGGGCTATAGAGATAAGTGTGTGATGGAGTTAAGAGAGAGAGGGTGATGAGTTCTAGTAGATAGATGTGTGGTATGATGAATATAGTATCTATGTTGTACTCGACTGGACTATAGAGACGAGGTGGACGATGATCGAGAGAGATGGGGGGCCATGGATAGATAGAGGGAGGACTAAGTATCGATATAGAGAAGGGAGACTGGGATAGAGAGGATATGTTTTCCGTAGTCTCTAGAGAGAGAGGTGGATCGAGATATAGATAGAGAGAGGGGACGAGGGCATAGAGAGAGAGAGGAGACGAGTTATAAGAGACGGCATCGTGACTAGGATGAAGATAGAGGTTAGACTAGGACTAGAGAGAGAGAGGGGTGTGACAGGTGATAGAGAGATAGAGGGGGACACCGTGATTAGAGAGAGTTGCATGGCTATAGCGATAGGGGTGGTAGCGAGTATTCTCTACTTATCAAAGGAATTACAAAGGAGACGATTATCAAGCAACAACCGGTCTAGTGACCCTTCTAGTTTTTTGTGCCCCCCCCTTGTCCTCCAAAACACTGATAATGCAAGTGACACACCATTGTGTTTGAGAGAGTGGGTAAGGTAACCATTGGAAAGGGAACCACCTTGCCCTGCCACTAACGTGGCAGGACTTGAGGTTAGTAGGGACATAGTGGGGTTAGTAACTGAGGGAGGCTAAAGTTATTCATTTACAAAAACGCATTCAGTCGCAGGGTTGATGGCGGAATAGTTGTCTAGGCGTAATTGAAATGAATCACAACGTGGCTGGCCGGTCCTAAATAACGTCTCGGGGAAGCCCATTCCACAAGTTGACAACTCGATTGAAGAAAATCTGAGATTCGTGCGTAGTTAAAAGATTTACCAATAATTTTTGCAAACCGTTTCCCCGCGTGGAATTCGATTGTTCGATAGTGAAGTACTTTAGCTACAGTTCCTATTGTCTGTGCCTTTGATGATTTATTTGCAACACGTTCGATGGAGGTCGCCTCTTACTCGGCGTCTGGGTTAAAGGAAATAGATTTCATTCTCTAAGAACGCTCTTCGTATGGTTTGTTCTTTAGGCTATTATCCTTTTGGTAACTCTACAGGATGCACTCGTTCTAGCTTGTTTATATCTTTTTGGTAAGAATGGCACCATGATTGAACGCAGTATTCCAGAATAGGGCGGACTAAGGAATTTTAAAGGTTTAGGATAACTTCTTTCGGATTTATTCTCAAATGACCTGCCTATAAAGCCAATTATTTTGTTTGCCACATTCTTAACAACTGTCTGAACATTGTTGACTTCGGTTTTAGGTATACTCGAATATTGTTACTCCCAGATCAGTTTCTCTGTTTACATTCTTACGGCTTGAGTGCCATTCATCTGATAGTTTTGCGTTCTCATTTAGAGGTATCCGACATGTAGTACTTTACATTTATCCGTCCTTGAAACTCATTTGCCAAATTTGGTCCCCAACATGACACTTTATCTAGATTGTGTTGCATATCGTCAACTTGTTCTTTTGACAGAGTTACGCTATTTTCAATTTTTGTAGCGTCAGCAAATTTTGAGATTGTGGCAGGTGAGACCCCTCGATCTATGTCGTTGATGTAAATTAGAAAGAGAATTGGTCCTAGTACCGATCCCTGGGTACCCCCTACGTACGTTGGTCCATTTAGATGCCTTACCGTTTATGACTAAAACCCTTTTGCTTTCTGTTGCTGAATACCAATTTTCCTATCCATTTCCACACCCGTCTTGTATTCCATGCGCTTTTAGTTTTTAAGCAGTAAACGTTTTGTGGGGAACATTTGTTCAAGGCCTTTTGAAAATTCAAGGTATATAAATCTACAGCTTTACTCTCGTCGTAGAGTGTTGAGGATATCGTGGAAGAAGTCTAAGAGGTTTGTTAACATGGAACGCCCATTTTTTTTACGAAAGCCGTGTTGAGTATCGTTAAGTTATTGTTATGTGCCTCCAAGTGATTTACGCGGTCTGTCTCGTATGACCGTTTTTTCCTAGCATTTTACATAACAACTGAGGTTAAGCTAATTGGACACTAGTATACTGGGTAGGGATGTGCTGCCTTTTTTGAAATATCGGTGTTACGTTGGCTAGGCTTCCACTGATCAGGCATAGTTCCAGACTGCAAGGATTTAATTTAATAGTACATGTCAGTGGTTTGGAGCTCTTCTTAGCTTCCTTTAGAACTCTAGGCGAGATTGTATCAGGTCCTGGCGTGGTTATTTACAGTGATTTATCTAAACACATTCAATACTTCTCTCTCTGTAACGGTGATATTGCTTAGAACAATCTGAATTAATCAATCTGAACGTCGGCGATGGTGGTAGGGATAGAGAGAGAGGGGGGGACGAGGGATCGGGATAGGAGATAGAGGGGACGAGCGGATAGAGAGATAGAGGGGGACGGAGGGGATAGAGAGAGAGGGGCGGGACGAGGGATAGGAGAGATGAGGGGGGACGGGAGAGGGATAGAGAGAGAGAGGGGGGATGAGGGATGAGAGAAGAAGGCAGAGGGGGGAACGAGGGCTATAGAGAGACCGAGAGGGGGGGACGAGGGAAAGAAGGAGATAGGGGGGGTGGGACGAGGGATAGAGAGAGATGGGGGGAGGGGACGAGGGATTCGAGAGAGAGGGGGACGCGGGTAGAGAGAGAGAGGGTGGACGAGCGGATTAGAGGAGAGAGAGGAGGGGGGGCGAGTGAGAGGAGATGAGAGGTGGGGACGAGGGATAGAGAGAGAGGGGGTACGAGGGAAGGGATAGAGAGAGGGATGGGGAGGACGAGTGATAGAGAGAGAGAAGGGACGAGGATAGAGAGAGAGGGGGGACAAGGGATAGAAGAGGAGAGGGAACGAGATAGAGAGAGAGATTATGGGTGGACCGAGGGATAGAGAGAGAGAGGTGGGCCAGGGATGAGGGAGGGTTGGACTAGTGAGTAGATAGGGAGAGCGGGGGACGAGGGCACATAGAGAGAGAAAGGGGTTGGGCCGAGGATAGTAGAGAGGGCGATGATAGGGGCGAGAGAGGGGATGGTGTGACGAGGGATAGAGAAGACAGGTGGTACGAGGGACTAGGAGAGATAAGGGGGAGTCCGTAGTGTATAGAGAGAGAGGGTGTACTCAGGATAGGGCGAAAGGGGCTATATAGGGGGGACGAGGGATAAAGCCGAGATAGGGTTGGACGAGGGATAGAGAGAAGATGGGGAGAGGGGGGACAGAGGGATATAGAGAGATGGGGTGGACCGAGGTACTAGAGAGAGATGGAGGGACGAGGGATGAGAGAGAGGGGGGACGAGGGATAGAGAGAGAGGGGGGACGAGGGATAGAGAGAGAGAGTGGGATGAGGGATAGAGAGAGGGAGAGGGAGAGAGAGAGAGGGGGGGACGAGGGATAGAGAGATAGGGGGGGACGAGGGATAGAGAGAGAGAGGGGGGGAGTAGAGAGTACAAAGGAGTACAAAGGAAATCAAGCAACAACAGGTTAGTGACCCTTCTAGGTGCTTGTCCTCCAAAACACTGAGGATCAAGTGTCCAAACAGTGGTTTAGAGTGGGTAAGGGAACATTGGAAAGGGAACTAATGGAACTAATGTCCGTGGCAGGGTTAGGAAGTTAGTAGGGGACAGATGGGTTAGTAACTGAGGGGATAAAATAAAATTATTCATTTACAAACGCAATCAGTCGCGGGTTTGATGCGAGATATTTGTCTAAGAAGAGTTTAAATGAATCAACGGTGCTGCAGTCTATAACGTCTCGGGGAAGCCCATTCCACAATTTGACAACCGATTGAAGAAGAATTCTTAGATTCGTGCGAGTTAAAAGATTTACCAATAATTTTGCAACCGTTTCCCCGCGTGTAATTAGATTGGTCGATAGTGAAGTACTTACTCCAGTTCATATTGTCGATGCCTTTGATGATTTTTGAACACTTGAATTAAGTCACTCTTAATCTGCGCTGGGTTAAAGGACTTAGATTTAATTCTCTAAGACGCTCTTCGTATGGTTTGTTTCTTTAGGCTAGGTTATCAGTGTGGTAACTCTACGTTGAACTCGTTCTAGCTTGTTTATATCTTTTTGGTAATAAGGGCACCAGGATTGAACGCAGTATTCCAGAAGAGGGCGAAATAAGGAATGTAAAGGGTTAGGATAACTTCTTTGGTTTTATACTCAAATGACCTGCCTATAAAGCCAATTATTTTGTTTGCCTTCTTAACAACTTCTGAACATTGTTGACTCGGTTTTAGGTTACTCGATATGTTACTCCCAGATCGGTTTCTCTGTTTACATTCTTAAGCTGAGTTCATTCATCGAATAGTTGGCTTTCTCATTTAGGTATCCGACATGTAGTACTTTCCATTTATCCGCATTCAACCTCATTTGCCAAATTTGTCCCCAACATGACAATTTATCTAGATTGTGTTGCATATCGTCAACTTGTTCTTTTGAGAGTGCGCTATTTGCAATTTTTGTATCGTCAGCAAATTTTGAGAATGTACAGGTGAGACCCTCATCTATGTCGTTGATGTAAATTAGAAAGAGAATTGGTCCTAGTACCGATCCCTGGGGTACCCCGCTACTTACATTGGTCCATTTAGATGCCTTACCGTTTATGACTACCCTTTGCTTTCTGTTGCAGAGCCAATTTTCTATCCATTTCAACACACCGTCTTGTATTCCATGCGCTTTTAGTTTTAGCAGTAAACGTTTGTGGGGGAACTTTGTCAAAGGCCTTTTGAAAATCAAGGTATATAATATCTACAGCTTTACTCTCATCGTAGAGGTTTGAGGATATCGTGGAAGAAGTCTAAGAGGTTTGTTAAACAGGAACGTTTTTTACGAAAGCCGTGTTGAGTATCTTTAAGTATGTTATTTTCCGCTAAGTGATTTACGAGTCTGTCTCGTATGACCGTTTCTAGCATTTTACATACAACTGAGGTTAAGCTAATTGGACGATAGTTACTGGGTAGGGATTTGCTGCCTTTTTTTAATATCGGTGTTACGTTGGCTAGTTTCCACTGATCAGGCATAGTTCCAGACTGCAAGGAATTATTGAATAGTAATGTCAGTGGTTTGGAGAGCTCATCCTTAGCTTCCTTTAGAACTCTAGGCGAGATTGTATCAGGTCCTGGCGTTTTATTTACCTTGAGTTTATCTAAACAATTCAATACTTCTCTCTCTGTAACGGTGATATTGCTTAGAAAATCTGAATTATCAATCTGAATCGGCGATGGTGTAAGGATATCACTGAGGTCTTCTGTTGTAAAAACTGATGCAAAGAAGGTATTGAGGGCATTACTCATTTGTACTTCGTCTTTGGTGTATTCTCCATTTTCATCGACTAACGGTCCAACAGTTGAAGTAACTACTTTTTTCTTTCTGATATAACTATAGAATTCTTTCAGGTTTGTTTGACTTTGATTCGCAAGATGTAAACTCTAAGGTCTTTTTACTTTGCTTAATTAACTTTTTGGCTTTGCGTCGTAGCTCTACAAATTTCACCCGTTCTTCGTCATTTTGTGAGGATTTTAATCTATCATTAGCAAATTTTTTAGCAAGCAGGCAGTTTGAAATCTCTTTTTTCCACCATTTGGGCTTATGATTAGGCCTGGGCCGTATTTTCGATGGTATGAAGTCTTGCCACTGCTTTTAGGTAAGTGGTTTCGAATAACTTCCAAGATGTATTTATGTCGTTATTGTTAATTAAAAAGCTCCAGTCAGTTTCTTTTAACATAGCTCTAAGTTTATGGAAGTTTGCTTTCTTGAAATTAGGGACTTTTTCGATGCTACTATTTGGTTCGTTACTCGTCAACTTTAAAGTGAAAGTTATCATACGATGGTCGCTGTTACTGATTTCATCACAAACATTCAAATTCTCTATCAATTCTTCTTTTGTTGCAAGTACAATGTCAAGAACGGTATTACCACGGGTCGGCGTTCGAACAAATTGATAAAGCGAACTCTCTTGCAAGTTCGTATACAAGTCATGTCCGGAGTGTGAAGTAAGAGTATCGCCCCACTTGGTCACAGGTAAATTAAAGTCGCCAAAAATTAGGGTATCTTGTGAGTTACTTACATCTGGCAAATTTGTTCGTAAATTTCTCGGTCAGTTTGCACTGATTGAGCTGGAGGTCTGTATATTAACGCAAGTATTATTTTTGTACCTTTATTATTCTTTATTAGCACAAAAGATGTGTCGACGTTCACAGTTTGAGGTTTAGACACGAGGGTGGGGTTAAGACTTTCTTTGATATAAAATAAAACGCCACCTCCAATTTTATTTATTCGGCTGTTCTCAAACATTACATAACCTGGAAGTGAATACTCTGCTAAAAAGTCTCTATCTTCTGTATTGAGCCAAGATAGGTTATGCCAATCACATCATAATTTTCTGTAAACACTAGTTCCTCTAAATCTGAAAATGTATTGCGTATGCTACGAGCGTTTGCATAGAAAACCTTTAAAGTTGCGGTTTTAGAACTCACAGAACATTCTTTCATCGAATTTTTGCTTCTGGTTGGATCTACATTTACATTCATGGCTGTCCTCGGTTCTTGGTCGTTATCCCTGGCGGTTTTGAATTTGGGTCGTGTTGGTGGAGCTTTATCCAAATTCGCGGTTCTTGACGGATTAGTATTTAATTCCTTTGTAGGTTGCCGTCCTCGCTGTCTTCGGTCAGGGGACGAGGGATAGAGAGACAGGGGGGACGAGGGATAGAGAGAGAGGGGGGACGAGGGATAGAGAGAGAGAGGGGGGATGAGGGATAGAGAGAGAGAGGGCGGGACGAGGGATAGAGAGAGAGAGGGGGGACGAGGGATAGGGCGAGAGAGGGGGGGGGGAGGAGGGATAGAGAGAGAGAGAGGGGGGACGAGGGATAGAGAGAGAGGGGGGGAGCGAGGAATAGAGAGATTGGGGGGACGAAGGATAGAGAGAGGGGGGGCGAGGGATAGGGCGAGAGAGGGGGGGAGGAGGGATAAAGAGAGAGGGGGGACGAGGGATAGAGAGCTAGGGGGGGACGAGGGATAGAGAGAGGGGGGGGGGGGACGGTCGAATAGAGAGATAGGGGGGGAAGAAGAATAGAGAGAGGGGGGTAAGGGATAGGGCGAGAGAGGGGGGGAAGGGGAGAGCATCAGAGAAGGGAAAGACTTAAAACACAATTAGAGAGAGGAAGAGTGGAAGTGTGTGTGTGTGTGATGGGGGGAGCGTTACATTTAAATTTGGGTAATTGTTTACATGAACGGCTTCTCCGACGTACTGTACATGACCGCTGCTTAGCGAGGATACTCGCTGACGTAAACAAACAGTCACGCGACTCGCCAGCGTTCTCCGGATCTCCGACGGCAATATTGTCATTACCCTAACCTAAAAACCTAACCTAACATTGGGGATGCCGCCTCCAGACCCCCGCTGCTCCTAGAAATGATGTAGAAGACGTCATATTACTAGAAAGCACTTGGGAGAGTGAAAAACACCGAGATCGCGCATCGCAACAATAGAATACGGGAATTTTCGAGGGTAAGCTCGTCTGATATAATTATCATCCGTCCACAAATAATATGTCATAAATTCGTCATTTCCGTTTTGAATTTCACTTATCTATGGATTCCTCCAGCCATATCTATTTATTTGGAACAGTTTGTAAGGGAGTAGAGTGAAAGCCGTTATAGTAAACATTACGTAGTTGAATATTAGGCTATAATGATTTATGGACAAACAAATGTAGCTACCTGATTAAGATGGCGACCGGTCTCCTGTTTTCCGTCATCTGTTTACTCTTCTTCTTCATCCTCACTTACTCAGCTGTCACAAAACTCCGCTCGCACTTGCACGAATCATTCACTGAACTCTTGGGCGAATAGTTACAGTAATAGAGGTAAAGAGTTCGCGGACAATCGTAAACACACATTACGGGGCACTTCACGGAACCCAACACAAACACAACAGACGACAACTTCGACAGATTCACCGTTCAGTTCAGTTCAGTTAATTGGCGGAAGCATGTCTTTAAAACGGCACTTCCTGATGTATTTTTGTTTGCCATGAGTCTGTTAGCCTTTTGTTGCTTTGAGTGCGTTACCTGCCACGGTACGTATCGATTATCTCAGTGCTAGAAGTGTAAAGAAACAATGAAGGATATGATTTTGGGTGCATCTAAAAGCATATGCGAATGTGATTTTAATAGCATAATGCGTATTGCTTCATTAGTCTTTTTGCCGCTCTAATGTAGCAAACAAAATTGTGGTATAAATCTGTAGCACTACGTTTTTAATCAGGCACCACAGAACTTGAATCCACAAATCATTATTGTTAGCATTTTCTTTTATGTAAATGGACATTGAAAGACAATTTGGGTTAACTATTAAGGTGTTAGGAATCCTCAGTGGTTTCGGCGTGCTTAGGAACAGACTGAATCAATGAATGAACCCTGTGTCTTATTTTGAGTGTATGTAATGAGTATCCTTGTATTTATAGTGGGTCAAATGAATGCATTGCCAAATAAATTAATAAGTAAAATATACATAATAGTTTTGCTAAGACAAATAAAATATACGAGTTCATAAGTGTACCGTATACCAAGTCTTTATACTAAGCTTAATCACTTGAGGTTCAATGCGTGAAGCACCTGAAGCATCTCCTGATCAAGTAACAGGACTGTGAGAATGAAGCATGAACACTAAAGGAACTGAGTGTTAATTTACAATTTTTTTTTTTATATCACCTTGTTTCTTAATGCACTGTATTCATATATATTCCGCTCACCCTGGGAATGATGAATGAACACTAAAGGAACTGAGTGTTGGCTTATGAAAATGGACTTGATATCACCTTGTTTATTAAAAATTGCAGTTGATTTCTATACATTTCGCTCACTAATAGATAAATAGGCAAGTCATGGAGGTAGAGTCACGTATAAAAGTTCTAGCATGCCAATTCCTGTTTCCATTATTATATCCCTCGAGTGATATGTAGAGACCCTATATTAACAGAGATCGCCCAACCTCCGCCATCTTGGTGCCCCTGGTGATCGTATGCTCTCTTTACGCTTAACCCCTTCAGTGACGGTGCCGTCTTATTTTAACTTTATCCTGGCTACTATTAGACGATTGTATTCGGTCTAAAAAGGGCCTCCAGCAATTAAAAGGCTTTGAACTGTCTTACTTAACCCTTTTTACTACCCCAGATCTTTCTTAAACTTCACACAAGTGTCCAAATCAAGTTACACACAATTAGGGAGACGTCGCCGGTACAGAAGGGGTTAACTATCTCCATTCCCATAATACAGATTTGAAAATAGTGGTACAGGATAATATAGATTGGCCATTGTTTGTACACTCCACAATATTAAAAATCAAATAAAACTCAATTGTCCGATAAAAAAAAGCACCAAAATTATACCCACAGAAACGGGTGTCCACTCTCTATTGCTAAAAGAGCTGTAGTAATATGAAACAAAATATTTCACATCCAAACTGAGAACACATACTGTACTGTACATCTTGAATATAAAGGCACTTCCTCTAGTATCTTATTTTGATTTTAATTCTCGGGTTTTGAGTATGATATACCTCTGCATTTTCTGCTATAAGGAACATTTGCCAACTGTGTTACTGAAAACGCTGTAAACCTTTTACTTTGTATAGTTTATAACAAGATGGTTTAGAAGGTAATTTTCACTTGGTGAATGGTTTTGTATTTAATGCAATATAGTGAGTTATTTTTATGAAATTAAAGATCATTACACGATATGTAATATTACGTCGATTTAAATCAAGATGGCAAACCCTAATTACTTCACACATGCTGCCGTTGTCTTCATGGAAACATATATACAGTACACAAAGTGAGAGTGTCTAAATTTGCACAACCTTACTACTAAAGTTATTTTGGAACACTGTTGCACAATTATAGTATTGATTCATAAAAAGTAAAACATTACATCATACTCAAAACTTGAAAAATATATTGAATAACAAGAGACATAAGGAGATAGTCGCAAAGGGTATATCCTCGACCAAACGACACCTGCCAGAGCTGCGTTCCATGACAATATATTTTGCAATACGTTAGGCAATGTATTGCCAAGATACCAAGATACCAGACAATACTATAAGTTCAAGAGTTATAAGGAAATTATACATATTTGACTGCAACGAGAAGTGAATGTAATAACATATTCAGTGGACTTAGTATTAGTGACCTTCAGTATTGCTTAACTGTCTTTGCGCTACTCAATACCGTATTGTGTCTGATAACATTCGTCATGTTGATACAGTGCAATACGCTGCCATACATATTGCATAGCGAATTATGGCTGAACATAGTCCAGGGATACTAGCCACATATCGCTCCACAATACACTAGGCAGCGAATTGCTGAGTACCAATATGCCAGACAATACTATATAATTAGAGCTATATGAATGCAATACAAATTTGATTGCATCCTGAAGTTAATGCAATTATGTTTGTTGTTATTGTGTGAGTTCTGAGAAATGTCCTCTGACTTTTTCCACTACTTTATGAGTTATGGCTAGAAGACTTTGGTTATAGTGTTAGTGAAGATATAGTGCGAGTGAAGGTCGTAGACGTGATTCAAGGAGTGTGAGACAGGAAGAGTGAAAGAAGAGATATGCCGGAATGGAGGGTAGCTGCCACCATCTGAAGTAGTTACAGTAAATCTAAGTTTATTAAGCTAAATTTGCCCACATGTATAATACATGTCTGTATATATAGCTGGCTCTGGCACACTCCTTACCGGTTCATGAACACCTGCCTCAAGATTTACGGACCCACACCACTCACCTTCGCCAGCTATGCCGACGAAGCTGGGAGACTGCCATCTAGCCTGCACTGCGACTCACCACCATGGGAGCCTTTCGTAAAGACACATCTAACCAGCCCTGGGCACGTCATCCCCTTCGCTGCCTAGACGTGGCCCTAACCCGGATTCGATTAGGTCATTCCGCAGTCTCGGGTCATTTGTGTAAATTGGGGATTATTCAGAGTCCTGCATGTCGCTGGTGTACCCAGGATGAGAGTATCAGTCATCTGATTTTCCACTTTCCGCACTTGTACTCTTATCGTGTGATGCTCCAACAGCGCCTGAAGATGATTGGCGTCTCAACAAACATTCACCCTGCAAGACATCCTCAATGGTACTGGATTGTATGATGCTAACAAATACAGAGCCATCAGAGTCTTCTGCACCTTCCTTCGAGCAACGGGCATCGTGGCCTGTCTGTAGAGACTCCTCCCACGCATCTGCGGTGAGAGGGTAGCGACGGGTGGAGTCTTCGCCCGAATTGCCCTTCAACATCTACATGAACAAGAACAAGACGAGGTATATATAGCTTAGGGTAAATTTTAAGACCATCGTGAGTACTGTATATATTAGTAAACATGACTTCTCTGCTATATTTTCATGTGATTTATGTGCTTTGATTATTTATTTCTTGAGGAAATACTTCATAATAGAGATGTGACACCACGCCTGATAGTTGGGTGGGAAATTAAGATAAGGGAAAACGTGGGGATTATAGAGGTAAGACACGATGATAGGCCTACGGCCTTTTTGATAAACTTGGCTTGGGGTTTCTTGCTTTTCAATTTAAGGAAACCCCAACATTGGAGAAACTGAACCAATTGTTTTCAAAAACTTGGCTCAGATTTACAGGATTTTCAGAGTAAAAAAAAACTACATATGTTTTGCCATGGGATTCACGATGGGGTAAGCCAGCCCCCCCTCACCCCCACCCCATTATGTCACCTATTTCGCATCACTTTCCTCGTTGTACCTTCCTGTTAAATCGTTCAATATGTATGTGATTTTTTTTTATCCTGTTCTCATCAGTTCCTTCATTGATTGTGTTTTAAGGTGTTTTTCCTTCTGCAAATGCACTTTTACCTATTTGTTTAGCAATATTAAATCATTAAATCATATGTTGTCATTACCCTAACCCTGGGGACCAAGATGGCCGCCATTTTTCATTCCACCCTCATTTAACCCACAATGTCTAATGAAAAATAATTTAATTTTCAGCGGTAAAGACATATATTGTTGTGACTAATACTGCAAGACAAAGCTATAGAAACAAAGATAATTATATCTCTTACGTGACCTAAAATATATATTGTCCAAACAATCATTCATTTTATAGCTAGCAATGGTGCATTTATTAGCTCATTCCTATCATATTCTTAATGGTTTCCAGATGTGTAAATCGTTTGTTAATTCCTAAATTGCAACATAAGCAACACTTAAATCACCAATGCATTGACGTGGTCGCTTCTACTGAAATATGCAAGAGCCATCGCAGAAACCGATATTAGTACTTTGACCGAATCCTGTCGCCTGTAAATAATAACTTATTTTGTAACAAAAGAAAGGCAACTATCTTGATTACTTTAGCCACTTTTAGAGTTTTTGTTTTGTTTAGTTTTACCTTAAAAAAATGGTGTTTCTGTATATTTTCTACAAGAACATTATTGGCAAAACCTTTTAATCAGTAATATACAGCCCCATTACCCCGATAATTATAATAATAAAAACAAAACATACACACACACACACAAGTGAGGAGGGCTTTGAAGCTCAGGGAAAATGAGGGGTCAAGGCGTTTAATAAGTGATTATGGGTAAATAAACATTGTCCACACCTTTAAATGTACATAAATAAGGAAACTAGAACCAAGTTTTGTATTCACCAGACGTAAAAGACATAGAATATGATACATGCGGGTCGATCCACAGTCAAATGTCACCCGTTCCTCAGCGTAAACACATGACTGCAGGCGGACCGCTAGATATACCTAAATGTACCCAAACATAACGCAGGCTAATTGATTTACCCAAAAGTAAGTAAATCTCACGAAATCGAGGCAACATTTGGCTCGGATTTTCGTATGTTTCAAGGGGGCATAAGTAGTGATTCGGATAACAAACCTGGGGGACAAAAACATACGTGGCGGATCTATCACAGACTTTACTCCTACAGGCACCTCTAACACAAAGTATTGTGCACATATTGGTTTGTAATGGACTATTGCCAAGGATGTGCATTGTGTTTCACGGGTATTGCGTTCAAGGCGAAAATATGGAGGTGATGAATCGGCATCACCAGTTCTAGACTATAGTATGCATAGAAATTATCCTTCACTCCCTTCTATTCAGATAAACAGCAGACTTTCATACATACCATAATACCTCAAGCAAAACATTATTAACTGTTATTTCATACTACTCCAGTACTACCTTATCTAAATACAGCTATTTTCAATGTTATCATAAACAAAGCTATTATCTAGAAAAGTCACGGACAATGTTTCTGCTACATACTGTACTTAGCGGCAGCTCTTTTATTTAGCATGATGCATACACTATGCATGATAATGTTGAAACACTTATTATTGATGGTGCAATGGTGAGAGTGTAAAAAATCTGTATGTGGTGACCTAGGTTCGAATCCCGGTGGATCACATGTTTGCTTTCATTATTTTTGGGGGGTGGTGTTTGGTGTTAGAGTGAAATTAATAATAATAGATTATAACTTGTAATCATGTTTTATGTTCGTAACAACTTCTGTATTTCAAAATTATGCCTGTTCACTTTAAATTTGAGTTATGATAAGTAATATTGAACGGCAATTATTCCCTCCTTCTTCTGAACTGAAAACAAAAGGAAAAGCTGCAAATTAAAATGACAGTATGAATAATCTAAAGTGAACATCTTTCTTTGGAGACTCTTACAGGGATTAAGCATATTGTACTAGAGATACTGGCCAAATTAACATGACAGTGTAATATTGTGTAAACATTTATTTTTCTCTGGGAACTTCGAAAAGGATTAAGCATTGTACTAGAAATACTGCCCAAATATATATGACAGTTGGCATAATATTATGTAAACATTTATTTTCCTCTGGGAACTTCGAAACGGTTTAAGCATTGTATTGCCCAAATTAAAATAACAGTTAGCGTAATATTTTGTAAACATCTATCTTACTGTGGGAATGGAAAGGGCTTAAGCATTGTGTCCGAGATACTGCCTCATTTGCATAATCTAGTCAGCCAATTCACGAAGGTCGCAGGAGCCTATAAAGTCATATTATCCCTGGTAGCGGGGGGGGGGTGGGGGGGGGGGGGGCAGTGAGGAACAATGGACAGGTAGACGGGCAGTAAGCAAATAGGGGTGAAAGTCGAGTGGGTCAATAAGTGGAGGAGATGTAATAGACAAGCAGTAAAGTTAAGGAGGTCGGTAGGGAGAGGCTTAGACAGAATCGGTGTTTGGAGGAGTGTGTTTACTCTGGGTGAAGAGAGGGGTGGGTAAGTTGGATGGTGGGTGGACAACGGAGTAATTAACCAGGTAAACACTGAATCACACCAATAGCTTTTTAGGTGAATTTCGATCGCCAAGTTACACATACATACGTGCATAAATCTAACGCCTTGCACCCCAAAATGTATCAAAGACATGTCCCCACAGCCCCAGTCCACAGTCCATGAAAGTGTTTCGGGGTTAACATTGGCTGACACCTTCACCACTCTCCACTCCTAAATGGACCCCTCAAACATGTCCATAATATCTTATTCCATATTCATGATATTCAAGGAAGTACTTCTTGGTTATTGACTTCCCACGCAAATCACTTCACACACAGATTATTGGAGAACACTGCATGAACCCAATGGAGTTTGTGACTGTGATGCGGCATTGTCGGCTACAAAATAATGCTTCAGGCCATCAGGTTATTTATTAATGTTTTCAATAATACCTTATTTGCCCATCACTCTCCAAACGATCTTGAGCTTCTCAACTTGGTGACGAAGCACCCTGTTAGAACAGGGATGGTGGTTCAATTATGCAGTCAACATTGTCAATAAGAAGTATCCGTTATCATGTTCGAACACCACACTTGGTTATTGATCGTGTATACATGCTTGTATTGACAAAGAATCATGAAGGCCCAGTTCGGTACTTTATCTCAAGGCGAACACAATGGCGGAATACATGAGCGATTATTCCGGCATATACTGTATATTCGTAAGTCGTGTGACACATCATCTGAATTCAGATATATAATAAAATATTCATTTAAAATTATCTACCATTAATCTAATTATCGGTATCAACGGCCAAAGCAGTCACACAATGTCACCAGGAATTATTCGCCGATCGACAGCTGCCGGAAAGAGCGCTCGTGTGATGGGACAATAATAACAACGTGTGTAGTAGGAGTCACGGAGGGCGAGCAAACAGAGTGAGAGGTAATAAAGACGACAAACAAGCAGACACACAAATACACAGAGGGACAAGGGAGGCATAGAGACAGAGACAAGGGTATAATACGTTACAGACTCAAACAGACACAGGAGGCAGATACAAGGGTATATACACAGACAGACACACACACAGACAAGGGTATATACACAAGCAGATACAAGGTTATATACACAGGCAGACACACAGAGGCAAGGGTATGATTATACACAGGCAGACACACACAGAGACAAGGGAGGCATAGAGATAAACACAAGGAGACACACACAGAGACAAGGGTATATACTATATACACAAGGAGACACACACAGAGACAAGTGTATACACACAGACAGACACAGACAGAGACAAGGGAATATACTATATACACAAGGAGACACACACAGAGACAAGGGTATATACACAAGGAGACACACACAGAGACAAAGGTATATACACAGACAAACACACTAAGAAACAAGGGAATATACTATATACACAAGGAAACACACACAGAGACAAGGGTATATACACACACAGACTCACACAGAGACAAGGGTATATACACAGACAGACACACACAGAGACAAGGGTATATACACAGACAAACACACTAAGAAACAAAGGAATATACTATATACACAAGGAAACACACACAGAGACAAGGGCATATACACACACAGACACACACACACAGACAAGGGTATATACACAGACAGACACACACAGAGACAAGGGTATATACACAGACAGACTCACACAGAGACAAGGGTATATACACAGAGACAAGGGTATATACACAGACAGACACACACAGACAGGGGTATATACACAGACAGACACACACAGAGACAAGGGTATATACACAGACAGACACACACAGAGACAAGGGAGGCATATACAGACAGACACACACAGACACAAGGGTATATACACAGACAGACACACACAGAGACAAGGGAGGCATACACAGACAGACACACACAGAAACAAGGGAGGCATACACAGACAGACACACACAGAGACAAGGGTATATACACAGACAGACACACACAGAGACAAGGGTATTTACTATATACACAGACAGACACACACAGAGACAAGGGTATATACACAGACAGACGCACACAGAGACAAGGGTATATACACAGACAGACTCACACAGAGACAAGGGTATATACACAGACAGACGCACACAGAGACAAGGGTATATACACAGACAGACACACACAGAGACAAGGGTATATACACAGACTGAAACAAACAGAGACAAGGGAGGCATACACAGACAGACACACACACAGACAAGGGTATATACACAGACAGACACACACAGAGACAAGGGTATATACACAGACAGACACACACACAGACAAGGGTATATACACAGACAGACTCACACAGAGACAATGGTATATACACAGACAGACTCACACAGAGACAATGGTATATACACAGACAGACTCACACAGAGACAAGGGTATATACAGAGACAGACTCACACAGAGACAATGGTATATACACAGACAGACTCACACAAAGACAATGGTATATACACAGACAGACTCACACAGAGACAATGGTATATACACAGACAGACTCACACAGATACAAGGGTATATACACAAGGAGACACACACAGAGACAAGTGTATATACACAAGGAGACATACACAGAGACAAGGGTATATACTATATACACGAGGAGACACACACAGAGACAAGGGTATATACTATATACACGAGGAGACACACACAGAGACAATGGTATATACTATATACACAAGGAGACACACACAGAGACAAGGGTATATACACAGACAGACTCACACAGAGACAAGGGTATATACACAGACAGACACACAGACAGACACACACAGAGACAAGGGTATATACTATATACACAAGGAGACACACACAGAGACAAGGGTATATACACAGACAGACTCACACAGAGACAAGGGAATATACACAGACAGACACACACAGAGACTAGGGTATATACACAGACAGACACACACAGAGACAAGGGTATATACACAGACAGACACACACAGAAACAAGGGTATATACACAGACAGACACACACAGAAACAAGGGAGGCACACACACAGAGACAAGGGAGACGTAGAGACACAGACAATGGTATATACACAAGCAGACAAAGGGGGTATAGAGACAGAGACAACAGTATACACAGGCAGACAGGCAGTTGAGTTATTGGGGTAGAGGTTTCGCAGCAGACAGAGGAATATGACAGGGATGAATGACATACGGGAGCAAGCCATATAAGAGGTGGGGGGGGGGGGAGAGGCTGCATAGAGGATAAAGACATAAAAGGGAGGGGGGTGGTAATCATAGGGGAGCAAGACATAAAGGTGATGGGGGGTTGTAATCATAGGGTAGCAAGTCATACAGGTGGGGGTGGTTGTAAACATAGGGGAGCAAGACATAAAGGGGAGGGGGTTGTAAACATAGGGGAGCAAGACATGAAGGGGAGGGGGTTGTAAACATAGGGGAGCAAGTCATAAATGGGAGGGGGTTGTAAACATAGGGGAGCAAGACATAAAGGGATGGGGGTTGTAAACATAGGGGAGCAAGACATAAAGGGGAGGGGGTTGTAAACATAGGGGAGCAAGTCATAAAGGGGAGGGGGGTTGTAAACATAGGGGAGCAAGACATAAAGGGGAGGGGGTTGTAAACATAGGAGAGCAAGACATAAAGGGGAGGGGGTTGTAAACATAGGGGAGCAAGACATAAAGGGGAGGGGGGTTGTAAACATAGGGGAGCAAGACATAAAGGGGAGGGGGGTTTACAAACATAGGGGAGCAAGACATAAAGGGAGGGGGTTGTAAACATAGGGGAGCAAGACATAAAGGGGGAGTGCAAACATAGGGGAGCAAGACATAAAGGGGGGAGGTTGTAAACAGGGGAGCAAGACATAAAGGGGAGGGTGGGGGGTCAAACATAGAGGAGCAAGACATAAAGGGGAGGGTGGTTGCAAACATATAACAAGACATAAAGGGGAGGGTGGTTGCAAACATATAACAAGACATAAAGGGGAGGGTGGTTGTAAACATATTACAAGACATAAAGGGGAGGGTGGTTGCAAACATATAACAAGACATAAAGGGGAGGGTGGTTGCAAACATATAACAAGACATAAAGGGGAGGGTGGATGCAACCATATTACAAGACATAAAGGGGAGGGTGGTTGCAAACATATAACAAGACATAAAGGGGAGGGTGGTTGCAAACATATAACAAGACATAAAGGGGAGGGTGGTTGCAAACATATAACAAGACATAAAGGGGAGGGTGGTTGCACCCATATAACAAGACATAAAGGGGAGGGTGGTTGCAAACTTATTACAAGACATAAAGGGGAGGGGGTATGCAAACTTATTACAAGACATAAAGGGGAGGGTGGTTGCAAACTTATTACAAGACATAAAGGGGAGGGTGGTTGCAACCATATAACAAGACATAAAGGGGAGGGTGGTTGCAAACTTATTACAAGACATAAAGGGGAGGGGGTATGCAAACTTATTACAAGACATAAAGGGGAGGGTGGTTGCAACCATATAACAAGACATAGAGGGGAGGGTGGTTGCAAACTTATTACAAGCCATAAAGGGGACGGGGTTGCAAACTTATTACAAGACATAAAGGGGAGAGTGGTTGCAAACTTATTACAAGACATAAAGGGGAGGGGGTATGCAAACTTATTACAAGACATAAAGGGGAGGGGGTATGCAAACTTATTACAAGACATAAAGGGGAGGGGGTATGCAAACTTATTACAAGACATAAAGGGGTGGGTGGTTGCAAACTTATTACAAGACATAAAGGGGAGGGGGTATGCAAACTTAGTACAAGACATAAAGGGGAGGGTGGTTGCAAACTTATTACAAGACATAAAGGGGAGGGGGTATGCAAACTTATTACAAGACATAAAGGGGAGGGTGGTTGCAAACTTATTACAAGACATAAAGGGGAGGGTGGTTGCAAACTTATTACAAGACATAAAGGGGAGGGTGGTTGCAAACTTATTACAAGACATAAAGGGGAGGGTGGTTGCAAACTTATTACAAGACATAAAGGGGAGGGGGTATGCAAACTTATTACAAGACATAAAGGGGAGGGTGGTTGCAAACTTATTACAAGACATAAAGGGGAAGGGGTATGCAAACTTATTACAAGACATAAAGGGGAGGGTGGTTGCAAACTTATTACAAGACATAAAGGGGAGGGGGTATGCAAACTTATTACAAGACATAAAGGGGAGGGTGGTTGCAAACTTATTACAAGACATAAAGGGGAGGGGGTATGCAAACTTATTACAAGACATAAAGGGGAGGGTGGTTGCAAACTTATTACAAGACATAAAGGGGAGGGTGGTTGCACCCATATAACAAGACATAAAGGGGAGGGTGGTTGCAAACTTATTACAAGACATAAAGGGGAGGGGGTATGCAAACTTATTACAAGACATAAAGGGGAGGGTGGTTGCAAACTTATTACAAGACATAAAGGGAGGTGGTTGCAACCATATAACAAGACATAAAGGGAGGGTGGTTGCAAACTTATTACAAGACATAAAGGGGAGGGGGTATGCAAACTTATTACAAGACATAAAGGGGAGGGTGGTTGCAACCATATAACAAGACATAAAGGGGAGGGTGGTTGCAAACTTATTACAAGCCATAAAGGGGAGGGGGTTGCAAACTTATTACAAGACATAAAGGGGAGGGTGGTTGCAAACTTATTACAAGACATAAAGGGGAGGGGGTATGCAAACTTATTACAAGACATAAATGGGAGGGGGTATGCAAACTTATTACAAGACATAAAGGGGAGGGGGTATGCAAACTTATTACAAGACATAAAGGGGAGGGTGGTTGCAAACTTATTACTAGACATAAAGGGAGGGGTATGCAAACTTATTACAAGACATAAAGGGGAGGGTGGTTGCAAACTTATTACTAGACATAAAGGGGAGGGGGTATGCAAACTTATTACAAGACATAAAGGGGAGGGTGGTTGCAAACTTATTACAAGACATAAAGGGGAGGGTGGTTGCAAACTTATTACAAGACATAAAGGGGAGGGTGGTTGCAAACTTATTACAAGACATAAAGGGGAGGGTGGTTGCAAACTTATTACAAGACATAAAGGGGAGGGTGGTTGCAAACTTATTACAAGACATAAAGGGGAGGGTGGTTGCAAACTTATTACAAGACATAAAGGGGAGGGGTATGCAAACTTATTACAATTCATAAAGGGGAGGGTGGTTGCAAACTTATTACAAGACATAAAGGGGAGGGTGTATGCAAACTTATTACAAGACATAAAGGGGAGGGGGTATGCAAACTTATTACAAGACATAAAGGGGAGGGTGGTTGCAAACTTATTACAAGACATAAAGGGGAGGGTGGTTGCAAACTTATTACAAGACATAAAGGGGAGGGTGTATGCAAACTTATTACAAGACATAAAGGGGAGGGTGGTTGCAAACTTATTACAAGACATAAAGGGGAGGGTGGTTGCAAACTTATTACAAGACATAAAGGGGAGGGTGGTTGCAAGCATATAACAAGACATAAAGGGGAGGGTGGTTGCAAACTTATTACAAGACATAAAGGGGAGGGTGGTTGCAAACTTATTACAAGACATAAAGGGGAGGGTGGTTGCAAACTTATTACAAGACATAAAGGGGAGGGGGTATGCAAACTTATTACAAGACATAAAGGGGAGGGTGGTTGCAAACTTATTACAAGACATAAAGGGGAGGGTGGTTGCAAACTTATTACAAGACATAAAGGGGAGGGTGGTTGCAAACTTATTACAAGACATAAAGGGGAGTGTGGTTGCAAACTTATTACAAGACATAAAGGGGAGGGTGGTTGCAAACTTATTACAAGACATAAAGGGGAGGGTGGTTGCAAACTTATTACAAGACATAAAGGGGAGGGTGGTTGCAAACTTATTACAAGACATAAAGGGGAGGGTGGTTGCAAACTTATTACAAGACATAAAGGGGAGGGTGGTTGCAAACTTATTACAAGACATAAAGGGGAGGTGGTTGCAAACTTATTACAAGACATAAAGGGGAGGGTGGTTGCAAACTTATTACAAGACATAAAGGGGAGGGTGGTTGCAAACTTATTACAAGACATAAAGGGGAGGGTGGTTGCAAACTTATTACCAGACATAAAGGGGAGGGTGGTTGCAAACTTATTACAAGACATAAAGGGGAGGGTGGTTGCAAACTTATTACAAGACATAAAGGAGGGAAGGTTGTAAACATATTGGATGATGGTCAACATGAACGACAAATATTTGATCTGACCAAGTGGATAAGATGCAATTCACTGTACAAGTCACTCGCATTACACAGACTTAAGGAAAGGTGTGTTTTCTCTGGACCCTCTTCTACCTCATACTTAGCCCCCTAAGCTTGGCGATTTTAAGACCTTTTGTGTCATTTAGGTGTCAATTTTTTCTTGGCGAGCGATAACGAGCCGGCAACGTAGGGGGACCCGACATTTGGCCGGGAAACTAAAAATAATATATGAATAAATACATAGATAAATACATATACAGTATACTAATAAATACATAGATAAATACATATATACTAATAAATACAAATCTCCCATTAAGGGATATAATATTAGTAACTTATATTATAGTTCGTAACCTATTTGAGCCACAATTACCTTAACGCACCATAAACAATATTAGCCATACCTAACCTAAGCTAACCACATGCCGCTTACGATTTGGCCATTTTCGTATATCGCCGTTTTTGGTTATGGGAGTTTGGAAGTGTGGCTGAATTGGTTATGGCCGCCTTAGTTATGGTCCCTTTAGTTATGGCCATTACGGAGCGTGGCCGTGTTGACTCCCATCCGTATTCATGTTTACTGAAGGGATGTCATAGCTGGCAAGACGGAGATGATGGCTGGACGTCACACACACACACACACAAACACATATACGTACTTACACTACACACACACAGACAGACACATACGATACACACATACTCTCTCTCTCTCTCACCCCCCCCCCCCTCCCCATCCACTGACACACACACACACACAACACTGGTAACCAAACAAGGGTAAGGGTCTATAAACACCGATATACCTATACCTTCTCACCTGTCCTATATAGCAAGAGGTGGTGTCACACGAGCTCTTTTTTCAGTCAATTTTCTAGGAGCAATTTTTTCTTGCAGTATCTAGTTTATTTTAAATATATTTTTGTTTATGTTTTATTTTTAGTTGTGTACGTTTGTCTCGGGTTCTAGACTAAAGGTAGAATATGTTTGCTGGCTTAAAGCTAATGCAAATTTAATTCTGAAGTTACCAGACGAAAATGATTCTCTCATATTACAGGCTCGCTATCGCTAGCCAGGAAAACATCGACAGCTAAATGACATGAAGGGTCTTGACAGTGACAAAGAAATGAGTCGAAAGGTCTTAAAATCGCCAAACAAATGGGGCGAACATCTTAAAATCGCAAAGTTAATGAGGCTAAGCATAAATGAGAAGGCGGTCCAGAAAAAAATCCCCTTAAGCATGGAAGAAATTGGTTTATCTATAAATTATCCTCTATATTATGTTTGTTATATATTATGTTTGTTATATATTATGTTTGTTATATATTATGTTTGTTATATATTATGTTTGTTATATATTATGTTTGTTATATATTATGTTTGTTATATATTATGTTTGTTATATATTATGTTTGTATATATTATGTTTGTTATATATTATGTTTGTTATATATTATGTTTGTTATATATTATGTTTGTTATATATTATGTTTGTTATATATTATGTTTGTTATATATTATGTTTGTTATATATTATGTTTGTTATATATTATGTTTGTTATATATTATGTTTGTTATATATTATGTTTGTTATATATTATGTTTGTTATATATTATGTTTGTATATATTATGTTTGTTATATATTATGTTTGTTATATATTATGTTTGTTATATATTATGTTTGTTATATATTATGTTTGTTATTTATATTTTGTTTAATGATCTTCGTAATTTGAAATATTCAATTATGACTATCTCTAATGTTGTCGATTCTGTTTACACCACCACCCTATCCCTCGTTGAGTATATCCCCCCATTATCTCTCTCTCTCTCTTTCTCTCTCCCTCTCTCTTTCTCTCTCTCTCTCTCTCTCTCTCTCTGCCGACCTTCTGCCCTCCAGTGGTAGTGAGGTGGAGGCTGAGAGATAAAGTTACCGCTCCTTAAGGGGGGATGGGCGTATTTATTTGCTCATTTATATATATTTATATTATTTTTCTAGTTTTTTCCCCCTAGACCTCCATCAAGCTTAAACAAAAAAAAACCCAAGACCATCTATCAAGATAAATTTGTACAGTTTTTTATAGAAAAATTTCCCGGCCGAAGGCCGGTTTCTCTTAATTTACAGGTTCCCTATCGTTCGCCAGGAAAAAATCGACACCTAAATGACACAAAAAGTCTAAATATTAACAAACAAATGGGGCGAAAGTTTATGAAATCGCCAAACTAATTGGCTGAACTTCTAAAGATCTGAAAACTATGAGGGCTAAACACGAGGAAGAAGGGGAACCAGAATAACGATCCATCTCCCCTTAAGAATATAGGCAGTACCCCTCCTTTCTTATTTTCTATGCGTTTTTCTTCACAAATCTCGCTCTTCCTCGTTCCTCCCTGGCTTCCCCCTTCTTTCCAACCTTGAGCTCCGGTGGTAGTGAGGCTGAGGCCGGTATAACACGAGCACTTTTTCCCTCAACATTTATCCTCCACACTGGTTTGACAGCTTATGAGGTCAACAGTTAAGACATTTTGGTTGCCCAGGTTCATCAATCATCAGTCTAGTTTCCGATACCAGTGCCAAATATTCCAGAAGTGTTGCCATAACAAATGTTGATCATCGAATGTTGACTATAAAAGCTGTCGTGTGATATCGGCTTGAGGCTGAGGTATAAAGTTACCTAATATCATATAATGCCAACCAAGAACAACAAATATTGTTCACTGTACCATCATTTTTGTAACCCCGTTCTGTACCGGCGACGTCTATTGAAGTTTACTTTTGCTATATTTATACGATTTTGTGCAGTTTAATTCAAGAAGGATCTGAGTCCATAAAAAGGGTTAAGTGAGATAGTTCGAAGCCTGTTAATTGCTGGAGGCCTGTTTTTAAACTGAACAAAATCGCCTAATATAAGCCAGAATAAAGTTAGAAAGACGTCACCAGTACATAATGGGTTAAACAGGGTTTAAAATAGCTCTATGTATGTGTCTCTCTCGGTCGTGTGTGGTCGTAATATTGTGTACGTAAAACTGTGCCAATTTAATCACTGGCTTTAATTACACCACCCTCCATTCAATTTCTCCTCTCGTTGCCATGACCCTCTAACCTTCGCATTCTTAAAATTTACCTCCCTTCCCAGCACCGTTAATGGACGAAATAACTTGAAAAATAATGTTACCTTTAGAAACGAAAATGCTAATCCAACGAATCTCCGTAAACAACGCTCTTTCCCACAGTATTCGTTCGGTATTAGGCGCTGCGAAGAAAAATACATGTTTAACCCCTTCTGTACCGGCGATATATGTGTAACTATATTCTGGCTACTATTAGACGATTCTATTCATTAAAATGGGTACCCTGCAATTAAGAGGCTTGGTACTATCTCACGTAACCCCTTTTACTACCACACATCCTTCTTCAGCTGCACGCTATGGTCTAATATAGCTGGAATATATCTAAAAACACGTCGCCGGTACGGAAGGGGTTCAGGGGGGGATGGGCCGGATTTTCTGGCTCGCTTTTCCACCATGTTTACCCTTATGTTTGTCTTAGATATTAAGACGTTCGGCCCATTATTTTGGCGTTGTTAAGACTTTACGCCCCTTTTCTTTGTAATCATTAATACATTTCGTGCCATTTAGGTGTCGTTTTTTTTTCCTGGAGAGCGATAGCGAACCTGTAATTTTTAGAGTAACCGGACTTCGGCCGAGACATTTTTCTACCGAAAAATGTACACATATATTTTGAAGGGTGGATTTGTTTACAGCTTGATAGAGGTCTAGGGAGGAAACTAAAAGAATAATAACAAGATAAAACAATAAACAAATAAATCTCAGCTTAGGTATACACACGAAAATCTCATCTCCTTCTTCCCTCTTCTCTCCCCCCTCCCCTCGCCCTCGTGTTGGTGGTGAGGTGGTGGTGAGGTAAGATATAGAGTTACTGGTCCTTAATATCACCTGCTGCCAGAGTCTCGGGTATCACTGTTAGGCCAAGGTGTGAAGGGTGCTAGGTTGAGGTGTGTGTGTGCGTGTGTGTGCGTGTGTGTGTGTGTGTGTGTGTGTGAGTGTGTGTTTGTGTGTGGATGGGGGGTGGTAATGAGTCAATCTGTGTGTTTATGTGTATGTGTGTTGGGGGTGGTGGCTCGAGAGGGGTGTGTGTATGTGTGTGTGTGCTTCTGTGTATACTTAATTGTGCTTTACAGGATTGATATTTATACTCTTAGTGTCCCCTCTGTTATTGATTTATCAAACTTTCCATTAAATGACGCTATACTTTATGCACACAGTAAATCGTTGTGTGTGTGTGTGTGTGTGTGTGTTTGTTATGGTGGTGTGTCGCAGTGTGTGTTTGTAAATGCATGATTTTTGTTTGAACTACAGTAGTTGTACAGACCTTTGCCTGAAAATACATTAGACACTTAATTATGTTAAGATATATAATAGTATGGGAGCCGGGGGCTAGGAATCCTCCTCCCCTTGTATAATGATCCTACTCGAAGAGACAAAGAAACGGACGAGGGAACGTGACAGTGGTCCCGGACCCTGAGAATAGGAACTTTAAATGTTTCTGTTCTGGCTCTGTCTCATGGCGGCCACCCCCAGCAATGGGGTTTGTGCCTGAGTACATACATACATACATACATACATACATATGATAGTATTTGCTGGAGCGACAAGTAGGCTGGTGAAAGAATTGCATCTAAGTGAAAAATAATAGTTATATAATAATAATAATTAGATGATATATAACAGTGACGCAATACTTATATGGGAAAACCTCTGTATTGATATTTTGTTTGGACTTATAGTTAATTTGGAGAACACGGCGATTAGTATATAATATATATATAAGATTTTAGTATATTGAATATAATTATCATAATATGAAATGCATTCATGCGTGCCTACACACGGACAACCTCATTCACTCATATACTGTACACAATTGTCAACTCACTGCATCACACACACACACACACATAGAGATAGCTAGATAGATGCTTTATTGACCACAAAATACATCGTAAAATATATACATAGTGCAATTATAGTTTTCAAACACGCAATGCAGATTTCACAATTTAATCTTACAACATAAGTGAAAACTGTAGTCCAAAAACAAAACCCTTACCAAACATATACAGTATATGACACAATAAGCAATATATGCAAACACCGAATATCCTCCGCACCTTTGATCGTCCGAATAACTATCAAGAAGCAACCAAAAGATTATGTTTGATCTTACACAAGATATCAGGTGTGCACTGATCTGATAGCATTAACTGTTGTAAGGTTTCAAAATGCTAGGTCTGCCTGAGGTGATTGGTGAGCGGACAGTTTTGTACCACATGATGTTCATTCTGTACAGCTCCACACACACACAGTCGCTCCTCAGGCGGCAGCTGACCCCGGCCCCGCTTATTCTACCGACCTGTCTCACAAGCTAATGATTGCCCACTCACACGAAAACGAGTAAATGACAATTTATGGACTTCGTTGATAGTATGATTCTGTTCATAAACATTTTGCACGTCGTCGCAAGAAGGGTTCATTTCCGTGTAGGTCTTACGTCTAGATGACTCACTATTCCTGAATCCAGACACAGCATCTTGCATCACAACACTCAGATCAGCTGTATCTCGTGAAACGAATCCACTCACCAATTTACCCGTAACAGTGTTCGAATCAATCACGGCACCAATGGCAAATGAAAGCGGGTCATCTCGGTATTCGGATCTTTCCTGCTACATTTTATAAACAAAATTATGCTGTTTGAACTTAACAATGCCTTGTACTGGAAGATACCCCGACTCAACATAACAAACGTCATTGCAAGTAGTTCGCCTCACTCCAAGTAACTGCTTCAAACACGAGTATAACTTAATAAAGGACGTTGCACACTGACACGAAAGCCCCTCCAGGCGAGTTCCCGACTCAAAATTTCAGCCTGATACGGCGAATCGGCAACATAATCGTGGATATCCTAAATTAGCCGTGGGTGACTCTCACGGTCCAAGCGACGTATCGGGGGTCGATACGAGATTTTGAGCTGTTCAAAAGTTCGCGGGAATCCCCCGGCAACTGTAAACAAAATTCTGTCTGGTCTTCATCGCGAAATCGCCGTATCACAATTGTGTGGTCCGTATCAAAGACGTATGGTCCGTATCAAAGCCGTATGGCACGTATCAACGTCATCTGGTGCGTGAGCCTGCCGTGCGGACCGTATCTCTTCCATGCGGAAAATTGGCAACGGGCGAGTTAAACGTGTCACGGCGTCGATACTGCGTCTATACGATTCTTCTAAGTTGTATCGCAGTCTTTTGGGTCGTATCTTTTCCTTGGACTAGTCGTGCACAACTTTTCCTATCTTCTTCGTAGCATTCGTTTCTCCACTGTATCGGCATTGCTAGAGTCTTATCAAGTCGTCCGGAAGAGATATGGTAGAGATACGACTGTAACGATGCCAGCCATTTTCGCCGCGATATCTAGTAAATTCGGCAAGACACAGGAATTGTATGTGTCGTGGGTGCTCGTGTCAGTCTTGAAGGGGCTGTCCTGTCAGTGTGCAACAACCTTAACTGGCTTCAAATCCGAACACAACCACGACTCGCATCCATAAATCAATGTTGACATATGACAGCATCAAACACTAGCTTTCTTACTATAAAAGGAACATCATTATTTTTCGTTACAAATGATACATACTTAAGTACAGTCACAGCATAAATGCTGCGACATCAACCAGATAACGTTAACTCCTTCATCACGAGAAGTTTCTACTAAGCTGAATATAATCGTCTGACGGTAGCTAGAAAGACATAACAAATAATTGTGAGTTTGAATATAAACTTTAGCAATACCTTTGGATACGAAGGGGCGAACATTATCTAGTTGGTGTTGCATTATTTATGCTCGTGACTGTACATGGCACATCTTTGCATTAGAATGGGATCTAACAGCCAATGAAACACAGCCATCACTCGTAAATGGTGAACCCAAATATACATAGGTATCACACGGGTTCACAACTACCTCGTTTACAACCAATAGCTCAGAGTTTGCTTTACTATCGCTAATCACGAACAACTTTGTCTTTGATTGATTGATCTTCATCCTATACTCGGTACAATATTTATGTAATATAGATATCTGCTTTATCATATTTCGCCTAGTTGTTGCCACACACACACACACACACACACACACTCGCACACACATACACAATATTCCAGACAGCCTACAGATCTCACACTTCCTTACACTTCCTCCCGACCTTAATCCCCAATGTTCACAGACTACTTACACATCCTCTTGACTCTATCACTGGGTGGCCTCTCTCTCACACACACGAACACTCTCTCTCTCTCTCTCTCTCTCTCTCTCTCTCTCTCTCTCTCTCTCTCTCTCACACGCACACACCAAGACAACAGCGTCCCTTAATAAACATAATGATACTGTACTTATACATTTTTGATAGGTTAAGCAAGTATGCAACCATTCTATTTTACTAGTGTCAATGATTAAATTAAAATCTAAATAACACTCGATAACAGAAATCTCAAAGACAAGTAGATAGTCTAGGCATATATAACAAAAGCTTTCTCAATCTGGGTTAAGCCTTAGGCTACTTAAAATCCTCTAGTGCAATCCAGAATCTATTGAAAATGTCAATGATCTGAAGGAGTTACTGAAAAACGATGTTTAGCTCAGGGTCATTGAAACGCTGTATAGAAGCCTTAAATGTTAGGCTGGATCAAATACGAATGCCGAATTTATCTGAAATGGTAAACGACATTTATGGCGATAGTTTTCCTCCAATATCCGTAAGTTCATTCACCTTCACTATAGTTCATTAGCTATAGGTCGACCAAAAATCGATCATGACTTCTAACCTCTGTACCTCAAACAAGGTTGGAGCAACCTATTCTCTGGCTGACTCTTCCTAAATTGCAGAACATTTTCTCGCTTACACTAGTCACTATTTAGCTGTAGAGATTAGTGGTCACGATTTTTGTCCTACGTATAACGAACAGGGTATACCGTCTATCACTCCTTCATAAAATCTATACCGTATATGCTTACACTAGTGAAATGGTGAAATTCTTATTAGCAATGTATTTTATTGATATACTGTATACAATTATGAAAAAAAGAGTATGAGCTAATCCAAATGTATCAATTCTTAATTAATGACAAGATAAATAACAACATATGCTCAAACTTACTACTTTCATCATTCACTTCAACCTCTTTTGTACGTAGATTTCAGTCTACGTCTGTGTGTACGAAAGGGACAAAGGCAAAGCTGCCTGTAAATACTCTCTCCTCCAAATTGAAAGAGTGACAGGGACAAATTCAAGGCACATTAGGGTAAAAAAAAGTCTTGGCACACGGAACAAGAAACAGTTTAAATCTTAGGATAAGGGAAAGATAAATGGAGGGAGAGAGTTCTAATGCATTGATATGATCTGGCCAGGGATAGACGATAGTTAATCAGCTATAAAAGGAATTTGTGCATAGTCTAGAAGCTAACATTGCCCTTTTTTAATATTCAGGTTTATAGTAGACAAGTATTAATAAGACCATGAACAGTCTATTGGTGCCAGGGATTAAGGGAGGTAGTGTTTTTTTTTTATCACTCATGTTTACCCCCATTAGTTTATGAGGATTTACAACATTCGGGGCCTTTGGTTTGACGATTTTAAGACCTTTCGTCCCAGTTTGTGTTTACAATATTAGGACCATTCATGCCATTTTTTCCTAACGAGCGATATCAAGCCTGCAATTTGTGAGGAACCGGCCTTTGGCCAGGGCGTTTATCTGTGACCGTCATAGGTTGTCCAATAGATGTCCCAGTTAGTTCTCACTGTGAAGTAAATCTATTAGGCTGGTTGTTTCGATCATGTCATCCTTTTAGACACATTATTGTAATTGTTTCCCATGTGCTGGGTGTTTTTGTTAAAGGTAAGGTGCTTAGTAGTGATCCTGGGGCGTGGTGTCCATGCTTAGTAGTGATCCTGGGGCGTGGTGTCCATGCTTAGTAGTGATCCTGGGCGTGGTGTCCATGCTTAGTAGTGATCCTGGGGCGTGGTGTCCATGCTTAGTAGTGATCCTGGGCGTGGTGTCCATGCTTAGTAGTGATCCTGGGGCGTGGTGTCCATGCTTAGTAGTGATCCTGGGGCGTGGTGTCCATGCTTAGTAGTGATCCTGGGGCGTGGTGTCCATGCTTAGTCAATCAGCTGGAGTGGAACACGGAGGAGGACGTCTTTAGAGTTGATTTCAAAGCTAAAAGTTGGACAAGGAATAAATATAAACACCATATGAGAATGAACACTATATAGACAACGTTTCGCATATACTGTAGCTTATCTAAGTCACCTGAAGAAGCTATCTGCGAAACGTTGTCAATAAAGTGCTCCTCCTCATATGGTGTTTATATTCCCTCTGTACAATTTTCAAAGATAATTTAACATGGACAAAGGAGGCTCTCAGAGACCAGTCAACTCGATGAGCAGCCAAGACAATACAAAGCTTAAATATAAATGATTAAATTGTAAAGTATAGTATATATTTATGTGTGCATGTACAAGTTTAAGCACTTGTAGAGCGTAATATCTTAAACATTAGCATTCTTTATATAATAATCAGCCATCGTGTATTTAATTTCGTGTAAAGTACAGTCACTCATGAAAAGTCATGGACCTTACATATTTCTGATTATGGAAGTATATCTCTGGAAACGAATTTATGAATATATTTTTCTATACATCAACCACGAAACTATAGGTACTATTTATTGAAAAACAAGTTCCATACAAAACTATAATATGCAGGCTATTGTAATTGCATAAATAAAAAACAGAGGGGGGGGGGTCCTCGAATGTTCATAAGTGACTGTACATACCCCCTGAACTTGACCTTGATCTCCCCCGACCCCCCCCCCCTACCCCCACCCTGACTCTCCCACCAGGCCTTGATGGGAGAATGTAGAGCACCCCCCCCCCCCCCCCCTTCCGTGTCCTGGGTGTGTATACAAATTGATGTAGTGCCCCGGGCTTCTCATCCTCTCCCCTCCCCTCCCCCCTCTCCCTTTCCCACCTCTCGTAACAAGACATCCCTAATGAAGAAATAAAAATAAAAGTGGTAGAGGGGTGGACAGAAATCCAAGCATGCTTAGATAAGTTTACTAAATATATGGATGGGCTGACTCTTGGATCAATGGACATTGATCACCATAATGGATCATAAACATCTAAACATAATATCATGGAACGTGAATGGCTTAGGTGGTAGAATGCACGATGTTCATTATTATGTAACAAAGTTCGACACTGACGTAATTCTTCTCCAGGAAACTGGGGATAGGAATGGTAGTATAATAAAACTCAATGGGTATAAACTATATCAATTATTTTCAGATGATAATATAAGGGGAGTTTCCACATATGTAAAAAATTCCATACCCTCAGAATTAATAGAGGCGCCCATGAAATCAGAGGGGATCGAAACAGTCTCAGTAAAACTATATTTAAAAGAAGGTACACTTAATATCGTTAACGTATATATATCACAAAACTGTTTTCATGCCAGTGCTCTGCCTGATAGTTTGTATAATGGGGTTACTCTTGTCGCTGGGGACTTAAACGCTAGATATAATGAATTTTGAATTCGACGGGAAAATAAATACGAATGGTAGAAGATTTTATCAATTTGTACAAGATTACCAAGACATTAAATTACTAGGATCGGAAGAAGCAACCCATATTAAGGGAGGGAGACTCGACTACGCTTTTATACTAAATGGACAAGGGCTGGATGGAAGCTGCGTAGTAGAGGCTGAACTACTCAGTGATAATTTTGCTCTTGATATTAAAATTCCACTAGGGAAACTAGCTTTCGCGGGCCAATAGAAAAAACTAAGGCTTCCAAAAGACGATATACAAAACTTTATTGAATATATTAAAAAATGGTACAGTAATTACCATCCTACATCAATTGAATCTTTCTATGATGACATGATTAAAGTTATAGAAACCTCATTAAGCCGTAATGTTCAGACGACAAAGAAAAGAAAACGGCCGAACAATAATAAATATGCCCACGATAAAGTCCTCCAAGGTTGGAACAAAATGCTCAAGGTCGCGCATAGAAAATGGGTAAACGATGGAAGGGAGGACGACGCAAAAAACACGTAATTGACAGCAAAAATTTGCGGGGAGGCTAGAAAAGAAGTTAGAAGGGAGTATTGGACGAATTTTACAAATAATATCGGAAATAGTAAAAATATAGGTGATATTTGGAAAGAGGTTAAAAAAGTTAAAGGAAAGAAAATCGATAATGTGGCACACCCGACTCCTGAAAAATTCGCTAACGAGCTAATGAAGAAATGGTCACTCGCGTCAAGCAAAGACAGTATACCTCAGGAAATCAAAGAGGCAGTAAATAAATGGGAAGGGGACAGGAGAGAAGTAATTATGAACGCTTTAAATACAGGGGATAACACTGATGTAATGTTTACTAGGGATGAACTACTTCGAGCTATTAAACATGGGAAATGTACAGCCCCTGGGGAGGACGGAGTAACCTATGATATACTAAACTGTTTGGCAAGCATTGATAATGGTCCACTACTTGATCTATTCAATATGAGTTATCAAGAGGGTCGATTACCCCGAGCATGGAAAACTGCTATCATTATTCCTATCCCTAAGCCTGGAGGAGGATTTAGGGCCAGTCTCTTTAACATCTTGTTTTTGCAAAATGATGGAAAGAATGCTTTTAGAAAGATTGCAATATGTTATAGGAGGTAAATTAAGTAATAATTTATATGGGTTCATCAAAGGTAAAGGAACTACTGATGCCGTCATCAAGTGCCTATCACACGATGCTGACTACTGCAGGGCATTTGTCGATCTCAAGGGTGCATTCGATAAAGCCAACGGAGAAATTATACTGCATGAACTAGCAGGTATGGGGGTGTCAGGAAGGATGCTTCATTGGATAGGAGACTATTTACATGGCCGAAGGGCTAAAGTCTCTTATCAAGGAGCATTGTCTGAAGAAGGTAGTTTGGACTTAGGGACACCACAGGGTGGGGTACTAAGTCCAATGTTGTTCAATGTACTATTGAATAGACTTGCAAGTCTAAAATTAGCCGATTGGGTTAAAATTAGAATTTATGCAGACGATATTATGCTACAAAGCAAAACGGTTGATAAAATGCAACAGGCGCTGACTAAATTTGGGAAGTTAACACAGGAACTAGGATTAATAGTAAATGAAGATAAAACAAAATTTCAATGTCGAGCAAGAACTGACAAGCAACTAAAAATAAATAACATGAATATAGAAAGAGTAAATAGTTATAAGTACTTGGGTATGTATGTGGGTTATACAGCAGAAGCTAAAGAAGCTGAGGTGAATTATATAACTACACAATGTAAGGCACGAATGCAACCCTTGAGAGCCTTAGCTTGGAGTGGTAACGGTGTCGGTGATCCTGTACTAAAAATGATGTACATTAGTACTATTAGGTCAGTTATTGAATATGCCAGTCCTGTCCTTTTTTTGCCTTGATGAACGAAGTTTCGATAAACTTGAACAAATACAAAACGAGGCTATGAGAATTATTTTAAACTGCCCCCAAAATGCAATGATTGATGCAATGAAGCTTGAAACAATGCTACCGAGCATTAAACATAGAGTAGAACAAACTAATATTGTAGCAGCAATTAGACATGTAAGATTAAAAGGTGGCAACGAACTACTGAAAGACATAAAGGACTGCATGAATAATACTCGCACCTTCTGGAGACAAGGCAAAAAAGGATATATGAAACATTTGGTGAACAAAATACAACATTATGATTTAATAAACAACTGTATTAATTACGAAAATGAACAACCTATCCCACCATGGGAGGAGAAAGACGTAATTTTAGATATTATGCCATTACAAAAGAAAAAGAACATGTATAATACAATAGAATTAAGAAACATTTATGAAGAGAGAATAAACAAAATGTACACTGGTAAAGTAGCACATGTTTATTGTGATGGGTCGGTAATGGAAAATGGTAGGGCAGGTTGTGGGATTTTAATTAGAGATTACATGCAAGGACTCCAACATGTGGCTAGAAACAGAATATAATTATAGGCTAAGCGATAATATATCATCAACTCAGGCTGAATTGTATGCGATATTATATGGACTTAAAGAAATCGAAGGAGGAGAAGGGGATGTAAGCTTCTTTGTTGACAACAGAGGGGCTCTGGAATCCCTAAACTGTAAAACACCAGTATACGAAAATATTGTTATCCAATGCCGGAATATTGTACATCAACTCCAATTAAAAGGGAGAAAATTGTGTTTTCATGGATACCATCACATACAGGGATTACCTATAATGAAAAAGTTGATATAATAGCTAAAAATGCTACTGACAAAATGGAAATTGATGTACAATGTACCCTATCTTTGAAACAGGTAAAAAACAAAATAAAGAAATGTCAAGAAGTAAAAGAAGCTAGAGATATCGAGTGTAAGTATATAGCCAGGCCTAGTGCCACCATGCATCATTACAGAGAGGTGGTAGATAAAACTAAATTCAATTATGGGAATGTTACAAGTAAGTGGAAAGATTCTGTATGTACTAGGTTAAGACTAGGCTACAAATATGTACATCATATGTACATCAGTTGCCCTCTGACCCCTGACTAGTGTGGACGTCCCCAGTGACCGCTAGTGAACCGGTTTACCCTTAGTGAGGTCCTAGTGAACTTTTTAGTGATGGCTGTTGTTGATGAGTCTGCTGTCTCCTCCCATACTCTCCAGCTTTGTCTTGCTTTGCAAGAAAGACTGGAGAGTGTGGAGCAGGAGATTCAGTGTCTCAAAGATGAAAATTTGGCCTTGAGACTAGCTATGGCGGAAAAGAAGTGTGAGGCTACCGGAAGTGTTCCCAGGGATCGTGAAACCCCTTGGAAAGTGGTGTCAACCAGTGCAACGGCCTGCAAGCTGAAAAGGCAGCCACTCAAGACCCACAACAACTTCAGCACCTTGGCTGATGAGAGTGATGGCGAGGAAGTGGCGATCATCGAGGCAGTGAGAGGGGAGGGGGGGAAGTCTGCTGCTGTTGCTGCTACAACTCCTGCTACACGCCGACAACGGAAAAAAGCTAAGTCTATTTTAATTGTAGGGGATTCAATGATTAAATACCTTGGTAGGGCTACTAACACACATGTTGGTAAAGTTGTCTGTCTGCCTGGTGCCGGAGTCGAGAAGGTGTCAGAAAAGCTAGATTGTGTCATGGAAGCGAGTGGAGAGGACCCCATCATCTTCCTCAACGCAGGGAGCAACGACATTTGGAAATGCAGGACTGAGGAGTTGCTCACCACGTACCAGGAAATGTTGGAGAGGATCAAGGAGAAGGGTGGAGTTCCTGTGGTACACAGTATCCTACCAAGAAGAGGGGTAAGGAAGGAATGGTCCTCCAGGGCTATTGGTGTAAATAGCCGGCTGGAGAAGTATTGCAAGGCAAATACTATTCCATTCCTGGATAACTGGACCCTCTTCTACGGTAAGGATGAACTGTATGCCCAGGATGGAGTACATCTCTCTCGACTAGGAGTTTCGACCTTAGCCAGCTCACTCGACAAGTTTGTTGCGGGGTTTTGTTAATAAACCATAGGTGTGTAAGTAAAATAGAATCCCAGCCACATCAAATTGATAGTAATAACGAACATTCTGATAGCGTAGATGTTCCGTCTAGGTCCAGTAGTTCAACAGGTAAAAATAAATTAGTTAAAAACAATAGAAAAATAGTTGCAAATACAAGTAATAGTTTTGAGTGTTTATTATACAAATTGCAGGAGTTTATGTAACAAAATGAAACGAACTTAGAGCACTGGTTAGCAAAGAAAATATAGACATAATAGCGCTAACTGAAACATGGATTAATACAGAAACCAGGCATTTTTTAGCAGAGTTTGATATACCGGGATATAGTTTGTTTAAATATGACCGAACAAGTAAGAGGGGTGGCGGTATAGCAGTGTTTGTCAGGAGTTCATTAAAAAGCTGTACTAAATCAGGTATTAGAGTAAATAATGAAAATGAAAGTGTTTGGGTAGAAGTTAACGAAGGTAGTGAGACTTTAGTTATTGGAGTTATGTATAGACCGGCCAAATATGAGTAGAAATGACGGAACATCATTATGGGAGGAAATTAAAATAGCATCAAGGCTTAGCAACGTGTGCATTATGGGGGATTTTAATTTCCCTAATATAGATTGGCAGCAACAAATAGGCGACTCTGATTCAAAGGAGTTTATTGAGGTAGTACAAGATAGTTTTTTATCTCAATTCATAGATACGCCAACTAGAGGTGATAATATTCTCGATTTAGTTTTCAGTAACAATGAACATATGATAAATAGTGTAGAAATCGGGGACCACCTAGGAAATAGTGATCACAATTCTGTGTATTTTAATATACAATGGAAAGGTAATACCAGAGAGAATACAACATTAATACCTGACTTCAGAAAAGCCAATTATGGTGGGTTAAGAGAAGCCCTGTTAGCGGACCCTATGGTCAAAAAATTAAGTCGATCCAGGTGTCCAAATGAGTGTATCCTTTCTCAGGCACCTGTCATCTTAAGTCAGGAGGAGACGTCAAACTTGGTAGATACATACGATAATTTTATCAAGTCAGTATTCAATGCGCAAAATAAATATATCCCCAAAAGAAAATTTAGATCAACACAGAACCAACCCAAATGGATGAATAATAGACTATTAGATCTTCTAGGACAAAAGAGAGGAATATATAGAAAAATTAGAAAAGGCGAAATTCACCTACTTGCTTACTATCAGAATCTATCAAGACAGGTAAAAAAGGATATTAGGAAAGAAAAAAGAAATTATGAAATTAAGGTTGCCAATGACTCAAAAAATAATCCTAAAGCTTTTTACCAACTATATAAATCCAAGGTTAGAGATGTAATTGGTCCCCTTAAAACTTCTATAGGAAAATTGACAGAAAGTGATTTAGAAATGTGCAGTACATTAAATAGTCAATTTCTTTCCGTTTTCACTAATGAAAATTTGGCACAGTTTCCAGAAGTCCGTAAGGTATACAGCGATAGTATAGAAAATAGGTTAAGTACGGTTACTATAAGTAGAAATGATGTGGTTAAGGAAATTGACAGACTGAAACCTCATAAATCGCCTGGTCCTGATGAGGTATATGCTAGAGTATTAAAAGAATGCAGAGATGAGTTAAGTTATCCATTAACATTTCTATTTAACAAGTCATTAGAAACAGGTATAGTTCCAGAAGCTTGGAAGCTTGCAAATGTAGTTCCGATCTTCAAAAAAGGTGATAAATCAATAGCATCCAATTACCGTCCCATTAGTCTCACTTCAATCATAGGAAAACTACTAGAGTCAATTATTGCTAGGAAAATGAGAAACCACTTAGAAACATTTAACTTAATCAATTCTTCTCAGCATGGATTCACTCAGGGACGGTCTTGCCTTACTAATTTGCTTAGTTTTTTCTCAGAGGTATATGAAGCAGTAGATAATGACAAGTCATATGATATTATATATTTAGATTTCAGTAAAGCTTTCGACAGAGTCCCTCATGAGAGATTGATGAGAAAGGTTGAGGCACATGGAATAGGTGGGGCGTTGTTAGGATGGATTAGGTCATGGCTAATTGGTAGGAAGCAGAGAGTCAGCATAAATGGTACCAAGTCAGAATGGGGAGCAGTCAAAAGTAGTGTCCCCCAGGGATCGGTATTAGGTCCCCTGTTGTTTCTTATATACATAAATGACCTAGATTTAGGTATAACTAGTAGGATAAGTAAATTCGCAGACGATACTAAAATAGGGAGATCAATTGATTCAGATAGCGATATAGAGTGCCTCCAAAGGGATCTAGATACCTTACATGAATGGTCAGTAAATTGGCAGATGAAGTTTAACATTGACAAATGCAAGGTATTAAAGATAGGGAAGATGCAAACAAATGTTAAATATAAACTAGCTAATTTAGAATTAGAAAATTCAGACTGCGAGAAAGATCTAGGTGTGTTTGTTAAATTGTTAGCAATGATTTGAAGCCTAGAAAACAGTGTATAAGCGTTCGTAATAAGGCAAACAGGATTCTCGGGTTCATCTCTAGGAGTGTGAGTAACAGAACTGCTGATGTTATCTTAAAACTTTACTTGTCATTAGTGAGACCCCACATGGATTATGCTGTCCAATTTTGGTGTCCTTATTACAGAATGGACATAGATTCATTGGAGAGAGTACAGCGTAGAATGACAAAAATGATCCATAATATTAGAAATCTTTCGTATGAAGAAAGGTTGAAGAAATTAGGTTTACATTCGTTAGAGAGAGGCAGAGTTAGAGGGGATATGATAGAGGTGTTCAAGTGGGTTAGTGGGATTAACAAAGGGGACATGGCAAATGTACTAAAGCTCAGTGATAGCGAAAGAACTCGTACCAATGGTTTCAAATTAGATAAATTTCGTTTCAGAAAAGATATAGGCAAGTATTGGTTTGGTAACAGAGTTGTAGATGGGTGGAATGGACTACCAAGTGCTATAGTGGGATCTAAAACTGTAGGGAGCTTTAAGATAAAATTAGATAAGCATATGGACGAGAGGGGTTGGGTGTGAAGGGGGATCAGCCGGGTTGGGCCAATCAGCGCTCTGCAGACCTCCATAATCCTGCGTTAATCTCTAACCGTTTTGGTAAGATGATCCTCAGGGTATTAGAGTGTGAAGCCTATAATTGGGCTTTGTAATTGAATTGGGGTTGTGTGGGACAGGGATCTGCCTTGCTTAGGCCAATCGGCTTTCTGCAGACTCCCATTTTCTTATGTTCTTATGTTCTTATGTTCTTAAATATTACTGGGAATTAGGCATTAATACTGCAGAGAAGGATAGGAGTTGTAGGCTGTGCAATAGGCCAAGATCTCACACCCTTCAACATTATATACTGCAATGTATAACTTTAATAAAATATAGAAATAATACAATTGAAAATGTAACTAAACAGATAATATGGATGTTTAACAGTGGAACTATGTACAACCTTTTAAAAGAATGTAAAATTATAAAACATATAATTTGATGTGTAGCTATGCTCTTCAACTAAACACATGTACATTCTAGTGGTGCCTTACAGGCCACCCTGGGTCAGCGAACCTACGCTCCCTAACCATACAGCTGTATTGTCCTCAATATTCTCGGCTAATGGCTTGATGTACAAGTACCTCCGGATATGCGGCACATCCCTCCCGGAGGACTACTTGCACCTTCCCTCCGAATATTATTTTATGGAAATAAAATAATATGAATCTGAATCTGAATCTGTATGGCTGTATGTTTTGGGTGCTGGGGTCTGGTGACTGGGTCACGACGGTTAGGGTCCCTCTAGGATGTTTAAGGAGGGATTAACACGGTCGGGGCTCAGTTGGGGGTCTTGTGGGACAGCATGCGTGTTTAAAAACAAAAACACAATCTGATCAAGGTCTATCACGGGACTCATGTATTTTAGATATGTCTTTATTATAATACTGTATATACTAAACTTAGGTAGTGTTAAAATTAATCTTCAATATCAATGTATTACTCATCTAACTATATATGTAATGACATAGTTTAAGCCAGAAATAGGGTGAAGATTGCGTATGCACCTTCGCCCTTTTGAGATAATGTAACTATGATACTTGTGTAACATTTGTACTTTTCTCAATAAAACAATTAAATCAAATCAAATCAAATCGAACCCCCCACGCATCATTAAGGGAGTAGTGTTTTTTTTTTGGTTTCTTTATTTGTTTATATATTTATCTTATAGTAACCTCACTACACCTCCATCAAGCTTAAAATAAAACACCACATAGACCTCCCTTCGAGATAAATTTGGAGAAGAATTTCGGTAAACAAATTAAGTAGAAGGCCGATTCCTCCTAGAATTACAAGGTCGCTCTCGCTCGCCAGGAAAAAAAAAAGACACCTAAGGGGCACGAAAGGTCTTTATGTTGACAAAAAAATGGGAAGGAAAGGTCTTAACATCGCCAAACTAATGGACCGAACGTCAGACAAATCAACTACCTCCCCCTTAAGTCATAAACCCGCCAGGTAAGGCAACAGGTCAGGCCTGTAAGATACTTCACCATTGGGACACAGAATAATTAAAGGCCGAAGGTTTTCATAAATACCTTCAATTATCAAGAGTGTCAGGCTATTTTCTACTCTTAGTTTTTAATTTGTAAAATTCGGAATGAAATATTTGTAAAAATTCAGCCACCTATGTCGAATTACTGATTTTAATGTAAGCGAACTCCAAAACGTTACTAACCAAAACGTGCCAATAACAGATAACGGGAAATCATTCGTAGTGAATTTCGTCTTTATGCTCATTTATATTTTCAGAACAATTATGTTGTTCAATATAGTTTGACTAAACACAGACTGCTTTATGCCGTTTATACAATATTATTCTATGTGGACTGGTGAAAAAAGCTTAATGACATGCTGATTATTCTTATCTTAGCTATATTCCTTATGAATATATTAAAGTGTCACTGTCATGAGATGTCACACCATAGTATATTTCATATATGATTTAGTTTAATTATGATGAGTAAATACGTAAATAGTAAGTAGTGTACAATTGGTATTTTCCAGTTAAAGGGCTAGAGGCTTTTTTTTTTTTTTTTTTGTTGTCTAATAATTAATTATTTATATAATTATAGTTATGTATGTTTTTGTTTCCTCGCTAGAAATCCATCTGTCTATCTATCTATCTATTGCCTGACGCCGTGATCCCCGAAGGGGTGGCCACGAACGAACCACCCCCATGCACCTCTGTCCCCGGTCAGTCTACGGCCCTCCCCCCAACCAGCACCGCCTTCGTTCATATACTTCCTCACTCCATCCTTCCACCTCTCTTTCGGTCTACCTCTCCCTCTCTGTCCCTCCACCTCCCTCTCGTACACCCTCTTAGTCATTCTCTCGCTTTCCATACGTTCCATATGGCCTAACCATCTCAAGTTGTTCCTTTTCACACTTTCCAGCACATCTACCTCCACACCACACCTTCTTCTTACTTACTCATTAGTCTGTCTATCCCTCCATGTAACTCCGCACGCACTTCTTAGGTAATTCATTTCCACTGCTCTCACTCTTGGTCTGAGTCTCTCAACCAACGTCCATGCTTCACTTCTGTAAGTCAGTGTCGGGGTTACCACACTGTCATGCAAGGACTTCTTCACTTCCATACTGACCACCCTATTTCTTGTTACTGCTTTCAGCGTTCCTACAACCCTCTTCCCCTGTTGTACCCTCTCCCGCACTTCTTCATCCATAGTCCTATCTTTACTCAACACACTGCCCAGATATTTAAAAGAGTTGACGATCTCCATAGCCTGCCCGTTCAGCTTCACCTCACACTCTGTGACTTCACCCTTTTCGAAGACCTTGCTCTTCCCCGCATTTACCTTCAAATTCCGTTTTTCACACACTGTTCCGAACTCATTTACCAGACCCTGCAACTCCCATTCATTATCACTCATCAGAACTGTATAATCCGCAAACAGCAGTATAGGTAGATTCTACTCAAAATCCCTCTATTTTCAGCGATACACCAACATCCACTGCTCTTGATAGTATTTCTTTCATGACTCCATCCATATATACAGTAAACAACCACGGGGACATCACACACCCCTGTTTCAAACCAACATTCAGGTCAAAGAACTCGCTCTGCTCACTCTCCACATGTACTGCCGCCTCTGCACCCTCATACATGCTCTTCACTGCTTTCAGCAACTTGCCATCTACTCCGTATATTCTAAGTACTTTCCACAAACCCTCTCTATCCACTCTGTAATAGGCCTACAAGTCCATAAAGGCAACATACACCTTTTGTTTCTTCTCCAGATATTTCTCCACAACACAATTCAGGGTAAAAATCTGATCTACACATCCTCTTCCCTACCTAAACCCTCCCTGCTCGTCGCCTATCCATATCTCCGTTCTCACTCTCACTCTCTCAATCACTAGCCTACTCTATACCTTCCCTACTATGCTTAGAAGACATATTCCTCGGTGGTTACCACACACTCCTCTTTCCCCTTTGCCCTTATATAGGAGGACTATTATGCCAGTCTTCCAGTCATTAGGTGCACTCCCCTTCTCCCATGCTAGTTGGCACATTTTCCATACCCATTCGATCATTATCTCATTACCATACCTCAACATTTCCCCACACACTCCATCTGTTCCTGGTGCTTTCCCCAACTTCACTCGACACCTCGACACCTCGACACCAAATTCGTCGACACCTGGGACAATTTCTACTACGATGACTATTTGTTTTTGGACGATGGAGTTCATCTGAACCAGGTGGGAGCAGCACGTTTTGGGCGTCTTCTCAACGATGCGGTGAAGGATTTTCGGAGAAGAAATCGACTCAGCACAGGACAACGAGGAAGGAGGACCGAAGACAGCGAGGGCGGCAACCTGCGAAGGAATTAAATGTTAATCTGTCAAGAACCGCGAATTTGGATAAAGCTCCACCAACACGACCCAAATTCAAAACCGCCAGGGATAACGACCGAGGACCGATGACAGCCATGAATGTAAATGTAGATCCGACCAGAACCATAAATTTGATTAAAGAAACGTTCTGTGAGTTCTAAAACCGCAACTGTAAAGGTTTTCTATGCAAACGCTCGTAGCATACGCAATAAATTTTCAGATTTAGAAAAACTAGTGTTTACTGAAAATTATGATGTGATTGGTATAACAGAATCTTGGCTCAATACAGTAGATAGAGACTTTTTAGCAGAGTATTCACTTCCCGGTTATGTAATGTTTGAGAAAGGCCGAATAAATAAAAATGGGAGGTGGCGTTTTATTTTATATCAAAGAAAGTCTTAACCCGACCCTCTTGTCAAAACCTCAATTGTGAACGTCGACACATCTTTTGTGCTAATAAAGAATAATAAAGGTACAAAAATAATACTTGCATTTACAGTATATACAGACCTCCAGCTCAATCAGTGCAAACTGACCGAGAAATTTATGAGCAAATTGCAGATGTAAGTAACTCACATGATACCGAATTTTTTGCCGACTTTAATTTACCTGTGACCAAGTGGGGCGATACTCTTACTTCACACTCCGGACATGACTTGTATACGAACTTGCAAGAGAGTTCGCTTTATCAATTTGTTCAAACACCGACCCGTGGTAATAACGTTCTTGACATTGTACTTGCAACAAAAGAAGAATTAATAGAGAATTTGAATGTTGGTGATGAATTCAGTAACAGCGACCATCGTACGATAACTTTCACTTTAAAACTTTACTAGTAACGAACCAAATAGTAGCATCGAAAAAGTCCCTAATTTCAAGAAAGCAAACTTTCATAAACTTAGAGCTATGTTTAAAGAACTGACTGGAGCTTTTTAATTAACAATAACAACATAATACATCTTGGAAGTTATTCGACACCACTTACCTAAAAGCAGTGCAAGACTGCATACCATCGAAAATACGGCGTCCAGGCCATAATAATAAGCCCAAATGGTGGAATAAAGATATTTCAAACTGCCTGCTTGCTAAAAAATTTGCTAATGATAGATTAAAATCCTCACAAAATGACGAAGAACGGGTGAAATTTGTAGAGCTACGACGCAAAGCCAAAAAGTTAATTAAGCAAAGTAAAAAGACCCTAGAGTTACATATTGCGACATCAAAGTAAAACAAACCCGAAAGAATTCTATAGTTATATCAGAAAGAAAAAAGTAGTTACTTCAACTGTTGGACCGTTAGTCGATGACAATGGATGACACCAAAGACGAAGTACAAATGAGTAATGCCCTCAATACCTTCTTTGCATCAGTTTTTTACAAGAAAAGACCTCAGTGATATCCCTACACCATCGCCGATTCAGATGATAATTCAGATGTTTTAAACAATATCACCGTTATAGAGAGAGAAGTATTGAATTGTTTAGATAAACTCAAGGTAAATACAATGCCTGGACCTGATACAATCTCGCCTAGAGTTCTAAAGGAAGCTAAGGATGAGCTCTCCAAACCACTGACATTACTATTCAATAAATCCTTTCAGTCTGGAACTATGCCTGATCAGTGGAAGATAGCCAACGTAACACCGATATTCATAAAAGGCAGCAAATCTCTACCCAGTAATTATCGTCCAATTAGCTTAACCTCAGTTGCATGTAAAATGCTAGAAACGGTCATGAGAGACAGACTCGTAAATCACTTAGGGGAAAAAAAAACATACTTAAAGATACTCAACACGGCTTTCGTGAAAAACGTTCCTGTTTACCAAAACCTCTTACACTTCTTCCACGATATCCTCAACCTCTACGATGAGAGTAAAGCTGTAGATATTATATACCTTGATTTTCAAAAGGCCTTTGACAAAGTTCCCCACAAACGTTTACTGCTAAAACTAAAAGCGCATGGAATACAAGACGGTGTGTTGAAATGGATAGAAAATTGGCTCAGCGGACAGAAGCAAAGAGTAGTCATAAACGGTAAGGCATCTAAATGGACCAATGTAAGTAGCGGGGTACCCCCGGGATCGGTACTAGGACCAATTATCTTTCTAATTTACATCAACGACATAGATGAGGGTCTCACCTGTACAATCTCAAAATTTGCCGACGATATAAAAATTGCAAATAGCGTACTCTCAAAAGATCAAGTTGACGATATGCAACACAATCTAAATAAATTGTCACATTGGGCCCAAATTTGGCAAATGAGTTTCAATGCGGATAAATGTAAAGTACTACCATATCGGATACCTAAATGAGAAAGCAAACTATTCGATGAATGGCACTCAGCTAAGGTATGTAAACAGACTAACCCATCAGCGCGTAACAATATCGAGTAAGCTAAAACCGAGTCAACAATGTTCAGAAGTTGTTAAGAAGGCAAACAAAATAATTGGCTTTATAGGCAGGTCATTTGAGCATAAATCCAAAGACGTTATCCTAACCTTTTACAATTACTTAGTCCGCCATCTTCTGGAATACTGCGTTCAATCCTGGTGCCCTTATTACCAAAAAGACATAAACAAGCTAGAACGAGTTCAACGTAAAGTTACCAAAATTATACCTAGCCTAAAGAACAAACCATACCGAATAGGCATCTTAGAGAATTAAATCAATTTCCTTTAACCAAGCGCAGATTAAGAGGTGACTTAATTCAAGTGTTCAAAATCATCCAGGGCATCGACAATATGAACTGTAGTAAGTACTTCACTATGACCAATCTACTACACGCGGGGAAACGGTTGCAAAATTATTGGTAAATCTTTTAACTCAAACGAATCTTAAGAATTTCTTCTTCAACGAGTTGTCAACTTGTGGAATTGGCTTCCCCGAGACGTTATAGACGGCAGCACCGTTGAATCATTTAAACTCCGCCTAGACAAATTAGCTCGCATCAAACCCACGACTGACTGCGTTTGTAAATGAATAACTTTATTTTATCTCCCCTCAGTTACTAACCCATATGTCCCATACTAAAACTTCCTAGTCCTGCCACGGACATTAGTTCCAGGGCAGTAGTTCCCTTTCCAATGTTCCCCTACCCACTCTAAACCACTGTTTGTACACTTGATCCTGAGTGTTTTGGAGGACAAGCAACCTAGAAGGGTCACTAGATCCGTTGTTGCTTGATTTCCTTTGTACTCCTTTGTACTCTTTTCATGGCTTCCCACACTTCTGACCTCCTGATCACCACCTCCCTCCTCCACTACTTCTCTTCTTCTCCCTCCCATACCATATCCAGCTATGTTTGCTGGCTCTTCATTCCTTACATTTAGCAACTCAGTGAAGTACTCCCTCAATCTTTCGACGCTCTCTTGCTTCTCGGCTAGCATTCTCCCATTCTTATCTTTCACACCATTACTGTTTCCCTTGATACCTTCCCTAACTTTTTTACTTCTTTCCAGAACAGTTTCGTACTATCCCTCCATTTTACACTCAGATTCCTTCCAAATTCCTCAGCTACTCTTCTCTTACTTTCCTGCACTACTCTCTTCACCACCCTCTTATTCTCCATGTACCTCGCTCGTTTCTGTCTCTCGAAATCTTCATGCCCTCTACTACCCAACCACTCTCTATATGCTTTCTTCTTTTCTTCCACAGCTATTCTTACCTCTTCTGTCCACAATGCTGTACCTTCACTCCCCTCCCTCTTCTCCTCACTCCACACACCTCCTCACATGCTGCACAGATCTAATCCTAAAACACCTTGCTCATCTCCTCCACTTCCTCCATAACTTCCAGGTCGAACCCACCTAGTCGTTTTTCCACTGCTCTCCTGTACTCCTCCCTGACTTCCTCCTCCTGCAACCTCTCCACCTTCCTCACTATTCCACCCTCCTCTCGCCTCCCTCCAGCTCTCCTCACCCACTGCTTTTGAATCCTAACCTTAGCTACCACTACATAATGATCAGACAGACCCCCTCCAATACTCCTATACACCCTAGCATCCATCACAAATTTCTTCATTCGTTCATCCACACATACATAATCAATCAATGACTTTCGTTCCACCAATGTCTCATCCTCCATCGTCCACACGCGTTTCCACGGTACCTGTGGATCATTCTGTGTCGGAAGAAGGTGTTTGGCTATCCACAGCCTCCTCCCCACACATACGTCCACAAGTGCACTACCATTCCCATTCACTTCTGATGGTACCCCCACCCTCCCACCACTCCCTCAACTTTCCTATCACCCACCTTACCATACATATCCCCAATCAGAAATATTCTTTCGTTCTTGTCAAACTTCTCCAGGCACGCCTCCACATTCATCCAGAACTCCTCTTACTTTCTTTCAGTTTATCCTCTGTCGGGGCATACACACACACAAATCATCCACGTTTGTATTCCTACTGTCATTCTCACCCCCACAATCCTTGAACCCACAGACCCATACTCTCTTACACATTCCTTCATTTTGCTACTTACAAACAAACACGCACCTTCTCTCGCTGTTCCTTCACTCACTCCAGCACACACACCCATTCCACACTCCCACTCTCTCACATCTGAACCTTTCCATTTGGTCTCTGTCATTCCACATATATCCAGCCTGGCATTCACTAGCACTTCCAGAACCTCTCTCTCTTTTGTGCCATCATTCATGCCACTAACATTCCATGTAGCCTTTCTCAGAATGTCCGAAGGAATGTCCTTAGTCGGTCGTGGCACGTCAACATAGGTTCCGTCCGCATCCGAGGCTGTTCGTTAGTTTTTCTTTGCTTAGGTATTTTTTCCGGGTGGGGGTCGCAAGCCCACCGACCCAACCTCTTTAGTCGCCTCTTACGACATGACACGCAGAAGGCACGTGGGCATATTCTATTCCCTTACCCCCAGGGGTGTAAATCCATCAAGCTTCGAAAAACACCCCTAGACCCCCACTCCAAGATAAATTTTAAATTTTTCGGTAGATACATGTTCCAGCCGAAGGCCGGTTCCTCTAAAAAACACAGGCTCACTATTGCTCGCCAGAAAAAAACATAGACAGCTAAATGGTACGAAAGGTCTTAAAATTTAAAACTAAATGGGGCGGAAAAGATATTGAAATTGCAAAACTAATGGACCGATTGTCATATAATCTCAAAACTAATGAGGCTAAACACGAGGGAGAAAGGGGTCTCCCCCCCCCCCAAAAAAAAGAAAAAAAAGAAGAAAAGTTTCACCTTAAAAGTTGCGTGTTAGTGGTGGTAATATGAAGGGGACTCCGCCGATAACGCCATTAGTCACGATTCATATACAATAGATAGGAATATTAACAAGAATATACAAATATTTAACAACAATATCAACATATATTATAAAATATATAAATAGATGTTGTTAATATTATTTGTGTTAATCAATAAACAACATTAGATACAACTGTCGATATCTTGATCTTATGAATAAATCTGTCGACATTAGATTGTCTCTGTAGTGAATTAATATTGTAAATATAATTTGTATGTAATGCAAGATATATTCTACTGTATATGTTTGATCGATAGTTTGGATTTAATTAACTAAGTCAGTTTATAGGTGTCAGTCAGTCTTCTACTGTGTGTGTGTGTGTGTGTGTGAGTGTGTGTGTGCTTACCCACTCTTATTAGGTTTGGAGAGTGTCTGCGGGAATTCGAGTGATAATTAAGATAGCTTTAACAAGTGTATTATGTATAACATTAAATAATTATAATGATAAACGTCATAAAATTAAGAATATCTGGTTAGTTATGAAAGCGGCATATATAAGTAAAATATTATTTCAAATGCATTTTAAAATATATATGGCATAATTATTGGTACATAATGTTTGGTATATATATATTTATACATTTTGAATATTAACTTTCACTTTTATCTTGGGGTCTGGCATGATTTTTCCCACAAATAATAAATTGTCGAGCAGCTGCTGCTACACCAACAACTGAATTGAATGTGTTTTATGACTAATGAAAAATAACTCATTACATAGTTGAGTAATGTATGTTTTTCTGGCTACTGTTCAGAGATATTTGTGTGAGGTTTTTCAACAGTCAGGTCCGTGGTTAGGGCTCCGTGAGGTTGTATTCATATCCGAGAGAGTTAAGGGCAGAGTTTTGGTGTTTTACTTTGATCCCTTGCCCCTCCCCTCATGTTTAGTGGCCATTAGTTTAAATATTTTCAGACGAATAACCCTGCGCAGTTAGTTTGCCAATTTTGATGACCTTTCACCCACATTTGTTTGTCAATACTAACCACTTTTGTGCCAATTGGATTTTAAGTTTTTCCTGGCGAGTGATAGCTAGCAAGTACTTTATAAAGAGTACTTATTGGAGAAATTGGCCTTCGGCCAGGAATTTTTTTGTACTGACAAAATTACATATTTGATACGAAGGGTGGTTTTGGTTTATATTAAGTTTTATGGAGGAGTAGATAGATTCAAAACTAAATACAAAAACGAAGTAACAATATAATATGTAGTATATATCTATCTCTCTATCAATCTATCCTATCTACCAGTATATATATATATATATAGATAGTATATATATATTATATATATTATATATATATATATATATATCTATCGATATCCATAACATCGAAAACAAAACTTCCCTTACAGTAATGCCATGTAGTGCTGGCAAGCTGTCCAGAGTATATTTAGGGTGACAGTATATCCACTACTGTCTGTGGTTAGGACTAGTGAGAGCTGGTATCATATCGCCCGGTCTGACCAACAGATGGGTGTGACTCATGTGGGTTAAATAACTCTGGATTCATTGGTTCGGTCCTGAATCCTAGTAAGAATCGGTTTGTTGGTAGCTTCAATAAAGATATGAGAGGCGTCCGTATCATTTACAGAATTTAGTACGTTAACAATTTCAAGTTAACAACAATTAATACATACTGTAAAAAGCTACTAGATGATCTGCTGGTACATTAATGTTAAATTAAGACATACGGTATAGCTACTAGAATTGATCTGCTGTTCCCACATTAATGTTAAATTAATACATACTGTATAGCTACTAGATGATCTGCTGCCGTACATCTAATGTTAAATTTAATATATACTCGTACTAGCGTACTTGATGATCTGCTGGTACATTAATGTTAAATGAATACATACTGTATACGCTACTTGATGATCTGCTGGTACCATTAATGTTAAATTAATACATATACTTGTATAGCTACTTCATAAAAACACAGCAAGCATTGATATATATATATAGTAGATATATAGATATATATATATATATATAGATATATATATATATATATAATATGTGTAACTGTAATATATTACTAAATTATATTACTAAAATTATATAGATATATTATAATATTAACGGTATATATATAATATATATCGATATATTATTAGATATAATAATATATAGATTTATATTATATAAAATTATATATACTGTATACCCTGTCTACATATATATACTTTTTTTCTATGAGAGTGGAGGGAGACGAATGCCTCCCCATAACTTGAAAAGAGTGACAGGTGCCAAAATCAAGGGACGTTCGAGCCAAAATGCCTGGGACACGGATTATGAAGGACATTTAAAGTCATAAGAATAGGGAAAGATTGATTCTGGGAGAGAGTTCCAGAGCTCGAGCGTGTTGAATAGAAGAAAGATTCTGAGAATAACTTTTGTCACTCTTGGGTTGGAGAGTTGCACAGAGTAGGGGTGGGATGTGTTTTGGCAATGAGGTGGCCCACACAACACTGGGAAAGCTCTGAGGAACAATTGATTATTATAATAAGCGAGAGGAGATTGCAACATTGCGGCGAAGAGAGATAGAGATTGCAGAGAGTTTGGTGAGGAGGGCGGGAGTTAATGATACGATAAGGCTTTCCTTTGCAACTTTGGTTCTTGTGGCGGTTATTGGTGCGGTGTGGATACAGGATCCCTCCGATTCGTGGGCACACAAGGTGAACAATATGTGCTCCCCTGAGACAAGAGGCAAGATAAGCTGTACAGGGGATTACAGACCCAAGTACCCTTTGCAGGTCGAGAGTAGGGTGAAGGGGGGGGGATAAAAGAAGGACGGAGGCGGGATGTTATAGATCACACCCAGCACCCCCTCTTTCTGGGAGCCTGCCTTAGCACGACTGGAAATATGGTCCTTCCAAGTAAAAGAGCAGAAGAAAAAAGAGACGAACCAAGAATATTGAGAGAAGATGAAGGATTGATTTTGTAATTGTTGAAGCGTAAGAAATAGTCCTATGGGAGTTCTGAACAGGTAGTAAGATGAAGCAATTTGGTTGATGGATAGGCATTAAAGGTTAACAAGGTTTTCTCTGCCCCAATTGGAAAGAGTAGTTAGATCAGAAGATAAGTGTTGCATGGCTTATTATGTTTAATTTTTGAGGGATGACTGGCTGGGTGTTGTCAAGGAAAACTAATTGAGTAGTGTAAGGTAGAGTGGTCTGCTTATGAATGGATGGGAGCTGGCGGTACAGTTGAGAAGATTCAGTTATGAAAATTAGAAGAGCGAATGGGAGATGGGACAGAACCCTTAGTACCACCATGCATTGATAGGATGAGGAAGTGAGCGATGGCCGTTCCACGAACCGCAGTCTATGGAACATCTTGAAAGGAAATGATGAGACAAAGGCACAGGATGGAGGGATAGAAAAGTCGAAAGAGGGTTAGTTCAGAAATTAAAGGATTTGGTTCCCGACTCTATCGAGGAAAGGCCTTTCGATAATTATCGTGCAATAGAAAAGGTCCCCTCACCGACATTCTCAAAAGGAATGATGACCAAGAGTTAATATGAAATGAAGAAGATTCACCAGTCGAACGATCTTAAAGAAAGCCATACTGGCGATCTGAGAGTAGACTAGAAATAAGAGCAACTGCTTAACTCTTAACCGACGGGGATGTTTTGTACCTTCTACTACCTGCCAGGCGGGCATTAGTTTTACCCTAAACGAGCTTCATTCCATGCTCTTTTTTCATGGCATAAACCAGCCAGAGCATAATACAATTATGTATCCGTGAAAGGGCGATAAAATAGAGCTTTTCCAATGATATTTTAATCATCTTTGTACGACCTTGGGTTTTCCTGTAGCAATCCCGCGCAATGAGAAGGTGAAAAACTATAAAATACGGTAATTTCCTGATTTTTTTCCTGGTCCCGCGAGGCCGTGTGTGTGGAATATTGCAGTGGGGAGGCTAAGTCACGGTACTATGGCCGTGCCGAATGGTCAGAGCCCACCTATCGTCCTTCCAACGCGTGGAACTCTCTCTCAGAGCCGATAATGTGCGCAAAATCCCTTCCGACATATGTCGGGCAACCGTAGGGGTGGCCAGTATTCACTCGGCCGACCTATGTCGGTTGTTTAAGGGGTTGAGTGTTAAGACCTTTGGAAATTCAAAAATAGTTAAAAAAAACTTTTTAGAGATACCAAGAGATGAGAGCATTGGAATTATAGTTGGAGGGTTGAGAGCGGTCCACACTTCTTTGGGACAGGTTTAATGAGAGCAAACTTCCAGCAAAACATGGAATAAATTAGAGGATAGAACAGGAACGAACGAGTTTGCCTAGGCAGGTCGCCCCCCGCACGGAAGCACAGTTTTTGAGTACAACAACAGGATGAACACCGTCCGGACCGTACGCCTTCTTAGTATTAAGCCCGAGAGGGTAGAATATACATCTTTTAGAAATATTAGGATATTAGGCATAATTACAAAGGAGTAGCATGGAAATCAAGAAACCACATGTCCTAGTGCCACTTCTAGGCTGCTGTCCTCCAAAACACTGAGGATATCAAGTGTCCAAACAGTGGTTTAGAGTTGGTAAGGGAACATTGGAAAGGGAACTACTGCCCTGGCCTAATGTCTGTGGCAGGATTAGGAAGTTAGTAGGGGACAAATGGGTTAGTAACTGAGGGGAGGATAAACTAAAGTTATTCATTTACAAACGCAGTCAGTTGCGGGTTTGATGCGAGATATTTGTCTATGCGAAGTTTACCTGAATCAACGGTGCTGCAGTCTATAACGTCTCGGAGAAGCCCATTCCACAAGTTGACAACTCGATTGAAGAAGAAATTCTTAGATTCGTGCGAGTTAAAAGATTTACCAATAATTTTGCACCCGTTTCCCCGCGCGTAATTAGATTGTCCGATAGTGAAGTACTTACTACAGTTCATATTGTCGATGCCTTTGATGATTTGAACACTTGAATTAAGTCGCCTCTTAATCTGCGCTGGGTAAAGGAAATAGATTTAATTCTCTAAGACGCTTTCGTATGGTTGTTCTTTAGGCTAGGTATCATTTTGGTAACTCTACGTTGAACTCGTTCTAGCTTGTTTATATCTTTTTGGTAATAAGGGCACCAGGATTGAACGCAGTATTCCAGAAGAGGGCGGACTAAGGAATTGTAAAAGGGTTAGGATAACTTCTTTTGGATTTATGCTCAAATGACCTGCCTATAAAGCCAATTATTTTGTTTGCCTTCTTAACAACTTCTGAAACATTGTTTTGACTCGGTTTTAGGTACTCGATATTGTTACTCCCAGATCGGTTTCTCTGTTTACATTCTTAAGCTGAGTGCCATTCATCGAATAGTTTGCTTTCTCATTTAGGTATCCGATATGTAAGTACTTTACATTTATCCGCATTGAAACTCATTTGCCAAATTTGGGCCCAATGTGACAATTTATCTAGATTGTGTTGCATATCGTCAACTTGTTCTTTTGAGAGTACGCTATTTGCATTTTTTGTATCGTCAGCTAATTTTGAGATTGTACAGGTGAGACCCTCATCTATGTCGTTGATGTAAATTAGAAAGAGAATTGGTCCTAGTACCGATCCCTGGGGTACCCCGCTACTTACATTGGTCCATTTAGATGCCTTACCGTTTATGACTACTCTTTGTTTTCTGTCGCTGAGCCAATTTTCTATCCATTTCAACACACCGTCTTGTATTCCATGCGCTTTTAGTTTTAGCAGGTAAACGTTTGTGGGGACCTTTGTCAAAGGCTTTTTTGAAAACCAAGGTATATTATATCTACCGCTTTACTCTCATTCGTAGAGGTTGAGGATATCGTGGAAGAAGTCTAAGAGGTTTGTTATAACAGGAACGTTTTTTACGAAAGCCGTGTTGAGTATCTTTAAGTATGTTATTTTCCTCTAAGTGATTTACGAGTCTGTCTCTTATGACCGTTTCTAGCATTTTACATACAACTGAGGTTAAGCTAATTGGACGATAGTTACTGGGTAGGGATTTGCTGCCTTTTTTGAATATCGGTGTTACGTTGGCTAGCTTCCACTGATCAGGCATAGTTCCAGACTGCAAGGATTTATTGAATAGTAATGTCAGTGGTTTGGAGAGCTCATCCTTAGCTTCCTTTAGGACTCTAGGTGAGATTGTATCAGGTCCAGGCATTTTATTTACCTTGAGTTTATCTAAACAATTCAATACTTCTCTCTCTGTAACGGTGATATTGCTTAGAACATCTGAATTATCATCTGAATCGGCGATGGTGTTGTAGGGATATCACTGAGGTCTTCTGTTGTAAAAACTGATGCAAAGAAGGTATTGAGGGCATTACTCATTTGTACTTCGTCTTTGGTGTATTCTCCATTTCATCGACTAACGGTCCAACAGTTGAAAGTAACTACTTTTTTTCTTTCTGATATACTATAGAATTCTTTCGGGTTTGTTTAATTTGATTCGCAACATGTAACTCTAGGGTCTTTTTACTTTGCTTAATTAACTTTTTGGCTTTGCGTCGTAGCTCTACAAATTTCACCCGTTCTTCGTCATTTTGTGAGGATTTTTATCTATCATTAGCAAATTTTTTTTAGCAAGCAGACAGTTTGAAATATCTTTATTCCACCATTTGGGGCTTATTATTATGGCCTCGACGCCGTATTTTCGATGGTATGCAGTCCTGTACTGCTTTTAGGTAAGTGGTTTCGAATAATTCCCAAGATGTATTTATGTCGTTATTGTTAATTAGAAAGCTCCAGTCAGTTTCTTTAAACATAGCTCTAAGTTTATGAAAGTGTGCTTTCCTGAAATTAGGGACTTTTTCGATGCTGCTATTTGCTTCATTACTAGTAACTTTAAAGTGAAAGTTATTGTACGATGGACGCTGTTACTGAATTCATCACCAACATTCAAATTCTCTATTAATTCTTCTTTTGTTGCAAGTACAAGGTCAAGAACGTTATTACCACGGGTCGGCGATCGAACAAATTGATAGAGTGAACTCTCTTGCAAGTTCGCATACAAGTCATGTCCGGAGTGTGAAGTATGAGTATCGCCCCACTTGGTCATAGATAAATTAAAGTCGCCAAACATTACGGTATCTTGTGAGTTATTTACATCTGCAATCTGTTCGTAAATTTCTCGGTCAGTTTGCTGACTGAGCTGGAAGTCTGTATATTAATGCAAGTATTATTTTTGTACCTTTATCATTATTTAATAGAACAAAAGATGTGTCGATGTTCACAATTTGAGGTTTTGACAAGAGGGTCGGGTTAAGACTTTCTTTGATATAAGATAAAACGCTACCTCCATTTTTATTTATTCGGCTTTTCTCAAACATTACATAACCGGGAAGTGAATACTCTGCTAAAAAGTCTCTATCTTCTGTATTGAGCCAAGATTCTGTTATGCCAATCACATCATAATTTTCTGTAAACACTAGGTCCTCTAAATCTGAAAATTTATTGCGTATGCTACGAGCGTTTGCATAGAAAACCTTTAAAGTTGCGGTTTTAGAACTCGCAGAAAGTTCTTTCATCAAATTTTTGGTTCTGGTCGGATCTACATTTACATTCATGGCTGTCCTCAGGTCCGCGGTCGTTATCCCTGGCGGTTTTGAATTTGGGTCGTGTTGGTGGAGCTTTATCCAAATTCGCGGTTCTTGACGGATTAGTATTTAATTCCTTTGCAGGTTGCCGTCCTCGCTGTCTTCGGTCCTCCTTCCTGGTTGTCCTGTGCGGAGTCGATTTCTTCTCCGAAAATCCTTCACCGCATCGTTG